>NW_021024868.1:1405425-1467994 GCF_004153795.1 Camellia sinensis | reverse complement strand
CCCTCAAGCTGGTGCGAAGATATCTTTCATGCCCAGCTTGCCTAATATGTCATGAAACGGTTTATTCCCAATTCCCTTGGTGAGAATGTCAGCAAGTTGTTCACCAGACTGGACAAAGGGAGTACAAATGGTACCACTAGTGAGTTTCTCCTTAATGAAGTGGCGATCAATCTCAACATGTTTTGTCCTGTCATGTTGAACTGGATTGTGAGCGATGTTGATGGCGGCCTTATTGTCACAGTATAACCGCATGGAGTCCGTCTGAGCAATACCTAGATCACTCAACAATAATTTGATCCATAAAAGTTCACACACACCTTGTGCCATAGCTCTAAACTTAGCTTCTGCACTTGACCTGGCAACCACATTTTGTTTCTTACTCCTCCAAGTAACTAGGTTGCCGCCGACAAATGTGCAATACCCTGACGTTGATCTCCTATCAGTTACTGACCCGGCCCAGTCAGCATCTGTATAGGCTTCTACACGAAGATGATCATACTTTGAAAAATATAGACCCTTACCAGGAGCAGACTTCAAATACCTTAAGATTCTCATGACAGCCTCAAAGTGTATCTGATGAGGAGCATGCATAAACTGACTAACTATATTGACAGCAACAGCAATATCAGGACGGGAGTGAGAGAGGTAAATGAGCTTTCCCACTAATCGTTGATAGCTCCCTTTATCCACAACTTCTCCTCCTTCATCATCTCCTAATTTCTGATTGGGTTCTAGGGGGGTGGCACATGCCTTGCAGCCAAGCATCCCAGTTTCCTTCAATAGGTCAAGCACATATTTTCTTTGTGAGATAAATATCCCATCTTTAGAGCGAGCAACTTCAATTCCCTGAAAATACTTCAAGCTTCCCAAGTCTTTGATTTCAAACTCTTTGGCTAAGTATTTTTTCAACAGAGGTATTTCTCCACTATCATTGCCTGTAAGAACTATGTCATCTACATATACAATAAGTGCTGTAGTCTTACCGCATGAGGAATGTTTCACAAATAATGTGTGATCTGCCTGACTTTGTTTGAATCCATATTTAAACATAGCCTGAGTGAATCTTTCAAACCAAGCCCTTGGAGATTGTTTGAGACCATATAATGACTTCCGAAGTTTGCATACTTTCCCTTCTGTTTGATGATTCTCAAAACCCGGAGGAATGTCCATATATACTTCTTCTTCGAGGTCACCATGGAGAAAAGCATTCTTGACATCAAACTGATAAAGCGGCCAATCTAGATTAGCTGCTAGAGAAAGAAGTACTCTGACTGAATTCATTTTAGCCACGGGTGCGAAGGTCTCCTGATAATCAATGCCATATGTCTGAGTGAACCCTTTTGCCACAAGTCTTGCCTTGTAACGCTCAATAGACCCATCTGCTTTGTGTTTCACAGTATATACCCATTTACAGCCCACAGGTCGTTTGCCCGTAGGTAACTCAGTTAATTCCCAAGTGCCATTCTTCCTAAGTGCTTTCATTTCCTCAATCATGGCTAGTTTCCATTCAGAGGTAGCAAGAGCATCCTGAAAATGGTTAGGAATGCTAACAGAGGAAATATTGGACACAAATGCTCTATATGAGGATGACAAATGAGAGTATGATACAAACTGTGAGATAGGATGTTGAGTACAAGATCTCACACCCTTTCTTTTGGCAATAGGAACATCAAGATCAATGGACTCACGAGATTCAAAATTATCTAGACTCTCATCAGAAGCAGGAGATGGCAGTGGAGTAGCAGAAACGGTCCCGTGTATCCAGTTAATTTGTTTTCTATCGATGTCCCGGATATAAACATGTCCATCCTTATTCTTGGTGACAGTGGGTTCTATAGTTCCAGTAGAAGAGGGTGGTGCAAGAACAACTGGTTCTATCATAGGAGGCACAGGACTCACTTCTACCATAGGAGGCACAGGATTCACTTCTACCATAGGAGGCACAGGACTCACTTCATACCAAGGCTCCCCCGGAAGTGAGGACGGGGACACCGGAGAGGACAAGAAATAGGACTGGGACTCAAAGAAAGTGACATCCATGGACACAAACCACTTACGAGAAGAAGGGTGGTAACATTTATACCCCTTTTGAGTAGGAGAATAACCAAGGAAAACACACTTGAGGGAGCGAGGGTCCAACTTACCACGAGAGGGAGAGTGATTATGGACAAAACAGACACAACCAAATATTTTGGGAGGAATAGAAAACAAGGACTGAGAACCGAGGAGGACGTGAAGCGGAGCCTATTTGTCCAAAACCTGGGTAGGGAGACGATTAATAAGATAGGCAGCGGTGAGAACGGCGTCGCCCCAATAGGGTCGAGGTACGTTCATAAAAAAACACATGCACCGAGCCATGTCAAGAAGATGCCGATTCTTGCGTTCGGCCACCCCATTTTGTTGAGGGGTATTGGTACAAGAGGTCTGATGGAGAATGCCATGAGTAGAGAAATATTGTCCTAACCCAGAATCTATGTATTCCCCGCCATTATCAGAACGAAATATTTTGATAGTGGCCCCAAACTGAGTACAAATCATCTTATGAAAAGTGCGAAACACAGAGAAAACTTCACTCTTATCTTTCATGAGATACACCCAAGTAGCACGAGAAAAGTCATCAATAAATGTAACAAACCAGCGATGACCTTTTACAGACAGAACACGAGAGGGACCCCAAACATCAGAGTGTATTAATGAAAAAGGAACTAAGCTTTTATTCAAACTGGGAGCAAAAGAAGCTCTATGTTGTTTTCCAAGTTGACAAGACTCACAAAGAAAGTCAGACACATGATGATTCGCGAAACTAGAAGGAAATAAATGCTTAAGTAAATGAAAGGAGGGATGCCCAAGACGCCGATGCCACAGCCAGACATCAGCGGGTGTAGGAGAAGACGGGGTGGAAGAATAAGCAAGTTTGTCCGGTTGATCTAGGAAGTAGAGACCATTTTCTGCACTACCACTGCCAATCGTCCTCCCCGTGACAAGGTCCTGAAAAAGACAATGATCAGGAAAAAACGTCACACAACAATTCAAATCCTGGGTAAGACGACTTAAGGATAACAGATTAACAGAAAACTTGGGAACATGGAGAACAGAAGATAGATGCATGGTAGGAGTGACTTGGACTAAACCTTTTCCAGAAATAGAAGAAACAGTTCCATCGGCAATCCTAACTTTGTCCTGACCTGAAGAAGGCTTATAGGCAGAGAAAAGATCAGAGGAGCCATACATATGATCTGAGGCACCAGAATCAATAATCCAAGGCAAAGATGTATGACACAGGAAAGCACAAGGAGAATGTACTAAGTTACCTGAGCGGGCAAAGGACGAGGAAGCGGGACTGAGAGCAGTAGAAGATCTGCGGTCCAACAATTGGCGCAAAGCATCCTCCAGCTCAGTATCAGAAGCGTGGGTAGCAGAAGTGGAATTAGAATCAAGGGTATCAACGGCACTAGACTGATGAGCCCGGGAATAGGAACCACGTCCTCGAGAGTGGCCTGACCGACCTCCTCGAGAACCCGACCGATCACTTCGACCCCCAGATGGAGTCCCATGAAGCTTCCAACATGTCTCACGAGTATGCCGCGGCTTTTTGCAATAATCACAGAATACAGACTCCTTAGCAGCAGACGGAGGAGGCAGGCTGAGGCTATCTCGAGGAGTAGACAGTAATGCGGAACGGTCAGTAGAGACAGGGGACATCATAGCAGACCGACGACTCTCCTCATTTTGGACATAGGCAAATGCCTCTTGCGGTGAAGGAAGAGTGTCCATACTCAGAACTCGACCCCTAACTGGAACATACTCCATATTTAGGCCAGCCAAAAATTTAAAGACCCGTTCCCGTGCGATGAACTTCTTGTACCCGATAGAATCAGTAGGGCAAACGGGCTTATAGTCTTCCAGGTGGTCAAGGCGTTTCCAGCCGTTGATGAGGAAAGTGAAGTACTGAAGAACAGTCTGCTCCCCCTGAAGTGTGCTCTCAATAGAGCGACGCAACTCAAATGCCTGTAAAAAATTTCCTTTGCAGGAATAGGTAACAGCCACAGCCTCCCAAATGTCCTGGGCAGTCTCCATAGACAAGTAGCCCTCACCAAGTTCTGGAACCATCGAATGGATAAGCCAACTCATAATCAAAGAGTTGTTAATCTCCCATTGGTCATAACCTGAGTCAGTGGTACTAGGTGCCTGTATCCTGCCATCAACATACCCCATCTTTCCTCTGCTTTTCAAAAACAAAGTCAAACTTTGAGACCATGCTAGGTAGTTCTGACCATTAAATAGAGAGGTGGTGATTTTCAGACTAGGGTTGGGGTTCTCAGTCATGGTAGTAGGTAGAATGAGACTCTCACTTTTTGGTGTTTGAGACTAAGAGGACACACTAGTGGAATCTGTCATGGATACAATACTACCAAACCCGCAACAAATTAGTGGAAATCACAAACCCGGAAGGTGGTAGTGAGATAACAGGCACAATGATCACTATAAAGACATACAAAATACAAAATTAAGAAACCATTTTTTTTTTTTTTTTATTTTTTTTATTTTATATGTTGAGTTATTTATATATACATGTATTTATATATAAATATATATATCAGGCTATAGTTATATATATATATATATCAGGATATATATATATATTATATGTACCTTGGTTTGAGATCAGAGGACGACGAGGACGAGGGCTGAGACGAGCGACGAACTACGGGAGAAGATCGACGAGCGACGAACTGCGATGAAGATCGACGAACTGCGATTGATGAAGACGAGCGACGAACTGCGGGAGAAGATCGAAGGGCTGAGACGAAGACGAAACAGATGAAGACGAGGGCTGAAGAAGCGGAATGATGATGATGGCAGAGACGAAGAAGAAGCGGAATGATGATGATGGCAGAAGATCGATTCAGCAGATGATCCAACTAGGTATGCTTTGAACCCTAGCCCTGGAGGTGATGCTCTGATACCATGAAGCTTGGGTAACCAGCTTAGGGTATGATGAGATATCACCCCTTATTTATAAATGAAGATTTAGGGTTTACAAAGAAGACAATTACAAGATGATCCCTGAGTGCGTAAAAATGATTACAGATCTTAAACACTTTCGGCTAATATAATATGCTAAGTGCCTTTTGGTGATTATAATATGTCAACACATACTATATGTGCTTAGCGACCGAGTAATGAGGTGAGAGAATGGATCCCTGCTTCCTCACCATGTGAGTCTTACGTGTCATTATTGATATGACTTCACTATGTACCCTTTTGCGACTTTTGACTATGTCATAAGGTAAGGGGTTCATGTTCTGCTACTTTGGTATGTTGCCTGCAGTCATGTATAATTCGGCCTTAAGGGACATCACTGGGAAAGCGGTCAATCCTAAACTAAATGGCATGAGGGCAAAGGGAAGATCATCTAGTATTACACCACCGTTGTATATTCACTGCCGGCAACTCACATCGCTTTGTATGAAAAGAGAATTGAGTATGTATATATTGCAAAAATTGAGAGGGTCAAACATGCTCTTTTTGAGGGATTAGAGATGTTTTTTGGACCGGTGTAATTAGATGGGTCTGGGGTATATGAGACACTATTTCTGTTCTTTTTGGGTTGATGTCTCTATGCTGGCTCATTTTGAGTTTCTAGTATAGAGCTCACACATGCAGGTGTTCTCAGCAGTCGCACGGTGCAGTGGCTAGTATGAGATTGTTTATTTTTTGGGAGATTGAGATAGAGATGTGGCAGTGTCATGCCAACTCATGTGCGAGTGGGAGATGTTAGTAATGGGCGCCCATGTGGCATGACCATTTGAATTTGAATTTGAATCTTATCCAAATAGGTTTTGAAATTGAATTCAAACCTATTTAGGATAACCACTCAGGATACAGATATTATCTCCATTACTGATATGGATAGATAATAATAACATATTATATATATCTGGTATATGGGTTATGGGTAAAAGAAAGAGAAATAACGTATGATCTGAGTTTTGCCCATATACTGACTCTCTCCCAAAAACAACGATCAAGTCATTTGCACTGTGATTTGTGTGGGTGATATTCATTCTGTAATATCACTTCACTGCTGGGTTGGTTTATCAGATTCTGGAAGCACGTGATTTACCCACGAGGTTCTATCATCTAAAGGTATGGTCTAAATATTTTATCCGCTGCATTTTTTATACTGTAATTTACAAGTTTCAACGAACTTGACAATGATAGTACTATCTCATTAACAAAAATCAAAGAAGGGGCTAACAAAAAGGAGATAAGAAAATTTTCTTTAAATTTTTCTTTGATATAAGAAATATCTCCAACTTCATCTAAAAAATGACTATTTTCCATCTCAAAAATCTCTCTACAAACATCCTACTAAGTTGGAAGGGAAAACCCTTTATTTATACAAGTAAGGAAGTCCCTAGCCATGAAGGTTGTAAAATGCCATTAACCAAGACCATCAAGTCTAGCCATTAGTGCTAGAATTACAATGATTGAGAAAAGGAGAATAAACCAACTAAATGAGTCGCAAAATGGATATGGATGTTGCGTCGCAATTCGATCTAAGCCCAATCTCAAATACATGTACAAACTAAGCCCAACACAACACAGCTCAACCCAAGGTCAAGACTAGGTCTAAGTCTAAGTCTAAGTCCAAATTCAAGTACAAGACCAAACACAGTACGTGCACAAGTACAAACCTATACGTAGTCCAAACCAAAACTAAATTTAAATCTAAACCCAACTTTTATTGATATCTACTTTATGAGACAATTCTTATTCACAGCCTAACACTTTTGACTCATTATTTTCGTATTGTAATCTTCTCACTTAAAAGAATATAAACCCACTTGGACCTACCTTAATCGACGGTTGGGTCCCACTTTAACCTCAAATTAAAGTTGTCGAAAAACTATTATTTTTCAACGAATCCCCTACATTAATAAAATTGGCCGAATAAAGAAAGGACGAGAGACAACAAAGACTCAGAGAAAAAGCACACAAAATAACCCTGAATTAGAGAAGGTAGCTTTTGGCCTTGAATTTTTTTTAGTGAAAGCCTATCGGATTTACTGGTTGACCAGTGAATGTGATGTTTTGAACTAGTCTGTTGATTGTATAAACTAAAACAATAGACCTTACACATGAGTCACTCCAACCATCGTTATGTTTTCTCTATTGTGTCCGATTTGTCCTTGGAATACTCGTCTGGTTCAATGAGTGTTTTTAAAGAATATGGCCTTATCAGTACTTAAAGAAGCTGTCCCACTTCACACTCATATAGGTGATATTTTTTAAGGTATCTCGCTATACCATGCTTGACTCATCAATGCATACAAGTATTAAAAGCACTAGCCTAACTTTCCACCCCACAAGGTATCACAATATGTAGGAATGGGTAGGAGGATTTACCTTCACAGTGACTTAATTGTTACACGTAATTAGGTTGTCCTTTTAAACCTAAATCTTGTGATCTGCAGTCAACTAGGTTGGGTTTCTTGTTCCGATAACATTCTCTCAAAAGGACTCAGCCACATTCCACTTAACGACTTTTTACTAACTCTTAATTTAACCTTCAGGTTAACAGATTCGTAAAATTATCCTTAGACTGTACATAATCTATAGACAATCCATAATACTTATTACTCTATGCCCTACCAATACTTGATTGGTTGTTGCAAAGTATACAAAATTGTTAACACAAGTTTCGATCAACGTGGAATATCCTCAATGAAAACGACAGAGCCATTTAGCTTCTCCAATAGCTTTATCTAAAGCACTGAACTCTAATTCCATCATTAATCTCGCAATACACATCTGCTTGGAAGATTTCCAAGAGATGGTTGTACCTCTAAAAGTGAAAACAAGTCCACTAATGGACAAGCTATCCAATAGGCGGTAGTGCAACTGGATATTAAGTGTAATGCTACCCATAATCCTAATTATACAGTAAGTACCTTAGTACTAGCATAATCGCCTTCTAAAGATAGGCATTGGGATTACTCGTAAATCTACTTAGCTTGCTAACTGAGTAGACTATATCTAGCCTTACAAAAATCATTAGATACTTAGATTTCATATGATCCGAGGATATTCCATTATTCTTAGTCAAATAGAGACTAAAATCTATTGAAGTTTTTGACACATTTTTATCTGACTTAGACTTCTCAAGGCTCTTATCAAAATGATGAGACCGAGAAAGTACACAACCAGTTGATGTTTAGAAAATCTTAATCCTCAGATATACATCTGCAGGCCCATGTAACTTAGAGTTCTCATAACTACCAACAATGAGTATGTCACCAACATACATAAATAAAATGACATATGCTATTGTCAATGTCTTTCACATACACACATTTGTCAATACCTGTTCATTTAAAACCCACTTGACAACATTATGTTGTCAAATCTCTCATGCCATTGTTTCGGAACTTGTTTCACATCATATAATGATTCTTAAGCTTACAGACTTTCCTTATCCTCGAATTGAAAAACACTTCAAGTTATTCCATTATATAAATCTTCATTTAGGAAAGTTGTCTTTAACACTCATTTGATGTAACTCCAGATTTCACACAACTGCGATCACAAACACCATAGTTGATGAACACCTATCAAAATAATCCAGGCCTTCTTTTTGTCGGTACCCAAGCTTGTCTCATCAACTTTCATTCACTTTTGTTCCAAGGCTTACTACCTATGCAAGATAAAGTTAATTTAATAACTTATTTCTAGAGAAATCACCGCTTTAAATAAGCTTTGAGCCTTACTTGCCACCATATAGGTTTAAGAAGTTTTAGACCAAAAGACTTTCAAGTCCTAGCCCTTCTTTCATTTCTTCTAGACTCATATCTTTAATGAAGATCGTTTCCTCAATTTCATAATAATTTGTGTAAATTTGAATTTCAGCTTTGTCCACAAGAAACCAATATGCGCCATATATTGCGCATAACCGTTGAACACAAAGTCAATGGATTTTTAGCCTATCCTAATCTTCTTGGGTTTAGGTATTGTCACCTTTTGCATGACACCTCCATATTTGTAAAGTTTACACGAAGGCTTTCGGCCTTTCTAAAAAATTCATACAGGGTCTTTATACAATACCTTGTGTCACAATGATTATGAGACTCTCCAAATCATATCACAGAAAAACATTCCTATACCGTCATTAACTGAATTAGGTCTCTTTCCAATTCAAGGTATCAAAACAAGTTTGGTCTAACTTGTCACTCTTAAGTCAATAGCCTTACCATTAGGAAACACAAATCCAATATTCAATAGTTTACTATTTGGAACTTCATAGCATAGCTAGTAGTCTTATCACTAGGAATCACTAATTTCTCAGCATGTGATCAGTAAGCTTTTCACTACTAGGAATCACAATGTCTTGACATGTGATCAATAGACTCTTTAGTACTCAGAATCACAGTGTCTTGACTTGTGATTAGTAAGTCTTAACATGTGATCAGTAATCTGTTTACTACTAGGAATCACAATCTCATAACTGCATAGCCAGTGGTCCAACACTTCCTAGGAGCCATCAATTTCATATCTATGTAATCAGTGATCTTGCGCTCACTAGGAGCTATCAATTCAAGAATATATTCTGAATTCTAAAAATTCTAAAAATATATTCACCTACCTTAACGGGTTGTCTTATCTTTACTTTTAAACAAGGTTATATATAGCAATCATACGTGTTATAATTGATACAAGGATAACATACTAATTACATCTGATTAATTTAGAGATATTATCATGTAATCTTATGATTTCCTCTAATCACACTTGATCTGCACGTCCTAGAGATTGCCAGGATGGTTTACACTGCCTTGTTTTCTATTGTAAAGAAAGTGATTTTATGAATTGTGACATAACTTGGCATTACATGGTTTTGGGAAAAGATATAAAAATATTTGTGGCATAAGCATTGTATATGCATTCATCTTAGAACTCTGTTAAGATTCATACACTGGGTTTTGGCTCACCTTATGTAGAAAACCATTTTCAGGTACTGATGATATGCCTCCGCCAAGGCCGTAGCTTAGGAGGACTTGGAGCCGAGAGCTTCTTGTTTTGTTTTTGTTGTATATATTTTGTATAAGCTTAGGACTTTATTTGTATTGAGTTCAAACTCACTGTTGTTGTAACCAAGTATCGTCTTTTTAACACTTTGGGAATAAATGGATTAAACCCAAAAACTTTCTCAAATCTTAAAGGTTTGAAACCAAATCCATTTCAGTTGTCATTTTTTTAAAACAAATCAAAATTATTCTTTGGCTAAGGCTAAAATTTGGTTTCTATTACAAAAAACCAAAATAGTTTGGGAATAATAAATTAATCCCAAAGACTTTTCCAACAAACCCGAAGGTTTATAACTTCTTTTTTCATTTTCTTTTTCACTAAGGTGAAAGTATTACAATTTAGAAATTAAAACCATTACAAATGAAAATGCATCCGTTACAATTACAAATTGTGTAATTTGCAAAAACGGAGTTAATGGTCACATCCAGAATGGTTTGTTTAGCCAAGACCACACTCCTATACTTTCTCAGAGGTCAACTCGTAATTTCATAAACTTCTAAGGGATAAATCACAAATACCAAAAACTCTAAGGGTCAAACTGCAAATGCCAAGTTCAAGGGCTAAACTGTAAATATTAGAAAGTTCAGGGACCAAACTACAACTATTACAACATCAGGGATTAAAATGCAAGTACTAAAAACTTTAGGGGCCAAAATATAATTTCAAAAAAGTTTTGAGGTCCAAATTAAATTATCTTGAAATTTAGGGACGGAAATGTAATTATTGAAAATTTTTTGATGACGTGGTAGATTTGCTACGTGTCACTAATTAAGCTGTCATTGACATGGCTGCTGACAAGGTGTAGACACTTTATTTTGACCGCCCGTAAGACTTGGGCGCCTCACGCTGAACATTCGATAATGAAATATTACGTTATGCAATTGTTCAATTTCTTTAGCAAAAAGCTTCGGTTTCAAACTTTAAAACCTAAACCTTACACTCATTTTGAACCAAAACCTTATTTTTTCTAGCCTAAACACTCAGAGAAGAGCTAGCAAACAAGTGGCCGATAGGCCATATTTGATTAGCCGACTATCCCCTTTCATGGCCGACCGACCATGTTTAGCGCAGACAGATATTTCGCAATAGCCAGCTATCCCTATGTGCATACCTTGCACCAACTGTCTCTTTATAGATGTTTCCGACGTGAAAACCTGTTTTTCTATAAATATAGATCCCCCCTTTATGGTTTGAAGTTAGAAAATTTTGGCCAAAAGTTATAACTTGTCCAACACACTTGCTTCATCTCTTGTAATATACATACACTATACCTACACCTTCTAAGCTTAAACTTGAAGCTTTTGCTGAGATTTGTGAAGATAATTTCAGACCATTGGGAGTGCTTAGCTTGTGGTTTGTCAACTAAGAAGAGCATCATCTCTTTAAAGGGGTAATCTTTGAGCTTTTGTATAATCTTTTCTTTCTCTTTTTCTTGTGTTTTTTATGCTGATTTCAGAGCTATTTTAAGCTTTAAAATGTGATTGAAAATTCATAAAAAGATGAGGGGTTAGCTGTGACAACCCTCACCACTGTTTACTGATTAACCACTGATTATTGCTAAACCGAGACTAAACATGTTAAGACTGATTGAAAGGCTGAACTGATCGATTGAGTGTATCTGTTTAAGTGCATACCTATCTGTTGATTGTTAAAATTATCTATTTATGTGGTATGTTTTAAACTGCAAATTGAAGGCCTTATCGGTGGCCGAATCTGGAATTGATTAGTGATACGTGTTAATCATAATTTATGTGATTTTATGGCATATTTATTTGAAATGTGAATTGGTATGATTAAATTAGATTAAATAATGCTAAATTGCAATGGTTGCCTTATTTACCAAACTACCACCTAGTGGCCACTTTATACAAACATATTTGAGCCTCAATACATTCAAACAAAACATTCCATCTGCCTTCTTGAGTCCTTAGCCGACTAGAGAGAGAGAGAGAGAGAGAGAGAGGAGAAAACCTTGATTTCATTTCATATTTGCTTGGAGACTTGAAGGAATTGTAGGAAGATTGCAAGAATAGAACTTCTATACCTTAAATTAAAGGCTTAGGTAAGGAATTCAACCTCTTAATTGTGTCTTTAAGTTGGTTCTTGCATGGTTCATGTCATATTGAAGAGCTAAGTCATGAATTGGTTCTAGCATGTTGAATTGTAGCATATATCATACATGCATGATGCCATTCTTGAGTTTTGAAGTTATTGTTCATGAAATTCCTTATGCATGTCCATATTTTTGCATTGGACCATGAATTCATCTTGTTTTTGGAGAATTAGCTCATTGGAGCATGTAATTGAAGCTTTGAATTGGTTTAAACTCATGCATGTCATGTTTGAGTTATGTTCATGAAAATTGGTTTGAAATTAGATTTAATTGAACTACCTTTGGGCTTTGATTTCTCAAATTAATCTTTGAAACATGTTATATTATGAGTTTTGAAATGTTTTCCAGAAAATTGGCCCAAAAGGATCAAATTTGGTGTTTTAAAACTTGGTTTTGAGCTTGAGGTTCGAATCTGGAATTTCTAGAATTTGGACTTCCGCTCGAGCGGGAAAATCGTGCTTCCAGCACTTTGCACTGTTTTACAGTCCGCTCGAGTGGGGTATTGTACGCTCTAGCGGGGAGTTGTGTCACACGCTCGAGCAGGTATCGAGCGCCCAATCAAGCGTGATTTTCACACATCAAGTACTTTTACTATAGCTTGCAGTATGCTCGAGCGTATTTATTCACGCTCGAGCAGAGACCCTTGTCTGCATGTCTGCTCGAACGGAAATATACACACTCGAGCGGGCCCCCTGTTTTCTGAAAATGTTTTTAAAATGCATCTTTGCATCCTCATCCCATCCTAGGTATTCTTAGGCCTAGTTTCAGACATCTTAACGAGGGTATTGATGTAGAACCACACCGAGTCAAGATAGGGATTAAGTTATTGTTTCCCGACTGTGTAGCTTAGTGTGTGTTCATTCTGTAACTGTGTAGGGTTGGCATCTGGGGACGCGTACTAGCTTATCTGTAGCCCAGAACTCTGTGAGTAACAATGTTGTAAAGATATGTTCGAAAATGAATATTTTCTAAATGATCAACTGGAACTGTTTTCTGAACTATTTACTGTTAACTGAATGAATCTTTGTCCTCTATTCTGAACTGTATTGTGGCATCCTTAGCAACTACTGTTACTGTTACTGCTATTGTTACAGAGATCTCTGTCAGTTCCTATTTTGGAACTTCTGTTTACTGCTATGATGGCCATCATTGACTGTTCGATCTTTCTAGACCTACTGTTTACTGTACTGTTCTGCTATTGGATGTACCACATATGACTGTTATAACTAAATGACTGATATACTGAATCAATTGACTGTTTTCTATACTGAAAGGACATTCATTCTTAACCTCTTTACGCATTATGTTATTCACTAGGCTTTAGCTCACTGCTCATATATATATGTAGGTGTTTAGGCACCAGACCGGAGCTAGGAGCGTGGGTTAGACTCCCTTTTGTCAAAGCCAACCATTGTGCCTCACTGCGAGGTTCCGAGCCTGTCAAGCTAGGGCTTTTGGGGGTGTTTTAGTTTTTTCCTTTTTGTATCTGTTTTTGTAATTACTGTATAGACTGAGTGATGTTGTACTCTACTGTCCTAATAGGGATTAAGTCCCTGTCCTGAATGATGTATATATTGTACATACTGTTTTGGTACTGATTGTATATATAGATTTATATGAAAAGTCTTTTTACATACAGACTGTCAGAGCTCATTGGACATTGTTTAATTACTGTTTTGGCTTCCGCCAGCCCCTGTACTCTGTATTACTGTATTGCTGTTAAGCAGGCCTTCGGTAATCTCGGATTACTGGCCGGTTACGGTGCTAAACCCATAAGGGCGGGTTTGGGTCGTGACAGTGGTATCAAAGCGATACTTAAACCACGAGTTATACCGCACACACGTGTCCAAATGAGCTATAGAATGTCCTAGAAAAGTCATTAGGGCATTACATGAGCATGATAAGTGTGTGTGGCTAAGACATGAATATAACTGTTAATGTGATAATCTGCCTAAGTATGCAACTGCCTATGTTTATAATTGTTATAACTGCCTATAGTGAGATGGACAACGCAAGAAATGTTGATGAAACTGAATCCTCTGAGGCAAGAATGGCAAGGTTGGAGAGAATGGTGGAACTACTAACTGAAAGACTAGAGCAACAACAGAACCAACAGCCCCCACCTCATCCAGTACAACCAGAGCCACCTATGAATGATGATATCATAGCTCTGACACAGAAATTTAGTATGATGAAACCGTCATCCTTTCAAGGAGGCCTCGAACCGCTAAAAGCTGAAGCTTGGGTTCTTGAGACTGAAAAGTTATTTGAAGTTTTTCTATGTTCTGAAGCACACAAAGTGTTGCTAGCTACCTTCACCTTACAAGAAGAAGCTAGAAGGTGGTGGATGTTGATCCGCGATGCAAATACTGTCATGACCTGGGCTCAATTTAAGGAGTCATTCTTCGAAAAGTACTTCCTTTAGTGTGTCAGGGACAGAAAGGTGACTGAATTTGAACAGCTGAAACAAGGTACCATGTCCGTAGAAGAGTATAAAACAAAGTTCACCGAACTTGCTAGATATGCACCACATATGGTGGACACCGACTACAAGAAGGCCAGGAAGTTTGAAGGTGGCTTCAATGTAGAAATACTGGACAGGATTAATGTACTGAAACTGCTCAAATATGTAGATGTTCTTGACCGAGCCATTATGGCCGAAGCAAATATCGAAACTTTGAAACAGACTAAAACACCCGCAACTGAGTGGCACGGGAAGAAACGGGGTTTTAAATTCAAGAAAGGCAGAAACAACCCACTGAACAAAGAGCAAAATATCAGGGTCAACCACCAGCTCTAGTTAGGGAAGTGGTTCCATACCGCCCTGTTCTGAATGTGGTAAGAAACACAAAGGGGTTTGTTATAAACTTTCAGGTGCTTGTTACAGGTATGGCAAGGTGAGCCACATGGTCAAAGATTGCCCTTCCACTCCTCAGGGCAATAGTAAAGTTGCACGAAGTGCAGCAGCATCAACTGCTCCACCAAAACCCAACCCTAAAGCTACTGGGAAAAAGCCTATGAGGCAAGGCCGAGTGTTTGCACTCGTACCGGGAGACGTACAAAATATCGAGACTGTCGTGTCTGGTATACTCTCAATTTGTACTCAAAACGCATATGTTCTGATTGATTCGGGGTCTATGCATTCATATGTATTGCATGCTTTTTCGCGCAAATTGAATAGACCATTGGAACCCATGAATTACTTGTTAGCTGTATCTTCACCTATTGGGGGATCTGTGACTTGTGCTTATATGTACCCTGCATGTGAAATTATTGTTGGGGATATGCATCTGTGTATTGATTTACTGCCATTGAATATTGACCATTTCGATGTAATATTGGGGATGGACTGGTTAACGAAATATCATGCTACCATAGACTGTGTAACGAAACAAGTAGTTTTCCGTCCACCTGGTTTGCCTGAATTTGTGTTTAATGGAGTTGGAGTAGTACCTCCCCCGTATCTGATTTCCTCCATGAAAGCCTTTAAATTGATTAGAAAGGGGTGTAAAGGGTATTTCTGTTCTGTATTGACTGTATCTACTGATGTTAACGCTAATGTGGACAGTATTCCTATAGTCAGAGAATTCCCAGATGTATTTCTAGATGATCTTCCAAGGGATTTGATTGATAGGGAGATTGAGTTCACCGTTGATGTGATTCCGGCTACACAGCCAGTATCTAAAGCTCCGTACAGAATGACACCTACCGAATTGAAAGAACTGAAAGTTCAGCTGTAGGAACTGATAGAGAAGAAGTTCATCAAGCCCAGTACTTCGCCATGGGACGCACCTGTGTTGTTGGTGAAAAAGAAAGACGGCTCACTGAGACTTTGTATTGACTACCGTGAACTGAACAAGGTAACTATGAAAAATAAATATCCATTGCCACGTATTGATGACTTATTTGATCAGTTACAGGGTGCTCAAGTGTTCTCTAAGATTGATCTCAGATCCGGATATCATCAGCTGAAAGTTAAACCAGAGGACATCGACAAAACTGCTTTTCGAACGAGGTATGGACATTACGAATTCCTAGTTATGCCTTTCGGAGTTACCAATGCACCTGCTGCATTTATGGACCTTATGAATAGAACTTTGAAACCATTCCTCGATGACTTTATTGTTGTATTTATAGACGATATTCTGATTTATTCTAAGAGTAGAGAAGAACATGAACATCATCTGAGACTTGCCTTACAGACCCTAAGAGAACAGAAACTGTATGCAAAATTAAGTAAATGTGAATTTTGGCTTGATCATGTTATGTTTTTGGGACATGTTATTAGTAGAGATGGCATTTCAGTTGACCCACATAAAGTTGAAGCCGTGGTAAATTGGCTTAGACCAACAAATGTTACAGAAGTCCGAAGCTTTTTGGGGTTAGCCGGGTATTACAGAAGATTTGTCAAAGACTTCTCCAAAATTACCTTACCACTAACACAGTTGACTCAGAAGGGGATATCATTTGACTGGACTGATCAAAGAGACTCAGCATTCCAAGAGTTGAAAACTTGACTTGTGACTGCACCGGTTCTTACCCTACCTTCAGGTACGGATGGTTTTACCATTTTTAGTAATGCTTCTCATAAGGGTTTGGGATGTGTTTTAATGAAGAATGGGAGAGTTATTGCCCATGCTTCCCGACAACTGAGACTGCATGAAAAGAACCACCCGACCCATGATTTAGAACTTGCTGCAGTAGTGTTCGTACTGAAAATCTGGCGTCACTACCTTTATGGGGCGAAATGTGAGGTGTACACAGACCACAAGAGTTTGAAATACTTCTTCACATAGAAGGAACTGAACATGAGGCAGCGGAGATGGTTAGAACAGATAAAAGATTATGATCTACAGATTTTGTATCATCCGGGGAAAGCTAACACTGTTGTCGATGTATTGAGTTGGAAATCGATTGGAAACTTAGCCTGTTTACTCACCGGACAGAAAGAGTTTCTTTGTGACCTTGAGAAATCTGAAATTGAGATTGTTTTGCGAGAACGAGGCGGAACAATAGCTACTATTTCTGCTCAACCGGCACTGATTGAAGAAATTAAAGAGAAACAGCAACATGATGACTTCTTGAAGAAGATCACCGAAGAACAAGAATCTAAACCAAGACCGGATTTCAAATTTGAGAATAATGTGTTGAAATTCCAGGGAAGACTATGTGTACCGAATGATTCTGAACTGAAAAGAAGAGTTTTGCAAGAGGGCCACAATTCGAAACTGTCTATCCATCCAAGGAATACGAAAATGTACCAAGACTTGAAATTGAATTTCTGGTGGCCAGGAATGAAGAAAGAAATTGCTAATTTTGTATCAAAATGTCTTCATTGCCAACAAGTTAAAGCCGAACATCAACGACCCGCAGGCTTACTGCAACCCTTACCGATACCAGAGTGGAAATAGGAACATATTACCATGGATTTCATTATTGGTTTACCTCGCTCCAGTAAAGGTATGGATTCAATTTGGGTTATTGTTGATAGATTGACTAAATCTGCTCATTTCTTACCTGTCAAAATAATTTATAATGCGGACAAATTGGCTATACTCTACATTGATGAAATTGTTAGACTACATGGTGTGCCTGTGTCCATTATTTCTGATAGGGACTCGAAGTTTACATCGAGATTTTGGCAAAGCTTACAGATAGCATTGGGTACTGAACTGAGATTGAGTAGTGCATACCATCCTCAGACAGATGGTCAGTCAGAAAGAACCATCCAGACTCTAGAAGATTTACTGCGGAAGTGTGTTCTTGATTTCCAGGAAAATTGGGAAAATCATCTACTGTTAGTTGAATTTTCCTACAACAACAGCTTCCATTCAAGTATTGGTATGGCGCCTTTCGAGGCTTTGTATGGCAGAAAATGTAGATCTTCGATTTGCTGTTCTCCTCTCGTATGCGGTGCGTGAGGACATCTTCGATTTCGAACACTCAGATGAGTTCCAGTGTTCATTCATACCTTTTCTCCTCTCGGATGCGGTGCGTTAGGACATCCTCGGTTTCGAACATTAGATTGAGTTCCGGTGTTCATTAATACCTTTTCTCCTCTCGCATGCGGTGCGTTAGGACATCCTCGGTGTCGAACACTCGGTTGAGTTCCGTTGTTCAGTCATAGCTATTTCCCTCTCGCATGCGGTGGGTTAGGACATCTTCGGTTTCGAACACTCGGATGAGTTCCGGTGTTCATTCATCCCTTTTCTTCCCTCGCATGCGGGGTATTACGACATCTTAGGTTTCTAACACTCGGATGTGTTCCGGTCTTCATTCATACCTTTTCTCCTCAGGCATGCGGTGCGTTAGGATATCTTCGATTTCGAACACTCGGATGAGTTCCAGTGTTCATTCATACCTTTTCTCCTCTCGCATGCTGTGGGTTAGGACATCTTCGGTTTCGAGCACTTGGATAAGTTCCGGTGTTCATTCATACCTTTTCTCCTCACGGATGCGGTGGGTTAGGACATCTTCGATTTTGAACACTCGATTGAGTTCCGGTGTTCATTCACACCTTTTCTCCTCTCGCATGCGGTGCGTTAGGACATCTTTGGTTTCGAACACTCGGATGAGTTCCGGGGTTCATTCCGACCGTTTCTCCTCTCGCATGCGGAAGGTTAGGACACCTTCGGTTTCGAACACTCGGATGAGTTCCGGTGTTCAGTCATACCTTTTCTCCTCTCGCATGTTGTGCGTTAGGACATCCTCGGTTTCGAACACTCTATTAAGTTTCGGTGTTCATTCATACCTTTTCTCCACTCGCATGCGGTGCGTTAGGACATCTTTGGTTTTGAACACCCGGATGAGTTCCGGTGTTCAATCATACCTTTTCTCCTCTCGCATGCTGTAGGTTAGGACGTCTTCGGTTTCGAACACTCAGATGAGTTCCGGTGTTCATTCATACCTTTTCTCCTCTCGCATGCGGCGCGTTACGACATCATCGGTGTCGAACACTCGGATGAGTTCCGGTGTTCATTCATACCTTTCCTCCTCTCGCATGCGGTGGGTTAGGACACCTTCGCTTTCGAACACTCGAATGAGTTTCGGTGTTCATTCATACCTTTTCTCCTCTCGTATGCGGTGGTTTATGACATCTTCGATTTCGGACATTGGGATGAGTTTCGATGTTCATTCATACCTTTTCTCCTCTCAAATACGGTCCGTTAGGACATCCTCAGTTCCGAACACTCAATTGAGTTCCGGTGTTCATTCACACCTTTTCTCCTCTCCGATGCGGTGCGTTAGGCATCTCTGGTTTCGAAAACTCGGATGAGTTCCGGTGTTCATTCCTACCGTTTCTCCTCTCGCATGCGGTGGGTTAGGACACCTTCGGTTTCGAACACTCGGATGAGTTCCGGTGTTCATTCATCCTTTTTCTTCTCTCGCATGCGGTGCGTTAGGACATCTTCGGTTTCGAACACTCGGCTGTGTTCCGGTGTTCATTCATACATTTTCTCATCTCGCATGCAGTGCGTTAGGATATCTTCGATTTCGAACACTCGGTTGAGTTCCGGTGTTCATTCATACCTTTTATCCTCTCGCATGCAGTGCGTTAGGACATCTTCGGTTTCGAACACTCGGATGAGTTCCGGTGTTCATTCATACCTTTTCTCCTCTCGCATGCTGTAGGTTACGACATCTTCGGTTTCGAGCACTCGGATGAGTTCTGGTGTTCATTCATACCTTTTCTCCTCTCGGATGCGGTGGGTTAGGGCATCTTCGATTTTGAACACTCGATTGAGTTCTGGTGTTCATTCATACCTTTCCTCCTCTCGCATGCGGTGGGTTAGGACACCTTCGGTTTCGAGCACTCGGATGAGTTCCGGTCTTCATTCGTACCTTTTCTCCTATCGGATGCGGTGCGTTAGGACATCCTCGATTTTGAACACTCGATTGGGTTCTGGTGTTCATTCGTACCTTTTCTCCTCTCGCATGCGGTGCGTTAGGTCATCTTCGGTTTCGAACACTCGGATGAGTTCCGGTGTTCATTCACACCTTTTCTCCTCTCACATGCGGTCAGTTAGGTCATCTTCGGTTTCGAACACTCGGATGAGTTCCGTTGTTCATTCATGCCTTTCCTCCTCTCGCATGCTGTGGGTTTCGACACCTTCGGTTTCAAATTGTCAGATTAGTTCTGGTGTTCATTCATCCCTTTTCTCCTCTCCCATGCGGTGCGTTAGTTAATCTTCGGTTTCGCACACACGGATCAGTTCCGGTGTTCATTCACACCTTTTCTCCTCTCGCAAGCGGTGGGTTAGGACATCTTCGATTTCGAGCACTCGGATCAGTTCCGGTGTTCATTCATACCTTTTCTCCTTTCGCATGCGGTGCGGTAGGACATCTTTGGTTTCGAACACTCGAATAAGTTCCGGTGTTCATTCCTACCTTTTCTCCTCTCGCATGTGGTGGGTTACGACATATTTTGTTTCGAGCACTCGGATGAGTTCCGGTGTTCATTCATACCTTTTCTCCTCTCGGATGCAGTGCGTTAGGACATCCTCGGTTTCGAACACTCGATTGAGTTCCGGTGTTCATTCATACCATTTCTCCTCTCGCATGCGGTGCGTTAGGACTTCTTCGGTTTCGAACACTCGGATGAGTTCTGGTGTTCATTCGTCCCTTTTCTCCTCTCGCATGCGGTGCGTTAGGACATCTTCGGTTTCGAACACTCGGATGTGTTCTGGTGTTCATTCGTCCCTTTTCTCCTCTCGCATGCGGTGCGTTAGGGCATCTTCGGTTTCGAACACTCGGATGTGTTCTGGTGTTCATTGATACCTTTTCTCATCTCGCATGCAGTGCGTTAGGATATCTTCGGTTTCGAACACTCGGATGAGTTCTGGTGTTCATTCATACTTTTTCTCCTCTCGGATGCGGTGCGTTACGACATCCTCGGTTTCGAACACTCGGATGAGTTTCGGTGTTCATTCATACCTTTTCTCCGCTCGCATGCGGTGCGTTAGGACATCCTCGGTTTCGAACACTCGGAATAGTTTCGGTGTTCATTCATACCTTTTCTCCTCTCGCATGCAGTGCGTTAGGACATCCTCGGTTTCGAACACTCGGATGAGTTTCGGTGTACATTCATACCTTTTCTCCTCTCGCATGCGGTGCGTGAGGACATCTTTGGTTTCGAACACTCGGATGAGTTCCGATGTTCATTCCTACCTTTTCTCCTCTCGCATGCGGTGGGTTAGGACACCTTTGGTTTCGAACACTCGGATGAGTTCCGGTGTTCATTCATACCTCTTCCCCTCTCGGATGCGGTGCATTTGGACATCCTCGGTTTCGAACACTCGATTGGGTTCCGGTGTTCATTCATACCCTTTCTCCTCTCGTATGGGGTGCATTAGGACATCTTCGGTTTCGAACAATCGGATGAGTTCCGGTCTTCATTCCTAGCTTTTCTCCTCTCGGATGCGGTGGGTTAGGACATCTTCCGTTTTGAACACTCGGACGAGTTCCGGTTTTCATTCATACCCTTTCTGCTCTCGCATTCAGTGCGTTATACCTTTTCTCCTCTCGCATGCGGTGCGTTAGGTCATCGTCGGTTTCAAACACTCGAATGAGTTCCGGTGTTCATTCACTCCTTTTCTCCTCTGGCATGCGGTGGGTTAGGTCATCTTCGGTTTCGAACACTCGGATGAGTTTCGTTGTTCATTCATGCCTCTCCCCCTCTCGCATGCGGTGGGTTAGGACACCTTCGGTTTCAAATTGTCAAATGAGTTCTGGTGTTCATTCATCCCTTTTCTCCTCTCGCATGCGGTGCGTTAGTTCATCTTCGGTTTCGAACACTCGGATGAGTTCCGGTGTTCATTCCAACCGTTTCTCCTCTCGTATGCAGTAGGTTACGACACCTTCGGTTTCGAACACTCGGATGAGTTCCGGGGTTCATTCCAACCGTTTCTCCTCTCGTATGCAGTAGGTTACGACACCTTCGGTTTCGAACACTCGGATGAGTTCCGGGGTTCATTCCAACCGTTTCTCCTCTCGTATGCAGTAGGTTACGACACCTTCGGTTTCGAACACTCGGATGAGTTCCGGGGTTCATTCCAACCGTTTCTCCTCTCGTATGCAGTAGGTTACGACACCTTCGGTTTCGAACACTCGGATGAGTTCCGGGGTTCATTCCAACCGTTTCTCCTCTCGTATGCAGTAGGTTACGACACCTTCGGTTTCGAACACTCGGATGAGTTCCGGGGTTCATTCCAACCGTTTCTCCTCTCGTATGCAGTAGGTTACGACACCTTCGGTTTCGAACACTCGGATGAGTTCCGGGGTTCATTCCAACCGTTTCTCCTCTCGTATGCAGTAGGTTACGACACCTTCGGTTTCGAACACTCGGATGAGTTCCGGGGTTCATTCCAACCGTTTCTCCTCTCGTATGCAGTAGGTTACGACACCTTCGGTTTCGAACACTCGGATGAGTTCCGGGGTTCATTCCAACCGTTTCTCCTCTCGTATGCAGTAGGTTACGACACCTTCGGTTTCGAACACTCGGATGAGTTCCGGGGTTCATTCCAACCGTTTCTCCTCTCGTATGCAGTAGGTTACGACACCTTCGGTTTCGAACACTCGGATGAGTTCCGGTGTTCATTCATCCCTTTTCTTCTCTCGCATGCGGTGCATTACGACATCTTAGGTTTCGAACACACGGATGTGTTCCGGTCTTGATTCATACCTTTTTTCCTCACGCATGCGGTGCGTTAGGATATCTTAGGTTTCGAACACTCGGATGACTTCCGGTATTCATTCGTACCTTTTCTCCTCTCGCATGCGGTGGGTTAGGACATCTTAGGTTTCGAACACTCAGATGAGTTCCGGTGTTCTTTTTTTTTTTTTTTTTTGGGTGAGTAAGTCATAAAATAAAGACAATGAAATTTACAAGTTTACAAGGGGCATACCCCAGGCATACCCAACAAGAAATAAATAAACGAATACATAACCAACATAACCTACCACTGCACCCCCTAAGATTGAGGGAGAAACACAAGAACAACAGAAAACTGGATTGAGTTCCGGTGTTCAGTCACACCTTTTCTCCTCTCGGATGCTGTGCGTTAGGACATCTTTGGCTTCGAACACTCGGATGAGTTCCGGTGTTCATTCCTACCGTTTCTCCTCTCGAATGCGGTGGGTTAGGACACATTTGGTTTCGAACACTCGGATGAGTTCCGGTGTTCATTCATACATTTTCTCCTCCCAGATGCGGTGCGTTTGGACATCCTCGGTTTGGAACACTCGATTAAGTTCCGGTGTTCATTCATATCTTTTCTCCCCTCGCATGCAGTGCGTTAAGACATCTTCGGTTTCGAACTCTCGGATGAGTTCCGGTGTTCATTCATACCTTTTCTCCTCTCGGATGCGGTCCGTTAGGACATCCTCGGTTCCGAACACTGGATTGAGTTCCGGTGTTCAGTCACACCTTTTCTCCTCTCGGATGCTGTGCGTTAGGACATCTTTGGTTTCGAACACTCGGATGTGTTCCGGTGTTCATTCCAACCGTTTCTCCTCTCGAATGCGGTGGGTTAGGACACATTTGGTTTCGAACACTCGGATGAGTTCCGGTGTTCATTCATACCTTTTCTCCTCCCGGATGTGGTGCGTTTGCACATCCTCGGTTTGGAACACTCGATTGAGTTCCGGTGTTCATTCATACCTTTTCTCCCCTCGCATGCAGTGCGTTAGGACATCTTCAGTTTTGAACACTCGGACGAGTTCCGGTGTTCATTCATACCCTTTCCCCTCCCGCATGCGATGCGTTAGGACATCTTCGGTTTCGAACACTCAGATGAGTTCCATTGTTCATTCATACCTTTTCTCCTCTCGCATGCGGTGCGTTAGGACATCTTCGGCTTAGAACACTAGGATGAGTTCCGTTGTTCATTCATACCTTTCCTCCTCTCGCATGCGGTGGGTTAGGACACCTTCGGTTTCGAGCACTCGGATGCGTTCCGGTCTTCATTCATACCTTTTCTCCTATCAGATGCGGTGCATTAGGACAACCTCAGTTTCGAACACTTGATTGGGTTCCGGTGTTCATTCATACCTTTTCTCCTCTCGCATGCGGTGCGTTAGGTCATCGTCGGTTTCGAACACTCAGATGAGTTTCGGTGTTCATTCACACCTTTTCTCCTCTCGCATGCGGTGGGTTAGGTCATCTTCGGTTTCGAACACTCGGATGAGTTCCATTGTTCATTCATGCCTTTCCTCCTCTCGCAGGCGGTGGGTTAGGACACCTTTGGTTTCAAATTGTTAGATGAGTTCTGGTGTTCATTCATCCTTTTTCTCCTCTCGCATGCGGTGTGTTAGTTCATCTTCGGTTTCGAACACTCGGATGAGTTCCGGTGTTCATTCACAAGTTTTCTCCTCTCGCATGCGGTGGGTTAGGACATCTTCGGTTTCGAACACTAGGATCAGTTCCGGTGTTCATTCATGCCTTTTCTCCTCTCGCATGCGGTGCGTTAGGACATCTTTGGTTTCGAACACTCGGATGAGTTGCCGTGTTCATTCCTACCTTTTCTCCTCTCGCATGCGGTGGGTTAGGACATCTTTGGTTTCGAGCACTCGGATGAGTTCCGGTGTTCATTCATACTTTTTCTCCTCTCGGAAGCGGTGCGTTAGGACATCCTCGGTTTCGAACAGTCGATTGAGTTCCGGTGTACATTCATACCATTTCTCCTCTCGCATGCGGTGCGTTAGGACTTCTTCGGTTTCGAACACTCGGATGAGTTCTGGTGTTCATTCGTCCATTTTCTCCTTTCGCATGCAGTGCGTTAGGACATCTTCGGTTTCGAACACTCGGATGTGTTCTGGTGTTCATGCATACCTTTTCTCATCTCGCATGCAGTGCGTTAGGATATCTTCGGTTTCGAACACTCGAATGAGTTTCGGTGTTCATTCATACCTTTTCTCCTCTCGGATGCGGTGCGTTAGGACATCCTCAGTTTCGAACACTCGGATGAGTTCCAGTGTTCATTCATACCTTTTCTCCTCTCGCATGCGGTGCGTTAGGACATCCTCGGTTTCGAACACTCGGATGAGTTTCGGTGTTCATTCATACCTTTTCTCCTCTCGCATGTAGTGCGTTAGGACATCCTCGGTTTCGAACACTCGGATGAGCTTCGGTGTACATTCATACCTTTTCTTCTCTCGCATGCGGTGCGCGAGGACATCTTCGGTTTCGAACACTCGGATGAGCTCCGGTGTTCATTCCTACCTTTTCTCCTCTCGCATGTGGTGGGTTAGGACACCTTTGGTTTCGAACACTCGGACGAGTTCCGGTGTTCATTCATACCTTTTCCCCTCTCGGATGCGGTGCGTTGGGACATCCTCGGTTTCGAACACTCGATTGGGTTCCGGTGTTCATTCATACCTTTTCTCCTCTCGCATGCGGTGCGTTAGGTCATCATCGGTTTTGAACACTCGGATAAGCTCCGTTGTTCATTCATACGTTCCCTCCTCTCGCATGCGGAGGGTTAGGACACCTTCAGTTTCAAACACTCGGATGAGTTCCAGTGTTCATTCATACCTTTTCTCCTGTCGCATGCAGCGGGTTAGGACATCCTCGGTTTCGAACACTCGGATGAGTTTCGGTGCACATTCATACCTTTTCTCCTCTCGCATGCGGTGCGTTAGGACATCTTCAGTATCAAACACTCGGATGAGTTCCGGTGTTCATTCAGACCTTTTCTCCTCTCGCATGCGGTGCATTAGGACGTCTTCCATTTCGAACACTCGGATGAGTTCCGGTGTTCATTCACACCTTTTCTCCTCTCGCATGCGGTGGGTTAGGACACCTTCGGTTTCGAACACTCGGATGAGTTCCGTTGTTCATTCATAACTTGCCTCCTCTCGCATGCGGTGGGTTAGGACACCTTCGGTTTCAAATTGTCGGATGAGTTCCGGTGTTCATTCACCCTTTTTCTCCTCTCGCTTGCGGTGCGCTGGGTCATTTTCGGTTTCGAACACTCGGATGAGTTCCGGTGTTCATTCACAACTTTTCTCCTCTCGCATGCAGTGGGTTAGGACATTTTCGGTTTCGAACACCTGGATCAGTTCCGGTGTTCATTCATACCTTTTCTCATCTCGCATGCGGTGCGTTAGGACATATTTGGTTTCGAACACTCGGATGAGTTTCGGTGTTCAATCCTACCTTTTCTGCTCTCGCATGCGGTGGGTTAGGACATCTTTGGTTTCGAGCACTTGGATGACTTCCGGTGTTCATTCATACCTTTTCTTCCCTCGGAAGCGATGCGTTAGGACATCCTCGGTTTCGAACACCCGATTGAGTTCCGGTGTTCATTCATACCATTTCTCCTCTCGCATGCGGTGCGTTAGGACTTCTTCGGTTTCGAACACTCGGATGAGTTCCGGTGTTCATTCATCCCTTTTCTCCTCTCGTATGCGGTGCGTTAGGACATCTTCGGTTTCGAACGCTCGGATAACTTCTGGTGTTCATTCATACCTTTTCTCATCTCGCATGTCGTGCGTTAGGATATCTTCGGTTTCGAACACTCGGATGAGTTCCGGTGTTCATTCATACCTTTTCTCCTCCCGGATACGGTGCGTTTGGACATCCTCGGTTTCGAACACTCGATTGAGTTCCGGTGTTCATTCGTACCGTTTCTTCTCTCGCATGCGGTGGGTTAGGACACCTTCGGTTTCGAACACTCGGATGAGTTCCGGTGTTCATTCATCCCTTTTCTTCTCTCGCATGCGGTGCATTAGGTCATCTTCGGTTTCGAACACTCGGTTGAGTTCCGGTGCTCATTCATACCTTTTCTCCTCTCGGATGCGGTGCGTTTGGACATCCTCAGTTTCGAACACTCGATTGAGTTCCGGTATTCATTCCTACCGTTTCTTCTCTCGCATGCGGTGGGTTAGGACACCTTCGGTTTCGAAGACTCGGATGAGTTCCGGTGTTCATTCATCCCTTTTCTTCTCTCGCATGCGGTGCATTAGGACATCTTAGGTTTCTAACACTCGGATGTGTTCCGGTGTTCATTCATACCTTTTCTCCTCTCGCATGCGGTGCGTTAGGACATCTTCGGTTTCGAACACTCGGATGAGTTCCGGTGTTCATTCATACCTTTTCTCCTCTGGGATGCGGAGCATTAGGACATCATCGGTTTCAAAGACTCGGATGAGTTCCGGTGTTCATTCATACCTTTTCTCCTCTCGCATGCGGTGCGTTAGGACATGTTCGGTTTCGAACACTCAAATGAGTTCCGGTGTTCAATCCTACCTTTTCTCTTCTCGTATGCGGTGGGTTAGGACATCTTCAGTTTTGAAGACTCGGATGAATTCCGGTGTACATTCATACCTTTTCTCGTCTCGCATGTGGTGCGTTAGGACATTTTCGGTTTCGAACACTCGGATGAGTTCCGGTGTTCATTCATACCTTTTCTCCTCTCCCATGTTGTGGTTAGGACATCTTCGGTTTCGAGCACTCGGAAGAGTTCCGGCGTTCATTCATACTTTTCTAATATCGCATGCGGTGCGTTAGGACATCATCGGTTTCAAAGGTTCGGGTGAGTTCCGGTGTTCATTCATACCTTTTCTCCTCTCGCACGCGGTGCGTTAGGACATCCTCGGTTTCGAACACTCGGATGAGTTTCTGTGTACATTCATACCTTTTCTCCTCTCGCATGCAGTGCGTTAGGACATCTTCGGTTTCGAACACTCGGATGAGTTCCGGTGTTCTTTCATCCCTTTTCTTCTCTCGCATGCGGTGCATTACGACATCTTAGGTTTCGAACACTCGGATGTGTTCCGGTCTTCATTCATACCTTTTCCCCTCACGCATGCGGTGCGTTAGGATATCTTCGGTTTCGAACACTCAGATGACTTCCGGTGTTCATTCAGACCTTTTCTCCTTTCGCATGCGGTGGGTTACGACATCTTCGGTTTCGAACACTCGGATGAGTTCCGGTGTTCATTCATACCTTTTCTCCTCTCGGATGCGGTCCGTTAGGACATCCTCGGTTACGAACACTGGATTGAGTTTCGGTGTTCATTCACACCTTTTCTCCTCTCGGATGCTGTGCGTTAGGACATCTTTGGTTTAAAACACTCGGATGAGTTCCGGTGTTCATTCCAACCGTTTCTCCTCTCGCATGCGGCGGGTTATGACACATTTGGTTTCGAACACTCGGATGAGTTCCGGTGTTCATTCATACCTTTTCTCCTCCCGGATGCGGTGCGTTTGGACATCCTCAGTTTCGAACACTCGATTGAGTTCCGGTGTTCGTTCATACCTTTTCTCCCCTCGCATGCAGTGCATTAGGACATCTTCGGTTTCGAAATCTCGGATGAGTTCCGGTGTTCATTCCAAGCCTTTCTCCTCTCGGATGCGGTGGGTTAGGACATTTTCAGTTTTGAACACTCGGACGAGTTCCGGTGTTCATTCATACCCTTTCCCCTCTCGCATGCGGTGCGTTAGGACATCTTCAGTTTCGAACACTCGGATGAGTTTCGTTGTTCATTCGTACCATTTCTCCTCTCGCATGCGGTGCGTTAGGACATCTTCGGCTTCGAACACTAGGATGAGTTCCGTTATTCATTCATACCTTTCCTCCTCTGGCATGCGGTGGGTTAGGACACCTTCGGTTTCGAGCACTCGGATGCGTTCCGGTCTTCATTCATACCTTTTCTCCTATCGGATGAGGTGCATTAGGACATCCACGGTTTCGAACACTCGATTGGGTTCCGGTGTTCATTCATACCTTTTCTCCTCTCGTATGCGGTGCGTTAGGTCATCGTCGGTTTCAAACACTCGAATGAGTTCCGGTGTTCATTCACACCTTTTCTCCTCTCGCATGCGGTGGGTTAGGTCATCTTCGGTTTCGAACACTCTAATGAGTTTCGTCGTTCATTCATGCCTCTCCCCCTCTCGCATGCAGTGGGTTAGGACACCTTCGGTTTCAAATTGTCAAATGAGTTCTGGGGTTCATTCATCCCTTTTCTCCTCTCGCATGCGGTGCGTTAGTTCATCTTCGGTTTCGAACACTCGGATGAGTTCCGGTGTTCATTCACAAGTTTTCTCCTCTCGCATGCGGTGGGCTAGGACATCTTCGGTTTCGAACACTTAGATCAGTTCCGGTGTTCATTAATACCTTTTCTCCTCTCGCATGCGGTGCGTTAGGACATCTTTGGTTTCGACCACTCGGATAAGTTCCGGTGTTCATTCCTACCTTTTCTCCTCTCGCATGTGGTGGGTTAGGACATCTTTGGTTTCGACCACTCGGATGAGTTCCAGTGTTCATTCATACCTTTTCTCCTCTCGGATGCGGTGCGTTAGGACATCCTCAGTTTCGAACACTCGATTGAGTTCCGGTGTTCATTCATACCATTTCTCCTCTCGCATGCGGTGCGTTAGGACTTCTTCGGTTTCGAACACTCGGATGAGTTCCGGAGTTCATTCGTCCCTTTTCTCCTCTCGCATGCGGTGCGTTAGGACATCCTCGGTTTCGAACACTCGGATGAGTTCCAGTGTTCATTCATACCTTTTCTCCTCTCGCATGCCGTGCATTAGGACATCCTCGGTTTCGAACACTAGGATGAGTTTCGGTGTTCATTCATACCTTTTCTTCTCTCGCATGCAGTGCGTTAGGACATCCTCGGTTTCGAACACTCGGATGAGCTTCGGTGTACATTCTTACCTTTTCTCCTCTTGTATGCGGTGCATGAGGACATCTTCGATTTTGAACACTCGGATGAGCTCCGGTGTTCATTCCTACCTTTTCTCCTCTCGCATGCGGTGGGTTAGGACACCTTCGGTTTCGAACACTCGGATGAGTTCCGTTGTTCATTCATACCTTTCCTCTTTTCGCATGCGGTGGGTTAGGACACCTTCGGTTTAAAATTGTCAGATGAGTTCCGGTGTTCATTCACCCTTTTTCTCCTCTCGCATGCGGTGCGCTAGGTCATCTTCGGTTTCGAACACTCGGATGCGTTCCGGTGTACATTCACACCTTTTCTCCTCTCGCATGCGGTGGGTTAGGACATCTTCGATTTCGAACACCTGGATCAGTTCCGGTGTTCATTCATACCTTTTCTCCTCTCACATGCGGTGCGTTAGGACATCTTAGGTTTCGAACACTCGGATGAGTTGCGCTGTTCATTCCTACCTTTTCTCCTCTCGCATGCGGTGGGTTACGACATCTTTGGTTTCGAGCACTCGGATGAGTTCCGGTGTTCATTCATACCTTCTCTCCTCTCGGAAGCAGTGCGTTAGGACATCCTCGGTTTCAAACACTCGATTGAGTTCCGGTGTTCATTCATACCATTTCTCCTCTCGCATGCGGGGCGTTTGGACTTCTTCAGTTTCGAACACTCGGATGAGTTCCGGTGTTCATTCATCCCTTTTCTCCTCTCGCATGCGGTGGGTTAGGACATCTTCGATTTCGAACACTCGGATGTGTTCTGGTGTTCATTCATACCTTTTCTCATCTCGCATGCAGTGCGTTAGGATATCTTCGGTTTCGAACACTCGGATGAGTTCCGGTGTTCATTCATACCTTTTCTCCTCTCGGGTACGGTGCGTTAGGACATCCTCGGTTTCGAACACTCGGATGAGTTCCAGTGTTCATTCATACCTTTTCTCCTCTCGCATGCGGTGCGTTAGGACATCTTTGGTTTCGAACACTCGGATCAGTTCCGATGTTCATTATTACCTTTTCTCCTCTCGCATATGGTGGGTTAGGACATCTTTGGTTTCGAGCACTCGGATGAGTTCCGGTGTTCATTCATACCTTTTCTCCTCTCGGATGCGGTGCGTTCGGTCATCCTCAGTTTCGAACACTCGATTGAGTTCCAGTGTTCATTCATACCATTTCTCCTCTCGCATGCGGTGCGTTAGGACTTCTTCGGTTTCGAACACTCGGATGAGTTCCGGAGTTCATTCGTCCCTTTTCTCCTCTCGCATGCGGTGCGTTAGGACATCCTCGGTTTCGAACACTCGGATGAGTTCCAGTGTTCATTCATACCTTTTCTCCTCTCGCATGCGGTGCGTTAGGACATCCTCGGTTTCGAACACACGGATGAGTTTCGGTGTTCATTCATACCTTTTCTCCTCTCGCATGCAGTGCGTTGGGACATCCTCGGTTTCGAACACTCGGATGAGCTTCGGTGTACATTCTTACCTTTTCTCCTCTTGTATGCGGTGCATGAGGACATCTTCGATTTTGAACACTCGGATGAGCTCCGGTGTTCATTCCTACCTTTTCTCCTCTCGCATGCGGTGGGTTAGGACACCTTTGGTTTCGAACACTCGGATGAGTTCCGGTGTTCATTCATACCTTTTCCCCTCTCGGATGCGGTGCGTTGGGACATCCTCGATTTCGAACACTCGATTAGGTTCCGGTGTTCATTCATACCTTTTATCCTCTAGCATGCGGTGCGTTTGGTCATCATCGGTTTTCAACACTCGGATGAGTTCCGTTGTTCATTCATACCTTCCCTCCTCTCGCATGCGGAGGGTTAGGACACCTTCGGTTTAGAACACTCGGATGAGTTCTGGTGTTCATTCATACCTTTTCTCCTCTCGCATGCAGCGGGTTAGGGCATCCTCGGTTTTGAACACTGGGATGAGTTTCGGTGCACATTCATACCGTTTCTCCTCTCGCATGCGGTGCGTTAGGACATCTTCGGTTTCAAATACTCGGATGAGTTCCGGTGTTCATTCAGACCTTTTCTCCTCTCGTATGCGGTGCGTTAGGACGTCTTCGATTTCGAACACTCGGATGAGTTCCGATGTTCATTCACACCTTTTCTCCTCTCGCATGCGGTAGGTTAGGACACCTTCGGTTTCGAACACTCGGATGAGTTCCGTTGTTCATTCATACCTTTCCTCCTCTCGCATGCGGTGGGTTAGGACACCTTCGGTTTCAAATTGTCAGAAGAGTTCGGGTGTTCATTCACCCCTTTTCTCCTCTCGAATGCGGTGCGCTAGGTCATCTTCGGATTCGAACACTCGGATGCGTTCCGGTGTTCATTCACACCTTTTCTCCTCTCACATGCGGTGGGTTAGGACATCTTCGGTTTCGAACACCTGGATCAATTCCGGTGTTCATTCATACCTTTTCTCCTCTCACATTCGGTGCGTTAGGACATCTTAGGTTTCGAACACTCGGATGAGTTCCGGTGTTCATTCCTACTTTTTCTCCTCTCGCATGCGGTGGGTTAGGACATCTTTGGTTTCGAGCACTCGGATGAGTTCCGGTGTTCATTCATACATTTTCTCCTCTCGGAAGCGGTGCGTTAGGACATCCTCGGTTTCGAACACTCGATTGAGTTCCGGTGTTCATTCATACCATTTCTCCTCTCGCATGTGGTGCGTTAGGACTTCTTCGGTTTCGAACACTCGGATGAGTTCCGGTGTTCATTCATCCCATTTCTCCTCTCGCATGCGGTGCGTTTGGACATCTTCGGTTTCGAACACTCGGATGTGTTCTGGTGTTCATTCATACCTTTTCTCATCTCGCATGCAGTGCGTTAGGAGATCTTCGGTTACGAACACTCGGATGAGTTCCGGTGTTCATTCATACCTTTTCTCCTCTCAGATGCGGTGCGTTAGCACATCCTCGGTTTCGAGCACTCGGATGAGTTCCAGTGTTCATTCATACCTTTTCACCTCTCGCATGCAGTGCGTTAGGACATCCTCGGTTTCGAACACTCGGATGACCTTCGGTGTACATTCATACCTTTTCTCCTCTTGCATGCGGTGCGTGAGGACATCTTCGGTTTCGAACACTCGGATGAGCTCCGGTGTTCATTCCTACCTTTACTCCTCTCGCATGCGGTGGGTTAGGACACCTTTGGTTTCGAACACTCGGATGAGTTCCGGTGTTCGTTCATACCTTTTCCCCTCTCGGATGCGGTGCGTTGGGACATCCTCGGTTTCGAACACTCGATTGGGTTCCGGTGTTCATTCATACCTTTTCTCCTCTCGCATGCGGTGCGTTAGGTCATTATCGGTTTTGAACACTCGGATGAGTTCCGTTTTTCATTCATACCTTCCCTCCTCTCGCATGCGCAGGGTTAGGACACCTTCGGTTTCGAACACTCGGATGAGTTTCGGTGTTCATTCATACATTTTCTCCTCTCGCATGCAGCGGGTTAGGACATCCTCGGTTTCGAACACTCGGATGAGTTTCGGTGCACATTCATACCTTTTCTGCTCTCGCATGCGGTGCGTTAGGACATCTTCGGTTTCAAACACTCGAATGAGTTCTGGTGTTCATTCAGACCTTTTCTCCTCTCGCATGCGGTGCGTTAGGATGTCTTCCATTTCGAACACTCGGATGAGTTCCGGTGTTCATTCACACAATTTCTCCTCTCGCATGAGGTGGGTTAGGACACCTTCGGTTTCGAACACTTGGATGAGTTCTGTTGTTCATTCATACCTTTCCTCCTCTCGCATGCGGTGTGTTAGGACACCTTCGGTTTCAAATTGTCGGAAGAGTTCCGGTGTTCATTCACCCTTTTTCTCCTCTCACATGCGGTGCGCCCGGTCATCTTCGGTTTCGAACACTCGGATGAGTTCCGGTGTTCATTCATCCCTTTTCTTCTCTCGCATGCGGTGCGTTAGGACATGCTCGGTTTCGAACACTCGGATGAGTTCCGGTGTTCATTCATGCCTTTTCTCCTCTCGCATGCGGTGCGTTAGGACATCCTCGGTTTCCAACACTCGGATGAGTTTCGGTGTTCATTCATACCTTTTCTCCTCTCGGAAGCGGTGCGTTAGGACATCCTCGGTTTCGAACACTCGATTGAGTTTCGGTGTTCATTCATACCATTTCTCCTCTCGCATGCGGTGCGTTAGGACTTCTTCGGTTTCGAACACTCGGATGAGTTCCGGTGTTTATTCATCCCTTTTCCCCTCTCGCATGCGGTGCATTAGGACATCTTCGGTTTCGAACACTCGGATGTCTTCTGGTGTTCTTTCATACCTTTTCTCATCTCGCATGCAGTGCGTTAGGATATCTTCGGTTTCGAACACTCGGATGAGTTCCGGTGTTCATTCATACCTTTTCTCATCTCGCATGAGGTGGGTTAGGACACCTTCGGTTTCGAACACTCAGATGAGTTCCGGTGTTCATTCCTACCTTTTCTCCTCTCGCATGCTGTGGGTTAGGACACCTTTGGTTTCGAACACTCGGATGAGTTCCGGTGTTCATTCATACCTTTTCCTCTCTCGGATGCGGTGCGTTGGGACATCCTCGGTTTCGAACACTCGATTGGGTTCCGGTGTTCATTCATACCTTTTCTCCTCTCGCATGAGGTGCGTTAGGTCATCATCGGTTTTGAACACTCGGATGAGTTCCGTTGTTCATTCATACCTTCCCTCCTCTCGCATGTGGAGGGCTAGGACACCTTCGGTTTCGAACACTCGAATGAGTTCCGGTGTTCATTCATACCTTTTCTCCTCTCGCATGCAGCGGGTTAGGGCATCCTCGGTTTCGAACACTCGGATGAGTTTCGGTGCACATTCATACCTTTTCTCCTCTCGCATGCGGTGCGTTAGGATGTCTTCCAATTCGAACACTCGGATGAGTTCCGGTGTTCATTCACACAATTTCTCCTCTCGCATGAGGTGGGTTAGGACACCTTCGGTTTCGAACACTCTAATGAGTTCCGTTGTTCATTCATACCTTTCCTCCTCTCGCATGCGGTGTGTTAGGACACCTTCGGTTTCAAATTGTCGGAAGAGTTCCGGTGTTCATTCACCCTTTTTCTCCTCTCACATGCGGTGCGCCAGGTCATCTTTGGTTTCGAACACTCGGATGAGTTCCGGTGTTCATTCACACCTTTTCTCCTCTCGCATGCGGTGGGTTACGACAACTTCGGTTTCGAACACCTGGATCAGTTCCGGTGTTCATTGATACCTTTTCTCGTCTCGCATGCGGTGCGTTAGGACATATTTGGTTTCGAACACTCGGATGACTTCCGGTGTTCATTCCTACCTTTTCTCCTCTCGCATGCGGTCGGTTAGGACATCTTTGGTTTCGAGCACTTGGATGAGTTCCGGTGTTCATTCATACCTTTTCTCCTCTCGAAAGGCGGTGCGTTAGGACATCCTCGGTTTCGAACACTCGATTGAGTTCCGGTGTTCATTCATACCATTTCTCCTCTCGCATGCGGTGCGTTAGGACTTCTTCGGTTTCGAACACTCGGATGAGTTCCGGTGTTTATTCATCCCTTTTCTCCTCTCGCATGCGGTGCATTAGGACATCTTCGGTTTCGAACACTCGGATGTCTTCTGGTGTTCATTCATACCTTTTCTCATCTCGCATGCAGTGCGTTAGGATATCTTCGGTTTCGAACACTCGGATGAGTTCCGGTGTTCATTCATACCTTTTCTCCTCCCGGATGCGGTGCGTTTGGACATCCTCGGTTTCGAACACTCGATTGAGTTCCGGTATTCATTCCTATCGTTTCTCCTCTCGCATGCAGTGGGTTAGGACACCTTCGGTTTCGAACACTCGGATGAGTTCCGGTGTTCATTCATCCCTTTTCTTCTCTCGCATGCGGTGCGTTAGGACATGCTCGGTTTCGAACACTCGGATGAGTTCCGGTGTTCATTCATGCCTTTTCTCCTCTCGCATGCGGTGCCTTAGGACATTCTCGGTTTCAAACACTCGGATGAGTTTCGGTGTTCATTCATACCTTTTCTCCTCTCGCATGCAGTGCGTTAGGACATCCTCGGTTTCGAACACTCGGATGAGTTCCGGTGTTCATTCATACCTTTTCTCCTCTCGCATGAGGTGCGTTAGGTCATCATCGGTTTTGAACACTCGGATGAGTTCCGTTGTTCATTCATACCTTTCCTCCTCTCGCATGCGGTGTGTTAGGACACCTTCGGTTTCAAATTGTCGGAAGAGTTCCGGTATTCATTCACCCTTTTTCTCCTCTCGCATGCGGTGCGCCAGGTCACCTTCGGTTTCGAACACTCGGATGAGTTCCGGTGTTCATTCATACCTTTTCTCCTCTCGCATGCAGCGGGTTAGGGCATCCTCGGTTTCGAACACTCGGATGAGTTTCAGTGCACATTCATACCTTTTCTCCTCTCGCATGCGGTGCGTTAGGATGTCTTCCATTTCGAACACTCAGATGAGTTCCGGTGTTCATTCACACAATTTCTCCTCTCGCATGAGGTGGGTTAGGACACCTTCGGTTTCGAACACTCGGATGAGTTCCGTTGTTCATTCATACCTTTCCTCCTCTCGCATGCGGTGTGTTAGGACACCTTCGGTTTCAAATTGTCGGAAGAGTTCCGGTATTCATTCACCCTTTTTCTCCTCTCGCATGCGGTGCGCCAGGTCATCTTTGGTTTCGAACACTCGGATGAGTTCCGGTGTTCATTCACACCTTTTCCCCTCTCGCATGCGGCGGGTTACGACAACTTCAGTTTCGAACACCTGGATCAGTTCCGGTGTTCATTGATACCTTTTCTCGTCTCGCATGCGGTGCGTTAGGACATATTTGGTTTCGAACACTCGGATGAGTTCCGGTGTTCATTCCTACCTTTTCTCCTCTCGCATGCGGTCGGTTAGGACATCTTTGGTTTCGAGCACTTGGATGAGTTCCGGTGTTCATTCATACCTTTTCTCCTCTCAGAAGGCGGTGCGTTAGGACATCCTCGGTTTCGAACACTCGATTGAGTTCCGGTGTTCATTCATACCATTTCTCCTCTCGCATGCGGGGCGTTAGGACTTCTTCGGTTTCGAACACTCGGATGAGTTCCGGTGTTCATTCATCCCTTTTCTCCTCTCGCATGCGGTGCATTAGGACATCTTCGGTTTCAAACACTCAGATGTCTTCTGGTGTGCATTCATACCTTTTCTCATCTCGCATGCAGTGCGTTAGGATATCTTCGGTTTCGAACACTCGGATGAGTTCCGGTGTTCATTCATACCTTTTCTCCTCCCGGATGCGGTGCGTTTGGACATCTTCGGTTTCGATCACTCGATTGAGTTCCGGTTTTCATTCCTACCGTTTCTCCTCTCGCATGTGGTGGGTTAGGACACCTTCGGTTTCGAACACTCGGATGAGTTCCGGTGTTCATTCATCCCTTTTCCTTCTAAAGTAAAGGCCGCTAATAAAACCTTTTGTGTCTCTGTGCGTTTGGACATCCTCGGTTTCGAACACACGGATGAGTTCTGGTGTTCATTCATACCTTTTCCCCTCTCGGATGCGGTGCGTTGGGACATCCTCGGTTTCGAACACTCGATTGGGTTCCGGTGTTCATTCATACCTTTTCTCCTCTCGCATGCGGTGCGTGGGGACATCTTCGGTTTCGAACACTCGGATGAGCTCTGGTGTTCATTCCTACCTTTTCTCCTCTCGCATGCGGTGCGTGGGGACATCTTCGGTTTCGAACACTCGGATGAGCTCTGGTGTTCATTCCTACCTTTTCTCCTCTCGCATGCTATGGGTTAGGACACCTTTGGTTTCGAACACTCAGATGAGTTCTGGTGTTCATTCATACCTTTTCCCCTCTCGGATGCGGTGCGTTGGGACATCCTCGGTTTCGAACACTCGATTGGGTTCCGGTGTTCATTCATACCTTTTCTCCTCTCGCATGCGGTGCGTGGGGACATCTTCGGTTTCGAACACTCGGATGAGCTCTGGTGTTCATTCCTACCTTTTCTCCTCTCGCATGCTATGGGTTAGGACACCTTTGGTTTCGAACACTCAGATGAGTTCTGGTGTTCATTCATACCTTTTCCCCTCTCGGATGCGGTGCGTTGGGACATCCTCGGTTTCGAACACTCGATTGGGTTCCGGTGTTCATTCATACCTTTTCTCCTCTCGCATGCGGTGCGTTAGGTCATCATCGGTTTTGAACACTCGGATGAGTTCCGTTGTTCATTCATACCTTCCCTCCTCTCGCATGTGGAGGGTTAGGACACCTTCGGTTTCGAACACTCGGATGAGTTCCGGTGTTCATTCATACCTTTTCTCCTCTCGCATGCAGCGAGTTAGGGCATCCTCGGTTTCGAACACTCGGATGAGTTTCGGTGCACATTCATACCTTTTCTCCTCTCGCATGCGGTGCGTTAGGACATCTTCGGTTTCAAACACTCGGATGACTTCCGGTGTTCATTCAGACCTTTTCTCCTCTCGCATGCGGTGCGTTAGGACGTCTTCGATTTCGAACACTCGAATGACTTTTTTTTTTTGGGTGAATAAGAAATAATATAAAACAGAAAGATTTACAAAAATACAAGGGGCATACCCCAGGCCCTAACAACAGAAAACAACACAAGCCTCAGCCCACAGGCACCGAAGCCCAAAGAAACACAAACAAAAACCTAAACCAAACCTAAGAGCTACATCCGAAAATTAGGAGAGCCAAAAGAAAAACGTTGCCAAGCAGACTGTACAAAGGCCATATCCTATGATGAATAGGGACCTTGTACAAAGGATAAACCAGCAACCAACAAGCACCATTACAGCAGTCCAAAAACTCCCTACACAACCCGTAGGGATGGGCACCATCACACCCACAAATCTCCCTACACAACCCGTAGGGATAGGCACCTGTAACAAAATAAATGTAATACAAAAACTGTAACTCAAGCAAGCCGAATTGATGAACCAAGAGGGGCCCATCCTACCGAATTGCTCAAAAAACCTGTTACACGAGATACCCAAATACACATGAAACCTCCTACACAACCCGTAGGAATAGGCAAGCTGCAAACTACAACTGTGAACAAATAAAAATAAAAGTAAAGACAGATTTGCTCTCATTTGTAGCATAGCAAGGCGCTTGAAGCAGCCATCACTATGGACATACACACCCTGCCAACAGCCATCCAAATCTGAATAGCAATCAGCCACCACTCCTTCACAGCAGGAGAGAAATAAAAAAAATGAAGATAGCTAATAAACCCACTGAAATGCCTAGGCAAGGCGCTACTAGCAGCCATCACCGAAGGGTAAATCCACACAGCGTACAACGCCAAAGAGGTGCGCTGATTGCAGCCATCTTCACACCACCAGGCAAACCTCGACATAGATAGCTGCCAGTGCCCAAAAAACAGCGGCAAACTTCTAGCAGCCAAAGTCCAAATCCTATAACCATCCGGGATAAACTTCCAGGAGCAATCCCACCTTACAAGTTGCTGCTTAACCTGTACAGTATATAATAGAGAGGAATTTCCATAACAATGTATTGAGTCATACAGGAGAAGAAACAACAAACATACAATATAGGACCTCCCCTCACTCGACCCACAATAAAAGAGAGCTCTCCACTCAATGTAAGGGCTTCCATCACTCGGCCCACATATTCCGTGCTCTCTCATTCCAGCCAGCTGGACAATGAACTTGAGATACCATAAACCTGCACAAAAATATATATAATATATAGTACATGTTAGTAAAAGAAATATATACTTCCTCCCAACACTCAACCCACATTTACAAGATGAACTGTGCTGGCTCACATCACTCAACCCTCCCTTCATAGGCTCCAGATTTTGTGAATCTTTGGGATCCATAATAGCTGATAGAATCTAAGAATAACACCATCTGCAAGACAGCACAATTTATTAGTCAAAACACTCCTTATCTGCTCACCATCACTCAACCCTCAATGTAGGATAATTCACACCACTCAAATTCCTTTCAGCTGCAGCAGTTTGGGACTGCAATAGGATTTTAGAAGGTAGGTTCCATTGTTCCAAATACCAGTTGTCACCTGCATAAGCTTTCACATTTTCCATAGAAAGGAGTCTACCCCTAACCATTTGGATGATAGAGTTAGTGACAACCTCTTCAGGTTTGAAGACCTTACTAAAGATTCTACTATTTCTCTCCATCCAAATATGGTAGACAGTGCAGAGAAAGGAGAGTTTCATAATCATAGATTTCAGAGATTTACCATTGATGGATTTAGTAACAAACTCAACAAGTTCCAACCAGGGCAAAGAAGGCCAGTGGGAATTACACTTAGCTTGGATAACAGCCTAAATCCTAGAGGAGTAGTGACACCTAAAGAACAGATGGGAATGGTTTTCCTCAGGGGCACAACATAAAGGGCAGCTAGGGCTGGTAAGAAGACCAAAGATTTGGAGTCTATCCCCAGTGTTAAGTCTCTCAGGGATAGCCAGCCATACAATGAAACTAACCCTAGGGATAACAGGAGGACCCCAAACGAGATTAGACCAAGTAACCTTTGGGCCCTTGTCCCTCCAACAATCCCAAGCAGAGTGAATAGAAAAGGAACCATCAGTAGTCAAACTCCATACAGGAATATCAGGGGAATCAATGGAAGGTTTAAGAGAAGGAGGGGTGGCCGTGATCCATTCCTGTATCTCCCAAGAGTTAGGAAAAGACCAGTTCCAAGAATCATTTGAGATGATTGAACTAACCTTAGAATTGTTAGGAAGGTTGGTATCATACAAAATTCTAGGACCATACCGACACAAAAGCGAATCAAAGGGGTGCCAGTTATCATGCCAGAGGAACACATTTTCACCATTGCCAAGTTTGAATTTGATAATAGGGAAGATTAAATCCCTAAGCGATAAAAGTTTCCTCCAAACCCAGGATGGATCACTGGGCATCTTAATACCCCAAAAACTCTTACCCTTAAGTAAGTAGGATTTAACCCATTGACACCACATTGAACATTCCCCACCCGAAAACAGGTACCAAACATGTTTGGCTATAGCCGCTCTATTCCAAACCTCCATATCCTTAAAACCAAGCCCACCCTCATTGAACATTCCTCTCGCATGCGGTGCGTTAGGACTTCTTCGGTTTCGAACACTCGGATGAGTTTCGTTGTTCATTCATCCCTTTTCTCCTCTCGCATGCGATGCGTTAGGACATCTTCGGTTTCGAACACTCGGATGTGTTCCGATGTTCATTCATACCTTTTGTCATCTCGCATGCAGTGCGTTAGGATATCTTCGGTTTCGAACACTCGGTTGACTTCCGGTGTTCATTCATACCTTTTCTCCTCTCGGATGCGGGGCGTTAGGACATCCTCGGTTTCGAACACTCGGATGAGTTGCAGTGTTCATTCATACCTTTTCTCCGCTCGGATGCAGTGCGTTGGGGCATCCTCGGTTTCGAACACTAGGATGAGTTCCGGTGTTCATTCATACCTTTTCTCCTCAGGCATGCGGTGCGTTCGGACATCCTCGGTTTCGAACACTCGGAGGAGTTTCGGTGTACATAAATACATTTTCTATTCTCGCATGCGGTGCGTTAGGACATCATCGGTTTCGAACACCCGGAGGAGTTCCGGTGTTCATTCATACCTTTTCTCCTCTCACACGCGGTGCGTTAGGACATCCTCGGTTTCGAACACTCGGACGAATTCCGGTGTTCATTCATACCTTTTCTCCTCTCATGCTGTGGGTTAGGACATCTTCGGCTTCGAGCACTCGGATGAGTTCCGGTCTTCATTCATACCATTTCTTCTATCGAATGCGGTGCGTTAGGACATCCTCGGTTTCGAAAACTCGATTGGGTTTCGGTGTTCATTCATACCTTTTCTCCTCTCGCATGCAGTGCGTTAGCTCATCTTCGGTTTCGAACACTCGGATGAGTTCCGGTGTTCTTTCACACCTTTTCTCCTCTCGCATGCGGTAGGCTAGGACACCTTCGGTTTCGAACACTCAGATGGGTTCCGTTGTTCATTCATACCTTTCCTCCTCACGCATGCTGTGGGTTAGGACACCTTCGGTTTGAAATTGTCGGATGAGTTCCGGTGTTCATTCATCCCTTTTCTCCTCTCGCATGCGTTGCGTTAAGCCATCTTCGGTTTCGAGCACTCGGATGAGTTTCGGTGTTCATTCACACCTTTTCTCCTCTCGCATGCGGTGGGTTAGGACATCTTCGGTTTCGAAAACTCGGATCAGTTCCGGTGTTCATTCATACCTTTCCTCCTCTCGCATGCGGTGGGTTAGGACACCTTCGGTTTCAAATTGTCGGATGAGTTCCGGTGTCCTTTCATCCCTTTTCTTCTCCCGCATGCGGTGCGTTAGGTCATCTTCGGCTTCGAGCACTCGGATGAGTTCCGGTGTTCATTCACACCTTTTCTCGTCTCGCATGCGGTGGGTTAGGACATCTTCGGTTTCGAAAACTCTGATCAGTTCCGGTGTTCATTCATACCTTTTCTCCTCTCGCATGCGCTGCGTTAGGACATCTTTGGTTTCGAACAGTCGGATGAGTTCCGGTGTTCATTCCTACCTTTTCTCCTCTCGCATGCGGTGCGTTTGGACATCTTTGGTTTCGAACACTCGGATGTGTTGCGGTGCCCATTCATACCTTTTCTCATCTCACATGCAGGGCGTTAGGATATCTTCGGTTTCGAACACTCAGATGAGTTCCGGTGTTCATTCATACCTTTTCTCCTCTCGGATGCGGTGCGTTAGGACATCCTCGGTTTCGAACACTCGGATGAGTTCCGGTGTTCGTTCATACCTTTTCTTCTCTCGCATGCGGTGCGTTAGGACATCCTCGGTTTTAAACACTTGGATGAGTTTCGGTGTACCTTCGTACCTTTTCTCATCTCGCATGCGGTGCGTTAGGACATCCTCGGTTTCGAACACTCGGATGAGTTTCGGTGTTCATTCATACCTTTTCTCCTCTCGCATGCAATGCGTTAGGACATCTTCGGTTTTGAACACTCAGATGAGTTCCGGTGTTCATTCACACCTTTTCTCCTCTCGCATGCTGTGGGTTAGGACATCTTTCGTTTAGAACACTCGGACGAGTTCTGGTGTTCATTCGTACCTTTTGTCCTCTTGCATGCGGTGCGTTAGGACATATTTGGTTTCGAGCACTCGGATGAGTTCCGGTGTTCATTCAAACTTTTTCTCTGCTCCCATGCGTTGCGTTAGGACATCATCGGTTTCTAAGACTCGGATGAGTTCCGGTGATCATTCATACCTTTTCTCCTCTCGCATGCGGTGCATTAGGACATCTTCGGTTTCGAACACTCAGATGACTTCCGGTGTTCATTCCTACCTTTTCTCCTCTCGGATGCGGTGCGTTAGGACATCCTTGGATTCGAACACTTGATTGAGTTCCGGTGTTCATTCATACCATTTCTTCTCTCGTGTGCGGTGCGTTAGGACTGCTTCGGTTTCGAACACTCGGATGAGTTCCGGTGTTCATTCATCCCTTTTCTCCTCCCGCATGCGGTGCGTTAGGACATCTTCGGTTCTAACACTCGGATGTGTTCCGGTGTTCATTCTTACCTTTTCTCATCTCGTATGCAGTGCATTAGGATATCTTCGGTTTCGAACACTCGAATGAGTTCCGGTGTTCATTCATACCTTTTCTCCTCTCGGATACGGTGCGTTGGGACATCCTCGGTTTCGAACACTCGGATGAGTTCCGGTGTTCATTCATACCTTTTCTCCTCTCGCAGGCGGTGCGTTAGGACATCATCGGTTCCGAACACTCGGATGAGTTTCGGTGTACATTCATACCTATTCTCCTCTCGTATGCAGTGCGTTAGGACATCTTCGGTTTCGAACACTCGGATGAGTTCCGGTGTTCATTCATACCTTTTCTCCTCTCGCATGCTGTGGGTTAGGACATCTTCGGTTTCGACCATTCGGATGAGTTCCGGTGTTCATTCATACCTTTTCTCCTCTCGCATGTTGTGGGTTAGGAGATCTTCGGTTTCGACCATTCGGATGAGTTCCGGTGTTCATTTATATCTTTTCTCCTCTCGGATGAGGTGGGTTAGGACATCTTCGATTTTGAACACTCGATTGAGTTCCAGTGTTCATTCACACCTTTTCTCCTCTCGCATGATGTGCGTTAGGACATCTTTGGTTTCGAACACTCGGATGAGTTCCGGGGTTCATTCCTACCGTTTCTCCTCTCGCATGCGGTAGGTTAGGACACCTTCAGTTTCGAACACTCGGATGAGTTTCGGTGTTCATTCATACCTTTTCTGCTCTCGGATGCTATGCGATCGGACATCCTTGGTTTCGAACACTCGATTGAGTTCCGGTGTTCATTCATACCTTTTCTCCTCTCGCATTCGGTGCGTTAGGGCATCTTCGGTTTCGAACACTCGGATGAGTTCTGGTGTTCAATCAAACATTTTCTCCTCTCGCATGCTGTAGGTTAGGACGTCTTCGGTTTCGAACACTCGGATGAGTTCCGGTGTTCATTCATACCTTTTCTCCCCTCGCATGCTGTGGGGTAGGACATCTTCGGTTTCGAGCACTCAGATGAGTTCCGGTGTCCATTCATACCTTTTCTCCCTTCACATGCTGTAGGGTAGGACATCTTCGGTTTCGAGCACTCGGATGAGTTCCGGTGTTCATTCATACCTCTTCTCCTATCGGATGCGGTGGGTTAGGACATCTTCCGTTTTCAACAATCGGACGAGTTCCGGTGTTCATTCATACCTTTTCTCCTCTCGCATGCGGTGCGTTAGGACATCTTCGGTTTCGAGCACTCGGATTAGTTCTGGTGTTCATTTATACCTTTTCTCCTCTCCCATGCGTTGCGTTAGGACATCCTCGGTTTCCAAGACTTGTATGAGTTCTGGTGTTCATACATGCCTTTTCTCCTCTCGCATGCAGTGCGTCACATCTTCGGTTTCGAACATTCAAATGACTTCCGGTGTTCATTCCTACCTTTTCATCTCTCGGATGCGGTGCGTTAGAACATCTTCAGTTTCGAACACTCGGATGAGTTCCGGTGTTCATTCATACCTTTTCTCCTCTCGCATGCGGTGTGTTAGGACATCCTCGGTTTTGAACACTCGGATGAGTTTCGGTGTACATTCATACCTTGTCTCATCTCGCATGTGGTGCGTTAGGACATCCTCGGCTTCGAACACTCGGATGAGTTTCGGTGTACATTCATACCTTTTTCTCCTCTCGCATGCGGTGCGTTAGGACATCTTCAGTTTCGAACACTCGGATGAGTTCCGGTGTTCATTCATACCTTTTCTCATCTCCCATGCTGTGGGTTAGGACATCTTCGGTTTCGAACACTCGGTTGAGTTTCGGTGTTCATTCAAACCTTTTCTCACCTCGCATGCGGTGCGTTAGGACATCATCGGTTTCAAACACTCGGATGAGTTCCGGTGTTCATTCACACCTTTTCTCCTCACGCATGTGGTGCGTTAGGACATCTTCGGTCTCAAACTCTCAGATGAGTTCCGGGGTTCATTCATACCGTTTCTTCCCTCGCATGTTGTGGGCTAGGACATCTTCGGTTTCGACCACTTGGATGAGTTCCGGGGTTCATTCATACCTTTTCTCCTCTCGGATGCGGTGGGTTAGGACATCTTTGATTTTGAACAGTCGATTGAGTTCCAGTGTTCATTCACACCTTTTCTCCTCTCGCATGTTGGGCGTTAGGACATCTTTGGTTTCGGACACTCAGATGAGTTCCGGGGTTCATTCCTACCGTTTCTCCTCTCGCATGCGGTAGGTTAGGACACCTTCGGTTTGGAACACTCGGATGAGTTCCGGTATTCTTTCATACCTTTTCTCCTCTCGGCTGTTGTGCGTTAGGACATCCTCGGTTTCGAACACTCGATTGAGCTCCGGTGTTCATTCATACCTTTTCTCCTCTCGCATGCGGTGCGTTAGGACATCTTCGGTTTCGAACACTCGGATGAGTCCCGGTGTTCAATCATACCTTTTCTCATCTCGCATGCAGTGGGTTAGGACATCTTTGGTTTCGAGCACTCGGATGAGTTCCGGTGTTCATTCATAACTTTTCTCCGCTCGCATGCGGTGCGTTAGGACATCATCGGTTTTGAACACTCGGATGAGTTCCTTTGTCCATTCACACCTTTCCTCCTCTCGCATGCGGTAGGTAGGACACCTTCGGTTTCGAACACTCGAATGAGTTCTGGTGTTCCGTCATACCTTTTCTCCTCTCGCATGCGGCGCGTTAGGGCATCCTCGGTTTCGAACACTCGGATGAGTTTCGGTATACATTCATACCATTTCTCCTCTCGCATGCGGTGCGTTAGGACATCTTCGGTTTCAAACACTCGGATGAGTTCCGGTGTTCATTCTTACCTTTTCTCCTCTCGCATGCGGTAGGTTAGGACATCTTTGGTTTCGAGCACTCGGATGAGTTCCGGTGTTCATTCATACCTTTTCTCCTCTCGGATGCGGTGCGTTAGGACATCCTCGGTTTCGAACACTCGATTGAGTTCCGGTGTTCATTCATACCATTTCTTCTCTCGCATGCGGTACGTTAGGACTTCTTCAGTTTCGAACACTCGGATGAGTTCCGGTGTTCATTCTTCCGTTTTCTCCTCTCGCATGCGGTGCGTTAGGGCATCTTCGGTTTCAAACACTCGGATGTGTTCCGGTGTTCATTCATACCTTTTCTCAACTCGCATGCAGTGCGTTTGGATATCTTCGGTTTCGAACACTCGGATGAGTTCCGGTGTTCATTCATACCTTTTCTCCTCTCGGATGCGGTGCGTTAGGACATCCTCGGTTTCGAACACTCGGAAGAGTTTCGGTGTTCATTCATACCTTTTTTCCTCTCGCATGCGGTGCCTTAGGACATCCTCAGTTTCGAACACTTGGACGAGTTCCGATGTTCGTTTATACCTTTTCTCCTCTCGCATGCGGTGCGTTAGGACATCCTCGGTGTGTAACACTCGGATGAGTTTCAGTGTACATTCGTACCTTTTCTCATCTCGCATGCGGTGCGTTAGGACATCCTCGGTTTCGAACACTCGGATGATTTTCGGTGTACATTCATACCTTTTCTCCTCTCGCATGCAGTGCGTTAGGACATCTTCGGTTTCGAACACTCGGATGAGTTCCGCTGTTCATTCATACCTTTTCTCCTCTCGCACGCTGTGGGTTAGGACATCTTCGGTTTCGAGCACTCGGATGAGTTCCGGTGTTCATTCATACCTTTTTTCCTCTCGGATGCGGCGGGTTACGACATCTTCCGTTTAGAACACTCGGACGAGTTCCGGTGTTCATTCATACCTTTTCTCCTCTCGCATGCAGTGCGTTAGGACATCCTCGGTGTCGAACACTCGGATGAGTTTTGGTGTACATTCATACCTTTTCTCCTCTCGCGTGCAGTGCGTTTGGACATCTTCGGTTTCGAACACTCGGATGAGATCCGCTGTTCATTCATACCTTTTCTCCTCTCGCACGCTATGGGTTAGGACATCTTCGGTTTCGAGCACTCGGATGAGTTTCGGTGTTCATTCACACCTTTTCTCCTCACGGATGTGGTGGGTTACGACATCTTCCGTTTAGCACACTCCGACGAGTTCCGGTGTTCATTCATACCTTTTCTCCTCTCGCATGCGGTGCATTAGGACATCTTCGGTTTCGAGCACTCGGATGAGTTCCGGTGTTGATTCAAACCTTTTCTCCGCTCCCATGGGGTGCGTTAGGACATCATCGGTTTCCAAGACTCGGATGAGTTCCGGTGTTCATTCATACCTTTTCTCCTCTCGGATGCGGTGTGTTAGGACATCCTCGGATTTGAACACTCGATTGAGTTCCGGGCTTCATTCATACCATTTCTCCTCTCGCGTGCGGTGCGTTAAGACTTCTTCGGTTTCGAACACTCGGATGAGTTCTGTTGTTCATTCATCCCTTTTCTCCTCTCGCATGCAGCGCGTTAGGGCATCCTCGGTTTCGAACACTCGGATGAGTTCCGGTGTACATTCATACATTTTCTCCTCTCACATGCGGTGCGTTAGGACATCTTCGGTTTCGAACACTCGGATGAGTTTCAGTGTTCAATCATACATTTTCTCCTCTCGCATGCTGTAGGTTAGGACGTCTTCGGTTTCGAACACTCGGATGAGATCCGGTGTTCATTTATACCTTTTCTCCTCTCGCATGCGGTGTGTTAGGACATCATCGGTTTTGAACACTCGGATGAGTTTCGTTGTTCATTCATACCTTTCCTCCTCTCACGTGCGGTGGGTAGGACACCTTCGGTTTCGAACACTCGGATGAGTTCCGGTTCTTCTTTGACTCTGGTAAACTTCTTTCTGAGGTTAACAGTACCATTATAGCTCTTATTCCTAAGGTTCCTAATCCTACTCATGTTGGTGACTATAGACCCATGTCTTGTTGTAATACCATCTATAAATGCATTGCCAAGATCATAGCTAATAGAATTAAATTGGCCCTTCCTGATTTGATTGATCCTGTGCAGTCTGCGTTTGTTCAAGGTAGAAGGATCTCGGACAACATTTTCTTGTCCCAAGAGATTATGAGAGGTTACCATAGGAGTTCCCACTCCCCTAAGTGTGCCATGAAAGTTGATATCATGAAAGCTTATGATACTGTGAGATGGGACTTTATCATTGATATCCTCAAAGCTATGGCTTTCCCTCCTTGTATGATTACCTGGATAAAGGCTTGCATCACAAGTCCTTCTTTCTCGATTTGTATTAATGGGAGCCTTCAGGGGTATTTTAAAGGGGCGAGGGGTTTAAGACAAGGGGATCCTATGTCCCCGTATCTCTTTGTGTTGGCCATGGAAATTCTTGCCAGAATTCTAGCTGAGAAATCTAGGAGCCCTTTGTTCAAATTCCACTGGAGGTGTGAGAAAACTAAAATTGTTAACCTTTGTTTTGCTGATGATTTGATGATTTTCAGTAAAGGGGACCCTGGTACTGTTTCTCTTATCATGCAGGGATTGGATGAATTTAGGAATCTGTCTGGTCTTACCCCTAATTCTAGTAAGAGTAACATTTTTTTCTCGGGGTGTAGTAGTGAGCTTAAAGAGAATATTCTTCGGATAGCCAATTTTACTGAGGGCTCCCTCCCAGTGAAATACCTTGGTGTGCCTCTTATCACTACCAAGCTTAAAGCATCTGATTGTCATACTCTGGTTGAGAGAATTACTAAGAGGATTAAAAGTTGGACCAATAAACTGCTTTCCTATGCTGGTAGAGCTCAACTCATCCAGTCTATTCTATTTTCTATGCAAGTGTACTGGTCCTCTCTTTTTATCCTCCCTAAGAAAATCATTGGTGACATTGAGAGCCTCCTTAGATCTTTTCTTTGGTCTGGGGTTGAGTTGAAGAAACATAGTGCTAAGATTGCTTGGAGATATATCTGCAGGAAAAAAAATGAGGGTGGCCTTGGTTTCAAAGACTTAGCTACCTGGAACAAGGCTGCTATAGCCAAACATGTTTGGTACTTGTTTTCTGGGGGTGATTGCTCAATGTGGTGCCAATGGGTCAAGGCTTACTTGCTTAAAGGGAGGAGCTTTTGGGCTGTTAGAACTCCTAGTGATCCCTCATGGGTCCGATTGTCCGAATCCAAATGCACGAGAAATGGCAAGTAAATACCATAAATACATATTTGCCATCATGCAAGACGGCACGAATAAGTGTCCGAGTGTTTAAACCTTAATGCATGCGAAATGGCATGTAAACACCATAATTACATATCTGCCATCATGCAAGAGGGTCCGAATTGGAATTTGGCTGCTGATGGTGACTTTTCTATCCAGTCAGCTTGGGATTGTTGGAGGGATAAGGGCCCTAAAGTCACTTGGTCCAAACTTATCTGGGGCCCCCCTTCAATCCCTAGGGTTAGTTTTATTGTTTGGTTAGCCATCAATGAGAGACTTAATACTGGTGATAGACTCAAAACCTGTGGTCTTGTTACTAATCCTTGCTGCCCTTTCTGTCAAGATCCTGAGGAGACACATTCTCATCTTTTCTTTAGATGCATATTTTCTTCTAGGATTTGGGGTGGTATCCTTGCCAAGTGTAAGTCTAACTGGCCTTCTTTGCCTTGGTTGGAAACTGTTGATTTTGCTGTTAGATCCACCAGTGGTACCTCCTTGAAAATGGTGATTCTTAAGCTATCATTTCTGTGCACTGTCTACCACATCTGGATGGAGAGGAATAGTAGGATCTTCAATAAGGTCCAAAAGCCTGAAGAGGTTGTTACTAACTCTATTATCCAAATGGTTAGGGGTAGGCTTCTTTCTATGGAAAATGTTAAAATTTCTGCAGGTGATAATTGGCTTTTGGAGGAATGGAGTCTTCCTCTCAAATTCTTGCAGCAGCACCATACTATTGCAGCTGGCCGGAGAATGAGTGATGTGAGGTTACATACATTGAGGGTTGAGTGATGGTGAGCAACTACTGTGGGGTTTACTAACTGGGTGCTCCTTTGCAGGTTATCATGAATCCTAAATCTTCTCCTACATTGATGGGTCCGTATGGAGGGTTGAGTGCTGTGAGCTACCTATATATTTCCAGACATTGTGGGTTGAGTGATGAGAGACAATACACATACTTTATGCTAACTTTTATTATATCTTATATATGGTTTGTGCAGGTTCTTGGAGCATTCAAGTATAATGTCCTTCTGATCCTTTCGAGGTATCATGTGAGTTGTGGGCCTAGTGTTGTGAGATCATATATGGAGTGGAGAGACATACTGTGTTGTGGGTCGAGTGAGGAGAGCTCCTATATTGTGTGTCTGTTATTTCTTCTCCTTTATGATTTACGACAGGTTCACTTGTTGGTGAGGAGGTGTGGTGCTGCTTACAGTGCAGTTACAGGGAATTGCTGCTGGTATCCTTGTTTTTTGGCGTGGAAGGGTGATGAATACATGCTGCACAGATTCGGGTGGCAGTATGTAGGGTGTGTCTGTACCATGGTGATGGCTGCTGCTAGCGCCTTGCTGTGCTACAGGAGGGAGAAAATCAGTTGTTTTTCATTGTATTTTTTACATAATTTTGCAGTGTGTTTAGCTTATTCCTATGGGCTGTGTAGGAGTATCTTTGTGCTTTTTTGTGTTCCGAATAGCTTTCCTAGTAACCATGTTTCGGGTTGCACACATTTTAACAGTTTAGTTTTGTTTTGGTTTCTTATTCCTATCCCTACGGGATGTGTAGGGAGAATGTTGTTTTGTTTTGGCTCGTGCCCTTGTGGATACAGTGTCCAGGTTCTCTTGCTTGGTGCTACAGTAGCAGGAGGTTCTTTTCAAGACCATAGCCTCCTGGATCTATGCTTCAGTTTGTTTCTCTCTTCGCCTAGGTTGCTATAATTGTTTATATTTCTTGTTCACTCTTCCTATTGCTAGATTATAGGAATGGTGAACAGGTTGTTGGCTTTTGTTCTGTTTTCTGTATAGCGGTGTTAGGTCTTGGGGTATGCCCCTTGTAGTTGTGTAAATTTTCTTGTTTTATTTTATCTCTTATTCACCCTAAAAAAAGAGTTCCGGTTTTTCATTCATACCTTTTCTCCTCTCGCATGCGGTGGGTTAGGACATCTTCGGTTTCGAACACTCGGATGAGTTCCGGTGTTCATTCATACCTTTTCTCCTCTCGCATGCAGTGCGTTAGGACAACTTCGGTTTCGAACACTCGGATGAGTTCCGGTGTTCATTCATACCTTTTCTCCCCTCGCATGCTGTGGGGTAGGACATCTTCGGTTTCGAGCACTCGGATGAGTTCCAGTGTTCATTCATACCTTTTCTCCTCTCGGATGTGGTGGGTTTGGTCGTCTTCTGTTTTGAACACTCGGACGAGTTCCGGTGTTCATTCATACCTTTTCTCCTCTCGCATGCGGTGCGTTAGGACATCTTCAGTTTCGAGCGCTCGAATGAGTTCCGTTGTTCATTCATACCTTTTCTCCTCTCTCATGCGGTGCGTTAGGACATCCTCGGTTTCCAAGACTCGGATGAGTTCCGGTGTTCATTCATACCTTTTCTCCCCTCGCATGCTGTGGGGTAGGACATCTTCGGTTTCGAGCACTCGGATGAGTTCCAGTGTTCATTCATACCTTTTCTCCTCTCGGATGTGGTGGGTTTGGTCGTCTTCTGTTTTGAACACTCGGACGAGTTCCGGTGTTCATTCATACCTTTTCTCCCCTCGCATGCTGTGGGGTAGGACATCTTCGGTTTCGAGCACTCGGATGAGTTCCAGTGTTCATTCATACCTTTTCTCCTCTCGGATGTGGTGGGTTTGGTCGTCTTCTGTTTTGAACACTCGGACGAGTTCCGGTGCTCCTCTCGGATGCGGTGGGTTAGGACATCTTCGATTTTGAACACTCGATTGAGGTCCAGTGTTCATTCACACCTTTTCTCCTCTCGCATGCTGTGCGTTAGGACATCTTTGGTTTCGAACACTCGGATGAGCTCCGGGGTTCATTCCTTCCGTTTCTCCTCTCGTATGCGGTAGGTTAGGACCCCTTCGGTTTTGAACACTCGGATGAGTTCCGGTGTTCATTCATACCTTTTCTCCTCTCGGATGTTGTGTGTTAGGACATCCTCGGTTTCGAACACTCGATTGAGTTCCGGTGTTCATTCATACCTTTTCTCCTCTCGCATGCGGTGCGTTAGGATATCTTCGGGTTCGAACACTCGGATGAGTTCCGGTGTTCAATCATACCTTTTCTCCTCTCGCATGTTGTAGGTTAGGACGTCTTCGGTTTCGAACACTCGGATGAGTTCCGGGGTTCATTCATACCTTTTCTCCTCTCGCATGCGGCGCGTTAGGACATCCTCGGTTTCGAACACTCGGATGAGTTTCGGTGTACATTCATACCTTTTCTCCTCTCGGATGCAGTGCGTTAGGACATCCTCGGTTTCGAACACTCGGATGAGTTCTGGTGTTCATCCATACCTTTTCTCCTCTCGCATGCGGTGCGTTAGGACATCCTCGGTTTTGAGCACTCGGATGAGTTCCGGTGTTCATTCATACCTTTTCTCCTCTCGCATGCGGTGCGTTAGGACATCTTCGGTTTCGAGCGCTCGGATGAGTTCCGTGGTTCATTCATACCTTTTCTCCTCTCCTGTGCGGTGCGTTAGGACATCCTCGGTTTCCAAGACTCGGATGAGTTCCGGTGTTCATTCATACCTTTTCTCCTCTCGCATGCAGTGCGTTAGGACATCTTCGGTTTCGAACACTCGGATGAGTTCCGGTGTTCATTCATACCTTTTCTCCACTCCCATGCTGTGGGTTAGGACATCCTCGGTTTCGAACACTCGGATGAGTGTCGGTGTACATTCATACCTTTTCTCCTCTCGCATGCGGTGCGTTAGGACATCTTCGGTTTTGACCACTCGGATAAGTTCTGGTGTTTATTCATACCTTTACTCCTCTCGTATGCGGTACGTTAGGACATCTTCGGTTTCGAACCCTCGGATGTGTTCCGGTGTTCATTCATATCTTTTCTCATCTCGCAAGCAGTGCCTTAGGATATCTTCGGTTTCGAACACTCGGATGAGTTCCGGTGTTCATTCATACCTTTTCTCCTCTCGGATGCGGTGCGTTAGGACATCCTCGGTTTCGAACACTCGGATGAGTTCTGGTGTTCATCCATACATTTTCTCCTCTCGCATGAGGTGCGTTAGGACATCCTCGGTTTTGAGCACTCGGATGAGTTCCGGTGTTCATTCACACCTTTTCTCCTCATGCATGTGGTGCGTTAGGACATCTTCGGTCTCGAACACTCGGATGAGTTCCCGTGTTCATTCATACCTTTTCTCCTCTCGCTTGTTGTGGGTTAGGACATCTTCTGTTTCGACCACTTGGATGAGTTCCGGGGTTCATTCATACCTTTTCTCCTCTCGGATACGGTGGGTTAGGACATCTTCGATTTTGAACACTCGATTGAGTTCCAGTGTTCATTCACACCTTTTCTCCTCTCTCATGCTGTGCGTCAGGACATCTTTGGTTTCGAACACTCGGATGAGCTCCGGGGTTCATTCCTACCGTTTCTCCTCTCGCAAGCGGTAGGTTAGGACACCTTCGGTTTCGAACACTCGGATGAGTTCCGGTATTCATTCATACCTTTTCTCCTCTCGGATGTTGTGTGTTAGGACATCCTCGGTTTCGAACACTCGATTGAGTTCCGGTATTCATTCATACCTTTTCTCCTCTCGCATGCGGTGCGTTAGGACATCTTCGGGTTCGAACGCTCGGATGATTTCCGGTGTTCAATCATACCTTTTCTCCTCTCGCATGTTGTAGGTTAGGACGTCTTCGGTTTCGAACACTCGGATGAGTTCCGGTGTTCATTTATACCATTTCTCCTCTCGCATGCGGTGCATTAAGACATCCTCGGTTTCGAACACTCGGATGAGTTCCGGTGTACATTCATACCTTTTCTCCTCTCGCATGCGGTGCGTTAGGACATCTTCAGTTTCGAACACTCGAATGAGTTCCGGTGTTCATTCATGCCTTTTCTCCCCTCGCATGCGGTGGGTTAGGACATCTTCGGTTTCGAACACTCAGATGAGTTCTGCTGTTCATTCATACCTTTTCTCCTCTCGCATGCGGTGCGTTAGGACATCCTCAGTTTCGAACACTCAGATGAGTGTCGGTGTACATTCATAGCTTTTCTCCTCTCGCATGCGGTGCGTTTGGACATCTTCGGTTTTGAACACTCGGATGAGTTCCGGTGTTTATTCATACCTTTTCTCCTCTCGCATGCGGTGCCTTAGGACATCTTCAGTTTCGAACACTCGGATGAGTTCCGGTGTTTATTCATGCCTTTTCTCCCCTCGCATGCGGTGGGTTAGGACATCTTCAGTTTCGAGCACTTGGATGAGTTCCGGTGTTCATTCATACCTTTGCTCCTCTCGCAGGCGACGAGTTAGGACATCTTCGGTTTCGAACAATCGGATGAGTTCCTGTGTTCATTCATACCTTTTCTCGTCTCGCATGCGGCGCGTTAGGGCATCCTCGGTTTCGAACACTCGGATGAGTTTTGGTGTACATTCATACCTTTTCTCCTCTCGCATGCTGTGCGTTAGGACATCTTCGGTTTTGAACACTCGGATGGGTTCCGGTGTTCATTCATACCTTTTCTCCTCTCGCATGCGGTGCATTAGGACATCTTCGATTTCGAACACTCAGATGAGTTCCGGTGTTCATTCATACCTTTTCTCCTCTCGCATGCGGTGGGTTAGGACATCTTCGGTTTCGAACACTCGGATTAGTTCCGGTGTTCATTCATACCTTTTCTCCTCTCGCATGCGGCGCGTTAGGACATCCTCGGTTTCAAACACTCGGATGTGTTTCGGTGTACATTCATACCTTTTCTCCTGTCGCATGCAGTGCGTTAGGACATCTTCAGTTTCGAACACTCGGATGAGTTCCGGTGTTAATTCATACCTTTTCTCCTCTCGCATGCGGTGCATTAGGACATCTTCAGTTTCGAACACTCGGATGAGTTCCGGTGTTCATTCATGCCTTTTCTCCCCTCACGTGCGGTGGGTTAGGACATCTTCGGTTTCGAACACGCAGATGAGTTCCAGTGTTCATTCATACCTTTTCTCCTCTCGCATGCGGTGCGTTAGGACATCCTCGGTTTCGAACACTCGGATGAGTGTCGGTGTACATTCATACCTTTTCTCCTCTCGCATGCGGTGCGTTAGGACATCTTCGGTTTTGAACACTCGGATGAGTTCCGGTGTTTATTCATACCTTTACTCCTCTAGCGTGCGGTACGTTAGGACATCTTCGGTTTCGAACCATCGGATGTGTTCCGGTGTTCATTCATACCTTTTCTCATCTCGCAAGCAGTGCCTTAGGATATCTTCGGTTTCGAACACTCGGATGAGTTCCGGTGTTCATTCATTCCTTTTCTCCTCTTGCATGCGGTGCGTTAGGACATCCTCAGTTTTGAGCACTCGGATGAGTTCCGGTGTTCATTCATATCTTTTCTCCTCTCGCTGGCGATGGGTTAGGACATCTTCGGTTTCGAACAATCGGATGAGTTCCTATGTTCATTCATACCTTTTCTCCTCTCGCATGCGGCGCGTTAGGGCATCCTCGGTTTCGAGCACTCGGAGGAGTTTCGGTGTACATTCATACCTTTTCTCCTCTCGCATGCGGTGCGTTAGGACATCCTCGGTTTTGAACACTCGGACGAGTTCCGGTGTTCATTCATACCTTTTCTCCTCTCGCATGCGGTGCGTTAGGACATCTTCGGTTTCGAGCGCTCGGATGAGTTCTGTTGTTCATTCGTACCTTTTCTCCTCTCCCATGCGGTGCGTTAGGACATCCTCGGTGTCCAAGACTCGGATGAGTTCCGGTGTTCATTCGTACCTTTTCTCCTCTCGCAAGTAGTGCGTTAGGACATCTTCGGTTTCGAACACTCGGATGAGTTCCGGTGTTCATTCATACCTTTTATCCTCTCCCATGCTGTGGGTTAGGACATCATCGGTTTCGAACACTCGGATGAGTTCCGGTGTTCATTCACACCTTTTCTCCTCATGCATGTGGTGCGTTAGGACATCTTCGGTCACGAACACTCGGATGAGTTCCGGTATTCATTCATACCTTTTCTCCTCTCGCTTGTTGTGGGTTAGGACATCTTCGCTTTCGACCATTTGGATGAGTTCCGGGGTTCATTCATACCTTTTCTCCTCTCGGATGCGGTGGGTTAGGACATCTTCGATTTAGAACAGTCGATTGAGTTCCAGTGTTCATTCACACCTTTTCTCCTCTCGCATGCTGTGCGTTAGGACATCTTTGGTTTCGAACACTCGGATGAGCTCCGGGGTTCATTCCTACCGTTTCTCCTCTCGCAAGCGGTAGGTTAGGACACCTTCGGTTTCGAACACTCGGATGAGTTCCGGTGTTCATTCATGCCTTTTCTCCCCTCACATGCGGTGGGTTAGGACATCTTCGGTTTCGAACACTCGGATGAGTTCCGGTGTTCATTCATACCTTTTCTCCTCTCGCATGTTGTAGGTTAGGACGTCTTCGGTTTCGAACACTCGGATGAGTTCCGGTGTTCATTCATACCTTTTCTCCTCTCGCATGCGGTGGGTTAGGACATCCTCGGTTTCGAACACTCGGATCAGTTTCGGTGTGCATTCATACCTTTTCTCCTCTCGCATGCAGTGCGTTAGGACATCTTCAGTTTCGAACACTCGGATGAGTTCCGGTGTTCATTCATACCTTTTCTCCTCTCGCATGCGGTTGGTTAGGACACGTTCGGTTTCAAATTGTCGGATGAGTTCCGGTGTTCATTCATCCCTTTTCTCCTCTCGCATGCGGTGCGTTAAAACATCTTTCCTTTCGAACACTCGGATGAGTTCCGGTCTTCATTCGTACCTTTTCTCCTCTCGCATGCAGTCCGTTAGGATATCTTTGGTTTCGAACACTCGGATGAGTTCCGGTGTTCATTCATACCTTTTCTCCTCTCGCATGCAGTGCGTTAGGACATCTTCAGTGTCGAACACTCGGATGAGTTCCGGTGTTAATTCATACCTTTTCTCCTCTCGCATGCGGTGCATTAGGACATCTTCAATTTCGAACACTCGGATGAGTTCCGGTGTTCATTCATACCTTTTCTCCTCTCGCATGCGGTGCGTTAGGACATCCTCGGTTTCGAACACTCGGATGAGTGTCGGTGTACATTCATACCGTTTCTCCTCTCGCATGCGGTGCGTTAGGACATCTTCGGTTTTGAACACTCGGATGAGTTCTGGTGTTTGTTCATGCCTTTACTCCTCTCGCATGCGATACGTTAGGACATCTTCGGTTTCGAACCCTCGGATGTGTTCCGGTGTTCATTCATACCTTTTCTCATCTCGCAAGCAGTGCCTTAGGATATCTTCGGTTTCGAACACTCGGATGAGTTCTGGTGTTTATTCATACCTTTTCTCCTCTCGGATGCGGTGCGTTAGGACATCCTCGGTTTCGAACACTCGGATGAGTTCTGGTGTTCACCCATACCTTTTCTCCTCTCGCATGCGGTGCGTTAGGACATCCTCGGTTTTGAGCACTCGGATGAGTTCCGGTGTTCATTCACACCTTTTCTCCTCATGCATGCTGTGCGTTAGGACATCTTTGGTTTCGAACACTCGGATGAGCTCCGGGGTTCATTCCTACCGTTTCTCCTCTCGCATGCGGTAGGTTAGGGCACCTTCGGTTTCGAACACTCGGATGAGTTCCGGTGTTCATTCATACCTTTTCTCCTCTCGGATGTTGTGTGTTAGGACATCCTCGGTTTCGAACACTCGATTGGGTTCCGGTGTTCATTCATACCTTTTCTCCTCTCGCATGCGGTGCGTTAGGACATCTTCGGGTTCGAACACTCGGATGAGTTCCGGTGTTCAATCATACCTTTTCTCCTCTCGCATGTTGTAGGTTAGGACGTCTTCGGTTTCGAACACTCGGATGAGTTCCGGTGTTCATTCATACCTTTTCTCCTCTCGCATGTTGTAGGTTAGGACGTCTTCGGTTTCGAACACTCGGATGAGTTCCGGTGTTCATTCATACCTTTTCTCCTCTCGCATGCAGTGCGTTAGGACCTCATCGGTTTTGAACACTCGGATGAGTTCCGTTGTTCATTTACACCTTTCCTCCTCTCGCATGCGGTGGGTAGGACACCTTCGGTTTCGAGCACTCGGATGAGTTCCGGTGTTCATTCATACCTTTGCTCTTCTCGCAGGCGATGGGTTAGGACATCTTCGGTTTCGAACAATCGGATGAGTTCCTGTGTTCATTCAAACCTTTTCTCCTCTCGCATGCGGCGCGTTAGGGCATCCTCGGTTTCGAACACTCGGATGAGTTTTGGTGTACATTCATACCTTTTCTCCTCTCGCATGCGGTGGGTTAGGACATCTTCGGTTTCGAACACTCGGATTAGTTCCGGTGTTCATTCATACCTTTTCTCCTCTCGCATGCGACGCGTTAGGACATCCTCGGTTTCGAACACTCGGATGAGTTTCGGTGTATATTCATACCTTTTCTCCTCTCGCATGCAGTGCGTTAGGACATCATCGGTTTTGAACACTCGGATGAGTTCCGTTGTTCATTCACACCTTTCCTCCTCTCCCATGCGGTGGGTAGGACACCTTCGGTTTCGAGCACTCGGATGAGTTCCGGTGTTCATTCATACCTTTGCTCCTCTCGCAGGCGATGGGTTAGGACATCTTCGGTTTCGAACAATCGGATGAGTTCCTGTGTTCATTCAAACCATTTCTCCTCTCGCATGCGGCACGTTAGGGCATCCTCGGTTTCGAACACTCGGATGAGTTTTGGTGTACATTCATACCTTTTCTCCTCTCGCATGCGGTGCGTTAGGACATCTTCGGTTTTGAACACTCGGATGAGTTCCGGTGTTCATTTATACCTTTTCTCCCCTCGCATGCGGTGCAATAGGACATCTTCGGTTTCGAACACTCAGATGAGTTCCGGTGTTCATTCATACCTTTTCTCCTCTCGCATGTTGTAGGTTAGGACGTCTTCGGTTTCGAACACTCGGATGAGTTCCGGTGTTCATTTATACCTTTTCTCCCCTCGCATGCGGTGCATTAGGACATCTTCGGTTTCGAACACTCAGATGAGTTCCGGTGTTCATTCATACCTTTTCTCCTCTCGCATGCGGGGGGTTAGGACATCTTCGGTTTCGAACACTCGGATTAGTTTCGGTGTTCATTCATACCTTTTCTCCTCTCGCATGCGGCGCGTTAGGACATCCTCGGTTTCGAACACTCGGATGAGTTTCGGTGTATATTCATACCTTTTCTCCTCTCGCATGCAGTGCGTTAGGACATCTTCAGTTTCGAACACTCGGATGAGTTCCGGTGTTCATTCATACCTATTCTCCTCTCGCATGCGGTGCATTAAGACATCTTCAGTTTCGAACATTCGGATGAGTTCCGGTGTTCATTCATGCCTTTTCTCCCCTCGCATGCGGTTGGTTAGGACATCTTCGGTTTCGAACACTCAGATGAGTTCCGGTATTCATTCATACCTTTTCTCCTCTCGCATGCGGTGCGTTAGGACATCCTCGGTTTCGAACACTCGGATGAGTGTCGGTGTACATTCATACCTTTTCTCCTCTCGCACGCGGTGCGTTAGGACATCTTCGGTTTTGAACACTCGGATGAGTTCCGGTGTTTATTCATACATTTTCTCCTCTCGCATGTGGTACGTTACGACATCTTCGGTTTCGAACCCTCGGATGTGTTCCGGTATTCATTCATACCTTTTCTCATCTTGCAAGCAATGCCTTAGGATATCTTCGGTTTCGAACACTCGGATGAGTTCCGGTGTTCCTTCATACCTTTTCTCCTCCCCGATGCGGTGCGTTAGGACATCCTCGGTTTCGAACACTCGGATGAGTTCTGGGGTTCATCCATACCTTTTCTCCTCTCGCATGCGGTGCGTTAGGACATCCTCGGTTTTGAGCACTCGGATGAGTTCCGGTGTTCATTTATACCTTTTCTCCTCTCGCAGGCAATGGGTTAGGACATCTTCGGTTTCGAACAATCGGATGAGTTCCTGTGTTCATTCATACCATTTCTCCTCTCGCATGCGGTGCGTTAGGGCATCCTCGGTTTCGAACACTCGGATGAGTTTCGGTGTACATTCATACCTTTTCGCCTCTCGCATGCGGTGCGTGCGTTAGGACATCTTCGGTTTTGAACACTCGGATGAGTTTCGGTGTTCATTAATACCTTTTCTCCTCTCGCATGCGGTGCGTTAGGACATCATCGGTTTTGAACACTCGGATGAGTTCCGTTGTTCATTCATACCTTTCCTCCTCTCGCATGCGGTGGATAGGACACCTTCGATTTCGAACACTTGGATGAATGAACACCGGAACTCATCTGAGTGTTCGAAACCGAAGATGTCCTAAGGCACCGTATGCGAGAGGAGAAAAGGTATGAATGAACACCGGAACTCATTCGAGTGTTCAAAACCGAGGATGTCCTAACGCACCGCATGCGAGAGGAGAAAAGGTATGAATGAACACCGGAACTCATCCGAGTGTTCGAAACCGAGGATGTCCTAACGCACCGCATGCGAGAGGAGAAAAGGTATGAATGAAAACCGGAACTCATCCGAGTGTTCGAAACCGAGGATGTGCTAACGCACCGCATGCGAGAGGAGAAAAGGTATGAATGAACGCCGGAACTCATCCGAGTGTTCGAAACCGAAGATATCCTAAGGGACTGCTTGCGAGATGAGAAAAGGTATGAATGAACCCCGGAACACATCCGAGGGTTCGAAACCGAAGATGTCCTCACGTACCGAATGCGAGAGGAGAAAAGGTATGAATAAACACCAGAACTTATCCGAGTGTTCGAAACCAAGGATGTCCTAACGCACTGCAACCGAGAGGAGAAAAGGTATCAAGGAACACCGGAACTCATCCGAGTGTTCGAAACCGAAGATATCCTAAGGGACTGCTTGCGAGATGAGAAAAGGTATGAATGAACACCGGAACACATCCGAGGGTTCGAAACCGAAGATGTCCTCACGTACCGAATGCGAGAGGAGAAAAGGTATGAATAAATACCGGAACTCATCCGAGTGTTCGAAACCGAAGATATCCTAAGGGACTGCTTGCGAGATGAGAAAAGGTATGAATGAACACCGGAACACATCCGAGGGTTCGAAACCGAAGATGTCCTCACGTACCGAATGCGAGAGGAGAAAAGGTATGAATAAATACCGGAACTCATCCGAGTGTTCGAAACCGAAGATATCCTAAGGGACTGCTTGCGAGATGAGAAAAGGTATGAATGAACACCGGAACACATCCGAGGGTTCGAAACCGAAGATGTCCTCACGTACCGAATGCGAGAGGAGAAAAGGTATGAATAAATACCGGAACTCATCCGAGTGTTCGAAACCGAAGATATCCTAAGGGACTGCTTGCGAGATGAGAAAAGGTATGAATGAACACCGGAACACATCCGAGGGTTCGAAACCGAAGATGTCCTCACGTACCGAATGCGAGAGGAGAAAAGGTATGAATAAATACCGGAACTCATCCGAGTGTTCGAAACCGAAGATATCCTAAGGGACTGCTTGCGAGATGAGAAAAGGTATGAATGAACACCGGAACACATCCGAGGGTTCGAAACCGAAGATGTCCTCACGTACCGAATGCGAGAGGAGAAAAGGTATGAATAAATACCGGAACTCATCCGAGTGTTCGAAACCGAAGATATCCTAAGGGACTGCTTGCGAGATGAGAAAAGGTATGAATGAACACCGGAACTCATCCAAGTCTTGGAAACCGATGATGTCCTAACGCATCGCATGGGAGAGGGAAAAAGGTATGAATGAAAGCCGGAACTCATCCGAGTGCTCGAAACCGAAGATGTGCTAACGCACCGCATGCGAGAGGAGAAAAGGTATGAATGAACACCGGAACTCATCCAAGTCTTGGAAACCGATGATGTCCTAACGCATCGCATGGGAGAGGGAAAAAGGTATGAATGAAAGCCGGAACTCATCCGAGTGCTCGAAACCGAAGATGTGCTAACGCACCGCATGCGAGAGGAGAAAAGGTATGAATGAACACCGGAACTCATTCGTGTGTTCGAAACCGAGGATGTCCTAACGCACAACATCCGAGAAGGTAGGAAGTTTGAATGAAGACCGGAACTCATCCGAGTGCTCAAA
>NW_021024868.1:1386029-1403250 GCF_004153795.1 Camellia sinensis | reverse complement strand
ATGAATGAACACCGGAACTCATCCGAGTGCTCGAAACCGAAGGTGTCGTAACCTACCGCATCCGAGAGGAGAAAAGGTAGGAATGAACACCGGAAGTCATCTGAGTGTTCGAAACCGAAGATATCCTAAGGCACTGCTTGCGAGATGAGAAAAGGTATGAATGAACACCGAAAGTCAACCAAGTGTTCGTAACCGAAGATGTCCTAACGCACCGACACCGGAACTCATCCGAGTGTTCGAAACCGAGGATGTCCTAACGCGCCGCATGCGAGAGGAGAAAAGGTATGAATGAACACCGAAAGTCAACCAAGTGTTCGTAACCGAAGATGTCCTAACGCACCGACACCGGAACTCATCCGAGTGTTCGAAACCGAGGATGTCCTAACGCGCCGCATGCGAGAGGAGAAAAGGTATGAATGTACACCGAAACATATCCGAGTGTTCGAAACCGAGGATGTCCTAACGCGCCGCATGCGAGAGGAGAAAAGGTATGAATGTACACCGAAACATATCCGAGTGTTCGAAACCGAGGATGTCCTAACGCGCCGCATGCGAGAGGAGAAAAGGTATGAATGTACACCGAAACATATCCGAGTGTTCGAAACCGAGGATGTCCTAACGCGCCGCATGCGAGAGGAGAAAAGGTATGAATGTACACCGAAACATATCCGAGTGTTCGAAACCGAGGATGTCCTAACGCGCCGCATGCGAGAGGAGAAAAGGTATGAATGTACACCGAAACATATCCGAGTGTTCGAAACCGAGGATGTCCTAACGCGCCGCATGCGAGAGGAGAAAAGGTATGAATGTACACCGAAACATATCCGAGTGTTCGAAACCGAGGATGTCCTAACGCGCCGCATGCGAGAGGAGAAAAGGTATGAATGTACACCGAAACATATCCGAGTGTTCGAAACCGAGGATGTCCTAACGCGCCGCATGCGAGAGGAGAAAAGGTATGAATGTACACCGAAACATATCCGAGTGTTCGAAACCGAGGATGTCCTAACGCGCCGCATGCGAGAGGAGAAAAGGTATGAATGTACACCGAAACATATCCGAGTGTTCGAAACCGAGGATGTCCTAACGCGCCGCATGCGAGAGGAGAAAAGGTATGAATGTACACCGAAACATATCCGAGTGTTCGAAACCGAGGATGTCCTAACGCGCCGCATGCGAGAGGAGAAAAGGTATGAATGTACACCGAAACATATCCGAGTGTTCGAAACCGAGGATGTCCTAACGCGCCGCATGCGAGAGGAGAAAAGGTATGAATGTACACCGAAACATATCCGAGTGTTCGAAACCGAAGATGTCCTAACGCACCGCATGCGAGAGGAGAAAAGGTAAGAATGAACACCGGAACTCTTCTGAGTGTATGCGGCTTATGCACATATCCCTGGGGGTTTTCTTCTATGTATTGCTTTTCTTATCTTTAATTTTGGCAGCCGGTTTTGATCCTTACTAGTTGACTGGTTTTTTTGTTTGTTCTCTCATCAGTTGTATAGTTATATGTTAGGTCCTGGGGTATGCCCCTTGTAGTTGTGTAGTTCTCTGTTTTTTTTATATTATGTTTTATTCACCCAAAAAAAAAACTCATCCGGGTGTTCGAAACCGAGGATGTGCTAACCTACAGCATGCGAGAGAAAAAAAGGTATGATTGAACACCAGAACTCATCCGAGTGTTCGAAACCGAAGACGTCCTAACCTACAGCATGCGAGAGGAGAAAAGGTATGATTGAACACCGGAACTCATCCGAGTGTTCGAAATCGATGACGTCCAAACGCACCGCATCCGAGAGGAGAAAAGGTAGGAATGAACACCGGAAGTCATCTGAGTGTTCGAAACCGAAGATGTCCTAACGCACCGCATGCGAGAGCAGAAACGTTATGAATGAACCCCGGAACTCATCCGAGTCTTGGAAACCGATGATGTCCTAACGCACCCATGGGAGAGGAGAAACGGTATGAATGAACACCGGAACTCGTCCGAGTGTTCAAAATGGAAGATGCCCTAACCCACCGCATCCGAGAGGAGAAAAGGTACGAATGAACACCGGAACTCATCTGAGTGCTCGAAACCGAAGATGTCCTAACCCACAGCATGCGAGAGGAGAAAAGGTATGAATGAACACCGAAAGTCAACCAAGTGTTCGTAACCGAAGATGTCCTAACGCACTGCTTGCGAGAGGAGAAAAGGTATGAATGTACACTGAAACTCATCCGAGTGTTCGAAACCGTTGATGTCCTAACGCACCGCATGCGAGATGACAAAAGGTATGAATGTACACCGAAACACATCCGAGTGTTCGAAATCGAGGATGTCCTAACGCACAGCATGCGAGAGGAGAAAACGTATGAATGAACACCGGAACTCATCCGAGTGTTCAAAACTGAGGATGTCCTAACGCACCGCATACGAGAGGAGAAAAGGTATGAATAAACACCGGAACTCATCCGAGTGTTCGAAACCGAGGATGTCCTAACGCACCGCATCTGAGAAGAGAAAAGGTATGAAAGAACACCGGAACTCATTCGAGTGTTCGAAATCGAAGATATCCTAACGCACTGCATGCGAGATGAGAAAAGGTATGAATGAACACCGGAACACATCCGAGGGTTCGAAACCGGAGATGTCCTAACGCACTGCATGCGAGAGGAGAAAAGGTAGGAATGAACACCGGAACTCATCTGAGTGTTCGAAACCGAAGATGCCCTAAGGCACCGCATGCGAGAGGAGAAAAGGTACGAATGAACAACGGAACTCATCCGAGTGTTCGAAACCGAAGGTGTCCTACCCACCGCATGCGAGAGGAGGAAAGGTATGAATGAACAACAGAACTTATCCGAATGTTCAAAACCGATGATGTCCTAACGCATCGCATGCGAGAGGAGAAAAGGTATGAATGAACCCCGGAACTCATCCGAGTCTTGGAAACCGATGATGTGCTAACGCACCGCATGAGAGAGGAGAAACGGTATGAATGAACACCAGAACTCATCCGAGTTCTCTAAACCGAAGATGTCCTAACGCACCACATGCGAGAGGAGAAGAGGTGTATGAATGAACACCAGAACTCATCCGAGTGTTCTAGAATGAACACTGGAACTCATCCGAGTGTTCGAAACCGAAGATGTGCTAACCCACCGCATGCGAGAGGAGAAAAGGCATCAATGAACACCGGAACTCATCCGAGTGTTCGAAAACGAAGATGTCCTAAAGCACCGCATGCGAGAGCAGAAAATGTATGAATGAACACCGGAACTCATCCGAGTGTTCGAAACTGAAGATGTCCTAACGCACTGCATGCGAGAGGAGAAAAGGTATGAATGTACACCGGAACTCATCTGAGTGTTCGAAACCGAAGATGTCCTAAGGCACCGCATGCGAGAGGAGAAAAGGTATGATCGAACACCGGAAGTCATCCGAGTGTTCGAAACCGAAGATGTCCTAACGCACCGCATGCGAGAGGGATCGAACACCGGAAGTCATCCGAGTGTTCGAAACCGAAGATGTCCTAACGCACCGCATGCGAGAGGAGAAAAGGTATGAACGAACACCGAAACTCAATCGAGTGTTCGAAACCGAGGATGTCCTAACGCACAACATCCGAGTGGAGAAAAGGTATGAATGAACACCGGAACCCAATTGAGTGTTCGAAATCGAGGATGTCCTAACGCACCTCATCCGATAGGAGAAAAGGTATGAATGAAGACCGGAACTCATCCGAGTGCTCGAAACCGAAGGTGTCCTAACCCACCGCAAGCGAGAGGAGGAAAGGTATGAATGAACACCGGAACTCATCCTAGTGTTTGAAACAGAACCTGTCTTAACGCACCGCATGCGAGAGGAGAAAAGGTATGAATGAACACCAGAACTCATCCGAGTGTTCGAAACCAAGGATGTCCTAACGCACTGCATCCGAGAGGATAAAAGGTATGAAGGAACACCGGAGCTCATCCGAGTGTTTGAAACCGAAGATATCCTAACGCACTGCATGCGAGATGAGAAAAGGTATGAACGAACACCGGAACACATCCGAGTGTTCGAAACCGAAGATGTCCTAACGCACCGCATGCGAGAGGAGAAAAGGTAGGAACGAACACCGGAACTCATCTGAGTGTTCGAAACTGAAGATGTCCTAAGGCACTGCATGCGAGAGGAGAAAAGGTATGAATGAACACCGGAACTCATCCGAGTCTTCGAAACCGATGATGTCCTAGCGCACCGCATGCGAGAGGAGAAAAGGTATGAATGAACACCGGAACTCATCCGAGTGTCCGAAACCGAAGATGTCCTAACGCACCGCACGAGAGAGGAGAAAAGGTATGAATGCACACCGAAACTCATCTGGGTGTTTGAAACCGAGGATGTCCTAACGCGCCGCATGCGAGAGGAGAAAAGGTATGAATGAACACTGAAACTCATCCGAGTGTTCGAAACCGAAGATGTCCTAGCCCACCGAAGATCTCCTCTCGCATGCGGTGGGTTAGGACATCTTCGGTTTCGAACACTCGGATGAGTTCCGGTGTTTATTCATACCTTTTCTCCTCTCGCATGCGGTACGTTAGGACATCTTCAGTTTTGAACCCTCAGATGTGTTCCGGTGTTCATTCATACCTTTTCTCATCTCGCAAGCAGTGCCTTAGGATATCTTCGGTTTCGAACACTCGGATGAGTTCCGGTGTTCATTCATACCTTTTCTTCTTTCGCATGCGGTGCGTTAGGACATCCTCGGTTTTGAACACTCGGATGAGTTCCGGTGTTCATTCATACCTTTTCTCATCTCGGATGCGGTGCGTTAGGACATCCTCTGTTTCGAACACTCGGATGAGTTCCGGTGTTCATCCATACCTTTTCTCCTCTCGCATGCATTGCGTTAGGACATCCTCGGTTTTGAACACTCGGATGATTTCTGGTGTTCATTCATACCTTTTCTCCTCTCGGATGCGGCGCGTTAGGGCATCCTCGGTTTCGAACACTCAGATGAGTTTTGGTGTACATTCATACCTTTTGTCCTCTCGCATGCGGTGCGTTAGGACATCCTCGGTTTCGAACACTTGGATGAGTTCCGGTGTTCATTCATACCTTTTCACCTCTCGTATGCATTGCGTTAGCACATCCTCGGTTTTGAACACTCGGATGATTTCCAGTGTTCATTCATACCTTTTCTCCTCTCGCATGCGGTGCGTTAGGATTTCCTCGATTTCAAACACTCGGATGCGTTTCGGTGTACAATACCTTTTCTACTCTCGCATGCAGTGCGTTAGGACATCTTCGGTTTCGAACACTCGGATGAGTTCCGGTGTTTATTCATACCTTTTCTCCTCTCGCATGCGGTACGTTAGGACATCTTCAGTTTCGAACCCTCAGATGTGTTCCGGTGTTCATTCATACCTTTTCTCATCTCGCAAGCGGGGCCTTAGGATATCTTCGGTTTCGAACACTCGGATGAGTTCCGGTGTTCATTCATACCTTTTCTCCTCTCGCATGCGGTGCGTTAGCACATCTTCGGTTTCGAACACTCGGATGAGTTCCGGTGTTCAATCATACCTTTTCTTCTCTCGCCTGCTGTAGGTTAGGACGTCTTCGGTGTCGAACACTCGGATCAGTTCTGGTGTTCATTAATACCTTTTCTCCTCTCGCATGCGGTGCGTTAGGGCATCATCAGTTTTGAACACTCGGATGACTTCCGCTGTTCATTCATACCTTTCCTCCTCTCGCATGCGGTGGATAGGACACCTTCGGTTTCGAACACTCGGATGAGTTCCGGTGTTCAATCATACCTTTTCTTCTCTCGCATGCTGTAGGTTAGGACGTCTTCGGTGTCGAACACTCGGATCAGTTCTGGTGTTCATTAATACCTTTTCTCCTCTCGCATGCGGTGCGTTAGGACATCTTCGCTTTCGAACACTCGGATGAGTTCCGGGGTTCATTCATACCTTTTCTCCACTCGGATGCAGTGCGTTAGGACATCTTCGGTTTCGAACACTCGGATGAGTTCCGGTGTTCATCCATACCTTTCGGTTTCGAACACTCGGATGAGTTCCGGTGTTCATCCATACCTTTCGGTTTCGAACACTCGGATGAGTTCCGGTGTTCATCCATACCTTTCGGTTTCGAACACTCGGATGAGTTCCGGTGTTCATCCATACCTTTCGGTTTCGAACACTCGGATGAGTTCCGGTGTTCATCCATACCTTTCGGTTTCGAACACTCGGATGAGTTCCGGTGTTCATCCATACCTTTCGGTTTCGAACACTCGGATGAGTTCCGGTGTTCATCCATACCTTTCGGTTTCGAACACTCGGATGAGTTCCGGTGTTCATCCATACCTTTCGGTTTCGAACACTCGGATGAGTTCCGGTGTTCATCCATACCTTTCGGTTTCGAACACTCGGATGAGTTCCGGTGTTCATCCATACCTTTCGGTTTCGAACACTCGGATGAGTTCCGGTGTTCATCCATACCTTTCGGTTTCGAACACTCGGATGAGTTCCGGTGTTCATCCATACCTTTCGGTTTCGAACACTCGGATGAGTTCCGGTGTTCATCCATACCTTTCGGTTTCGAACACTCGGATGAGTTCCGGTGTTCATCCATACCTTTCGGTTTCGAACACTCGGATGAGTTCCGGTGTTCATCCATACCTTTCGGTTTCGAACACTCGGATGAGTTCCGGTGTTCATCCATACCTTTCGGTTTCGAACACTCGGATGAGTTCCGGTGTTCATCCATACCTTTCGGTTTCGAACACTCGGATGAGTTCCGGTGTTCATCCATACCTTTCGGTTTCGAACACTCGGATGAGTTCCGGTGTTCATCCATACCTTTCGGTTTCGAACACTCGGATGAGTTCCGGTGTTCATCCATACCTTTCGGTTTCGAACACTCGGATGAGTTCCGGTGTTCATCCATACCTTTCGGTTTCGAACACTCGGATGAGTTCCGGTGTTCATCCATACCTTTCGGTTTCGAACACTCGGATGAGTTCCGGTGTTCATCCATACCTTTCGGTTTCGAACACTCGGATGAGTTCCGGTGTTCATCCATACCTTTCGGTTTCGAACACTCGGATGAGTTCCGGTGTTCATCCATACCTTTCGGTTTCGAACACTCGGATGAGTTCCGGTGTTCATCCATACCTTTCGGTTTCGAACACTCGGATGAGTTCCGGTGTTCATCCATACCTTTCGGTTTCGAACACTCGGATGAGTTCCGGTGTTCATCCATACCTTTCGGTTTCGAACACTCGGATGAGTTCCGGTGTTCATCCATACCTTTCGGTTTCGAACACTCGGATGAGTTCCGGTGTTCATCCATACCTTTCGGTTTCGAACACTCGGATGAGTTCCGGTGTTCATTCATACCTTTTCTCCTCTCGCATGCGGTACGTTAGGACATCTTCGGTTTCGAACCCTCGGATGTGTTCCGGTGTTCATGCAGTGCATTAGGACATCTTCGGTTTCGAACACTCAGATGACTTCTGGTGTTCATTCCTACCTTTTCTCCTCTCGGATGCGGTGCGTTAGGAAATCATCGGTTTCGAGCACTAGGATGAGTTCCGGTGTTCAATCATGCCTTTTCTCCTCTCGCATGCTGTAGGTTAGGACGTCTTCGGTTTCGAACACTCGCATGAGTTCCGGTGTTCATTCATACCTTTTCTCCTCTCGCATGCGGTGCGTTAGCACATCTTCGGTTTCGAGCACTCGGATGAGTTCCGGCGTTCATTCGTACCTTTTTCCCTCTCCCATGCGATGCGTTAGGACATCATCGGTTTCCAAGACTTGAATGTGTTCCGGTGTTCATTCATACATTTTCTCCTCTCGGATGTTGTGCGTTCTCGGTTTCGAACACACGATTGAGTTCCGGTGTTCATTCATACCTTTTCTCCTCTCGCATGCGGTGCGTTAGGACATCTTCGGTTTCGACCACTCAGATGAGTTCCGGTGTTCAATCATACCTTTTCTCCTTTCGCATGCTGTAGGTTAGGACGTCTTCGGTGTCGAACACTCGGAAAAGTTCCGGTGTTCATTAATACCTTTTCTCCTCTCGCATGCGTTGCGTTAGGACATCATCGGTTTTGAACACTCGGATGACTTCCGTTGTTCATTCATACCTTTCCTCCTCTCGCATGCAGTGGATAGGACACCTTCGGTTTCGAACACTCGGATGAGTTCCGGTGTTCATTCATACCTTTTCTCCTCTCGCATGCGGTGGGCTAGGACATCTTCGGTTTCGAACACTCGGATGAGTTCCGGTGTTCATTCATACATTTTCTCCTCTCGCATGCGGCGCGTTAGGCCATCCTCGGTTTCGAACACCCGGATGAGTTTCGGTGTACATTCATACCTTTTCTCCTCTCGCATGCGGTGCGTTAGGACATCTTCTGTTTCGAACACTCGGATGAGTTCCGGTGTTCATTCTTTCCTTTTCTCCTCTCGCATGCGGTGCGCTAGGACATCATCGGTTTCGAAGACTCGGATGAGTTCCGGTGTTCATTCATACATTTTCTTCTCTCGCATGCAGTGCCTTAGGACATCTTCAGTTTCGAACACTCAAATGAGTTCCGGTGTTCGTTCCTACCTTTTCTCCTTTCGCATGCGGTGCGTTAGGACATCTTCGATTTCGAACACTCGGATGTGTTCCGTTGTTCGTTCATACCTTTTCTCATCTCGCATGCAGTGCGTTAGGATATCTTCGGTTTCGAACACTCGGATGAGTTCCGGTGTTCATTCATACCTTTTCTCCTCTCGGATGCAATGCGTTAGGACATCCTTGGTTTCGAACACTCGGATGAGTTCCGGTGTTCATTCATACCTTTTCTCCTCTCGCATGCGGTGCGGTAGGACAGCTTCTGTTTCGAACACTTGGATGAGTTCCGGTGTTCATTCATACCTTTCCTCCTCTCGCTTGCGGCGGGTTAGGACACCTTCGGTTTCGAGCACTCGGATGAGTTCCGGTCTTCATTCATACCTTTTCTCCTCTCGCATGCGGTGCGTTAGGACATCTTCGGTTTAGAGAACTCAGACGAGTTCCGGAGTTCATTCATACCGTTTCTCCTCTCCCATGCGGTGCGTTAGCACATCATCGGTTTCCAAGACTCGGATGAGTTCCGGGGTTCATTCATACCTTTTCTCCTCTCGCATGCGGTGCATTAGGACATCATCGGTTTTCAACATTTGGATAAGTTACGTTGTTCATTCATACCTTTCCTCCTCTTGCATGCGGTGGGTAGGACACCTTCGGTTTCGAACACTCGGATGAGTTCCGTTGTTCATTCATACCTTTTCTCCTCTCGCATGCGGTGCCTTAGGGCATCTTCGGTTTCGAACACTCAGATGAGTTCCGGTGTTCATTCCTACCTTTTCTCCTCTCGCATGCGGTGCGTTAGGACATCTTTGGTTTCGAACCCTCGGATGTGTTCCGGTGTTCATTCATACCTTTTCTCATCTCGCATGCAGTGCGTTAGGATATCTTCGATTTCGAACACTCGAATGAGTTTCGGTGTTCATTCATACCTTTTCTCTTCTCGGATGCGGTGCGTTAGGACATCCTCGGTTTCGAACACTCGGATGAGTTCCGGTGTTTATTCATACCTTTTCTCCTGTCGTATGCGGTGCGTTAGGACATCCTCGGTTTTGAACACTCAAACGAGTTCCGGTGTTCATTCATACGTTTTCTCCTCTCGCATGCTGTGCGTTTGGACATCCTCGATTTCGAACACTCGGATGAGTTTCGGTGTACATTCATACCTTTTGTCATCTCGCATGTGGTTCGTTAGGACATCCTCGGTTTCGAACACTCGGATGAGTTTCGGTGTACATTCATACCTTTTCTCCTCTCGCAAGCAGTGCGTTAGGACATCTTCGGTTTCGAACACTCGGATGAGTTCCGGTGTTCATTCATACCTTTTCTCCTCTCGCATGCTGTGGGTTCGGACATCTTCGGTTTCGAGCACTCAGATGAGTTCCGGTGTTCATTCGTACCTTTTCTCCTCTCGGATGCGGTGGGTTAGGACATCTTCCATTTTGAACACTCGGACGAGTTCCGGTGTTCATTCATACCGTTTCTCCTCTCCCATGCGATGCGTTAGGACATCATCGGTTTCCAAGACTCGGATGAGTTCCGAGGTTCATTTATAACTTTTCTCCTCTCGCATGCGGTGCGTTAGGACATCTTCGGTTTCGAACACTCAGATGACTTCCGGTGTTCATTCCTACCTTTTCTCCTCTCGGATGCGGTGCGTTAGGACATCATCGGTTTCGAACACTCAGATGAGTTCCGGTGTTCAATCGTACCTTTTCTCCTCTCGCATGCTGTAGGTTAGGACGTCTTCGGTTTCGAACACTCGGATGAGTTCCGGTGTTCATTCATACCTTTTCTCCTCTCGCATGCGGTGCGTTAGGACATCTTCGGTTTCGAGCACTCGGATGAGTTCCGGTGTTCAATCATACCTTTTCTTCTCTTGCATGCTGTAGGTTAGCACATCCTCAGTTTTGAACACCCGGATGAGTTTTTTTTTTGGGTGAATAAGACATAATATAAAAAAAACAGAGAACTACACAACTACAGGGGGCATACCCCAGGACCTAACATATAACTATACAACTGATGAGAGAACAAACAAAAAAACCAGTCAACTAGCAAGGATCAAAACCGGCTGCCAAAATTAAAGATAAGAAAAGCAATACATAGAAGAAAACCCCCAGGGATATGTGCATAAGCCGCATACAGACGAATAAGGTCCATGAACACATCCAATCGATAACCCAAAGCTGAAAATAAAAAGAAACAGTCCCACTGACAACACAAACAAAACAACCACTGAAATAAAACCCGGCACAACCCGCACGGGTAAGCCAAAAAATATCATCACATCAATACCGTCTAGCATCCAAACACAGAAGTTCAATACAGAAATAAAAATTAAGAAAAGACAAGTGACCACCAAGGCGCTACAAGCAGCCAGCATCACAAAACAGTAACCTTTGGCGCGCAATCTGCCAAACAACTGAGAATCAATAAACCAGCAGTCAATAGGAGAAGTAAAAGTCATCCTCTCCATGCAACTCCCACAGACCTTAATCATTGTAATGAAATCCGAAATGCCAAGAGCTTCCGAAACAGCAGGTATGCAGTCCCCAAAACCTGGCCACCTCTTCCGACCCATACAACCCAAGGCCTGCTCATACATTATAATAGACCATCACTCGGCCCACAATTTAGGGGCTCACACCACTCGACTTGTGCTTCCTTACCCTGCAAATAAAGATATATAATATATATTAACATTAGTAAATATGGTGGCTGAATACACTCAACCCTCATGTGAAGTGAAATTTTGATTCCTCTCATCACTCAACCCTCAAGTACACAGATGCATCCACAGAGAATTCTGACCAGATCCTGCACAAAACAAACCATTACGCAAACACACAATGTTGCTCACCAACACTCAACCCACATATATGGAACTCACATCACTCAGCAGCCCTCCGATATCTGATAATATGGGGCTTCAATATTGTTATAGGCAGGTTCCACTGGGCAAGAAACCAGCTATCACTAGCAGAGCTAGGCAAGTTCTTAATGGACAACATTCTACTTCTCACCATCTGGATTATAGATTTAATAATCACCTCTTCAGGTTTAAATTCTTTGTTAAAAACACGATTATTTCTCTCAATCCAGATGTGGTAAATAGAACACAAGAAAGCATTGCTAAGAATATTAGCTCTAAGAGAGTTACCCTTGGTCTCCTTCGTAGCATATGTAACAATATCCGGCCAATCCAAATCTGGCCATTTAATGTTGCATTTGCCTTCAATAGCACCCCAGACTCTATTGGCAAATTTGCACTTAAAAAAGAGATGAGAATGACTCTCTCCAGGGTCAAGGCAGTAAGGGCACTGTGAATGAGGAGCTAAACCAAACAACATTAGCCTATCACCAGTGTACAACCTGTTATGGATAGCAACCCAGACAATGAAACTGACTTTCGGGATCCTATGAGGGCCCCAAAGGAGTTTATACCAAACCACTCTACCAAAACTACGTCTCCAGTGATTCCAAGCTGAGTGGATGGAAAACTGACCATCAGTAGTAAGATTCCAGATAACTTGGTCACACTTGGAAGGGTTAGGTTTGCATCTACTCCTGAATTTCCCAAGAGTTAGGAAAAGGCCATTTCCAGGAATGACCATTAATGATTTGACTGACTTTGGTCTCACTGTTGAGGCAAGAATCATACATAATCCTGTCACCAAACTTATTCCATAGAGGACCAAGTAGGTGCCAATTGTAATGTAGAATCTCCATAACCAACTTGATGATTAATTAGAGGAGACATCCAGTCTCTAAGAGACAATAACTTCCTCCAAACCCAGGAAGGGTCAAGGGGAATTTTGACCCTCCAAAAGCTTTTACCCTTGAGTAAATAGGATTTAACCCACTGGCACCACATAGACTTCTCGCCACCAGAGAAGAGGAACCAGACATGCTTAGCCATAGCAGCTCTATTCCAGATACCAAGAGATTTAAACCCAAGACCCCCCTCATTTTTAGGAACACACACAGAATCCCAGGCAATCTTAGCACTATGGGTTTTGAGCTCACTGCCAGACCAAAGGAAAGCTCTAAGAATACTTTCAATCTCCCTAATGACCTTCTTAGGGAGAATAAACAAGGAAGACCAGTAAACTTGCATAGAAAAAAGGATGGATTGGATGAGCTGGCTCCTCCCCGCATAAGACAGGACTCTGTTAGTCCAATTCTTAACTCTTTTGGTGATTCGGTCAATGAGAGGAGCACAATCCGTGGCCCTCAATTTGGTTGTGATAAGGGGAACTCCAAGATATTTAACCGGGAGAGTGCCCTCTTTGAATTTTGCAATGTCAAGGATAGAGGTGCGCAATCCCATTTCACAACCAGAAAAGTAGATATTACTCTTGCTATGATTAGGGGTAAGGCCCGAAAGGTTAGAAAACTCCTCAAGGCCTTCCATAATAAGTTTAACAGTAGGTACATCACCTTTGCTAAAAATCATGAGATCGTCAGCAAAACAAAGATTTATAATCTTAGTATTCTCACATCTCCAATGGAACTTAAACATAGGATGCATAGACTTCTCAGCCAAAATTTTAGCAAGAATTTCCATAGCTAGAACAAATAAATAGGGGGACAGAGGGTCACCTTGACGCAAGCCTCTAGCCCCTTTGAAGTAACCATGGAGGCTCCCATTGATGCAAATAGAAGTAATTGTGTTGTTTACTTGCCATTTCTCATGCATTAGGGTTTAAGCACACGGACACGTATTCTGATCCTCTTGAATGGTGGCAGATATGTAATTATGGTGTTTACTTGCCATTTCTCAGGCATTAGCGATCGAACACTCGGACACTTATTCGGACCGTCTTGTATCATGGCTGATATGTAATTATACTGTTTACTTGCCATTTCTCATGCATTAGGGTTTAAACAAACGAACCCGTATACGGATCCTCTTGCATGATGGCAGATATGTAATTATGGTGTTCACTAGCCATTTCTCATACATTAGCGATCGAACACTCTTAGGACATCCTCGGTTCCGAACACTCGGATGAGGTTCGGTGTACATTCATACCTTTTCTCCTGTCGCAAGCAGTGCGTTTGGACATCTTCAGTTTCGAACAGTCGGATGAGTTTCGGTGTTCATTCACACTTTTTCTCCTCTCGCATGCGGCGCGTTAGCGCATCCTCGGTTTCGAACACTCGGATGAGTTTCGGTGTACATTCATACCTTTTCTCCTCTCGCATGCGGTGTGTTAGGACATCTTCGGTTTTGAACACTCAGATGAATTCCAGTGTTCATTCATACCTTTTCTCCTCTCGCATGCGGTGCGTTAGGACATCTTCGGTTTCGAACACTCGGATGAGTTCCGGTGTTCATTCATACCTTTTCTCCTCTCGCATGCGGTGCATTAGGACATCTTCATTTTCGAACACTCGGATGTGTTCCGGTGTTCATTCATGCCTTTTCTCCCCTCGCATGCGGTGGGTTAGGACATCTTCTGTTTTGAACACTCAGATGAGTTCCGGTGTTCATTCATACCTTTTCTCCTCTCGCATGCGGTGCGTTAGGACATCCTCGGTTTCGAACACTCGGATGAGTGTCGGTGTACATTAATACCATTTCTCCTCTCGCATGCGGTGCGTTAGGACATCTTCGGTTTCGAACACTCGGATAAGTTCTGGTGTTTATTCATACCTTTTCTCCTCTCACATTCGGTACGTGAGGACATCTTCGGTTTCGAACCCTCGGATGTGTTCCGGTGTTCATTCATACCTTTTCTCATCTCGCATGCAGTGCCTTAGGATATCTTCGGTTTCGAACACTCGGATGAGTTCCGGTGTTCATTCATACCTTTTCTCATTTCGCATGCGGTGCGTTAGGACATCCTCGGTTTTGAGCACTCGGATGAGTTCCGGTGTTCATTCATACCTTTTCTCATCTCGGATGCGGTGCGTTAGGACATCCTCTGTTTCGAACACTCGGATCAGTTCCGGTGTTCATCCATACCTTTTCTCCTCTCGCATGCATTGCGTTAGGACATCCTCGGTTTTGAACACTCGGATGATTTTCGGTGTTCATTCATACCTTTTCTCCTCTCGGATGCGGCGCGTTAGGGCATCCTCGGTTTCGAACACTCAGATGAGTTTTGGTGTACATTCATACCTTTTCTCCTCTCGCATGCGGTGCGTTAGGACATCCTCGGTTTCGAACACTTGGATGAGTTCCGGTGTTCATTCATACCTTTTCTCCTCTCGCATGCATTGCGTTAGCACATCCTCGATTTTGAACACTCGGATGATTTCCGGTGTTCATTCATACCTTTTCTCCTCTCGCATGCGGTGTGTTAGGATTTCCTCGATTTCGAACACTCGGATGAGTTTCGGTGTACAATACCTTTTCTACTCTCGCATGCAGTGCGTTAGGACATCTTCGGTTTCGAACACTCGGATGAGTTCCGGTGTTCATTCATACCTTTTCTCCTCTCGCATGTTGTGGGTTAGGGCATCTTCGGTTTCGAGCACTCCGATGAGTTCCGGTGTTCATTCATACCTTTTCTCCTCTCGGATGCGGTGGGTTAGGACATCTTCTGTTTTGAACACTTGGACGAGTTCTGGTGTTCATTCATACCTTTTCTCCTCTCGCATGCGGTGCGTTAGGACATCTTCGGTTTCGAGCACTCGGATGAGTTCCGGTGTTCATTCATACCGTTTCTCCTCTCCCACGCGGTGCGTTAGGACATCATCGGTTTCCAAGACTCGGATGAGTTCCGGTGTTCATTCATACCTTTTCTCCTCTCGCATGCGGTGCGTTAGGACATCTTCGGTTTCGAACACTCAGATGACTTCCGGTGTTCATTCCTACCTTTTCTCCTCTCAGATGCGGTGCGTTAGGAAATCATCGGTTTCAAGCACACGGATGAGTTCCGGTGTTCAATCATAGCTTTTCTCCTCTCGCATGCTGTAGGTTAAGACGTCTTCGGTTTCGAACACTCGCATGAGATCCGTTGTTCATTCATACCTTTTCTCCTCTCGCATGCTGTGCGTTGGCACATCTTCGGCTTCGAGCACTCGGATGAGTTCCGGCGTTCATTCATACCTTTTTCCCTCTCCCATGCGATGCGTTAGGACATCATCGGTTTCCAAGACTTGGATGAGTTCCGGGGTTCATTCATACATTTTCTCCTCTCGGATGTTGTGCGTTAGGACATCCTCGGTTTCGAACAGACGATTGAGTTCCGGTGTTCATTCATACCTTTTCTCCTCTCGCATGCGGTGCGTTAGGACATCTTCGGTTTCGAACACTCGGATGAGTTCCGGTGTTCAATCATACCTTTTCTTCTCTCGCATGCTGTAGGTTAGGACGTCTTCGGTTTCGAACACTCGGATAAGTTCCTGTGTTCATTAATACCTTTTCTTCTCTCGCATGCGGTGCGTTAGGACATCATCGGTTTTGAACACTCGGATGAGTTCCGTTGTTCATTCATACCTTTCCTCCTCTCGCATGCAGTGGATAGGACACCTTCGATTTCGAACACTCGGATGAGTTCCGGTGTTCATTCATACCTTTTCTCCTCTCGCATACGGTGGGCTAGGACATCATCGGTTTCGAAGACTCGGATGAGTTCCGGTGTTCATTCATACCTTTTCTCCTCTCGCATGCAGTGCCTTAGGACATCTTCAGTTTCGAACACTCAGATGAGTTCCGGTGTTCGTTCCAACCTTTTCTCCTCTCGCATGCGGTGCGTTAGGACATCTTCGGTTTCGAACACTCGGATGTGTTCCGGTGTTCGTTCATACCTTTTTTCATCTCGCATGCAGTGCGTTAGGATATCTTCGGTTTCGAACACTCGGATGAGTTCCGGTGTTCCTTCATACCTTTTCTCCTCTCGGATGCAGTGCGTTAGGACATCCTTGGTTTCGAACACTCGGATGAGTTCTGGTGTTCATTCATACCTTTTCTCCTCTCCCATGCGGTGCGTTAGGACAGGTTCTGTTTCGAACACTAGGATGAGTTCCGGTGTTCATTCATACCTTTCCTCCTCTCGCTTGCGGTGGGTTAGGACACCTTCGGTTTCGAGCACTCGGAAGAGTTCCGGTCTTCATTCATACCTTTTCTCCTATCGGATGAGGTGCGTTAGGACATCCTCGGTTTCGAACACTCAATTGGGTTCCGGTGTTCATTCATACCTTTTCTCCACTCGAATGTTGTGCGTTAGGACATCCTCGGTTTCGAACACTCGATTGAGTTCCGGTGTTCGTTCATACCTTTTCTCCTCTCGCATGCGGTGCGTTAGGACATCTTCGGTTTCGAACACTCGGATGAGTTCCGGTGTTCAATCATACCTTTTGTCCTCTCGCATGCTGTAGGTTAGGACGTCTTCAGTTTCGAACACTCGGATGAGTTCCGATGTTCGTTCATACCTTTTCTCCTCTCGCATGCGGTGGGTTATCCTCTCCCATGCGGTGGGTAGGACCCCTTCGGTTTCGAACACTCGGATGAGTTTCTTTTTTGGGTGGATAAGTCATAAAATAAAAGACAAAAAACTTACACCACGACAAGGGGCATACCCCAGGCCCTAACCAAGCACTATAGAAGAACCAAAAGAAAACACTCGGATGAGTTTCGGTGTTCATTCATACCTTTTCTCCTCTCGCATGCGGTGC
>NW_021024868.1:1347460-1369708 GCF_004153795.1 Camellia sinensis | reverse complement strand
GGATAGTTTATGGAGTCTTGCTGGACCCTTGTAGAAACTAACCGGAATCAATGTCGGGACAGTTTACAGAGTCTTGTCGGACCCCTGAAGGAGCTAACCGGAATCAATGTCGGGACAGTTTACAGAGTCTTGTCGGACCCTTGAAGGAGCTAACCGGAATCAATGTCGGGACAGTTTACAGAGTCTTGTCGGACCCTTGAAGGAGCTAACCGGAATCAATGTCGGGACAGTTTACAGAGTCTTGTCGGACCCTTGAAGGAGCTAACCGGAATCAATGTCGGGACAGTTTACAGAGTCTTGTCGGACCCTTGAAGGAGCTAACCGGAATCAATGTCGGGACAGTTTACAGAGTCTTGTCGGACCCTTGAAGGAGCTAACCGGAATCAATGTCGGGACAGTTTACAGAGTCTTGTCGGACCCTTGAAGGAGCTAACCGGAATCAATGTCGGGACAGTTTACAGAGTCTTGTCGGACCCTTGAAGGAGCTAACCGGAATCAATGTCGGGACAGTTTACAGAGTCTTGTCGGACCCTTGAAGGAGCTAACCGGAATCAATGTCGGGACAGTTTACAGAGTCTTGTCGGACCCTTGAAGGAGCTAACCGGAATCAATGTCGGGACAGTTTACAGAGTCTTGTCGGACCCTTGAAGGAGCTAACCGGAATCAATGTCGGGACAGTTTACAGAGTCTTGTCGGACCCTTGAAGGAGCTAACCGGAATCAATGTCGGGACAGTTTACAGAGTCTTGTCGGACCCTTGAAGGAGCTAACCGGAATCAATGTTGGGACAGTTTACAGAGTCTTGTCGGACCCCTGAAGGAGCTAACCGGAATCAATGTCGGGACAGTTTACAGAGTCTTGTCGGACCCTTGAAAAAAAGTTGCACCCTCAAAAGGTGTGCCCAAAGTTGTCAAAAACGGTGTGCCATCAAAAGGCGTGTCCATTTTATCAAAAGATGTGTCATGAAAAGGCGTGCCAGTTTGTCGGGCGGCAAGAGGCGCGCGATGCGCGTGGCTGCCTCGGCTATTTAACCATGACAGAGCCTGAGGCCGAGGCAGAAGCAAAAAAAAGGGTCATGTCGGACCGTTGTAGAAGACAGTTTACGGGGTCATGTCGGACCGTTGTAAAAGTGGCACCCTCAAAAGGTGTGTCCAATTTTGTCAAAAGGCGTGCCATCAAAAGGCGTGCCCAAATTATCAAAAGGTGTGCCGGACATGATGGCAAGGCACGTGAGCGCCTTGGCTGGCGCGCCCGTTTTGTCATCTGGCGTCAAGAGGCGCGCGATGCTCGTGTCTGCCTCGGCTATTTAACCAAGACGGAGGCTGAGGCTGAGGCTGAGGCTGAGACAAAAAAACTGCTAAAATCCTCTGAAAAAAACCCTTCCTTGTCTGAGAGAGATACCTTGTAACATTCTGTAGCCCAGAAAATGGCTTCGTCTTCCCGTGGTCTGCTCACTCTCTTTCCCGATCTCAATGAGTCAACAAGAGAGAGAACTGGTGCGGTGGCCAGTGAAACGCAACCAAACACCTCTGTGTTTGCTCCGTTGAACTTTCCGATGCGGTCGGTGGAGCAAAAAATGGCGGTGCAAACTGATATTGAGGCCAATCAGTATACTTTAAAGTCATGTGTGGAGACCATGACGGCGGTCACAAACTTGTCGCACCGGCTGCAGAGCAGGACAAATGAGGTGCAACAGTTAAACTCCCAGCTGGCTCTGCTCCAACGCATGTATAAGGATGCGCGAGCAGAGATAAGTGTGCTAAAGGCAGAAAACAAGGAGCTGAAGCGGAAGGCCACCGTGATGTTCCGTTTTGGAGGTCCGCCATATGCTGCAGTGGAGGAGCAGGGAGTAGTGATCATGCCCAGTGGAGTGGGAAATACGGAGGCAACACCGGCAAGGGCCGTTCAGGACGGAGGCAAGAAGAAGAGACCTACAGCAGAGTAGAGAAGAAAAATCCCACTGTGCCAATTTGTGTTGGTTTTGTTTTGTTTTGTTTTGTTTTTTTTTTTGTTTTGTTTTGTGTGGTGTAAAATGGTGATCGGGGTGAGCCCCGACATGAATAAAATAAGTTCGTCTTCTTCCTCTGTTTTTTTTTTTTGTTTTTTGTTTTTTGTTAATTTATTTATTTATTTATGTTTTTTTGTTTGGGAAAGGAAATAAAAGAAAGAGTGGAAATATCAGAAGGCGTGGGAATCGGTGAGCGAATAAAGGGGATATAAAAAAATAAAAAAAAAATAGACAAAAAAGGTAGTGGATTGAAATAGTAAATAATAAAATAAGAAGAGAAAGTGGACTGTCGGTGTTGGTTTTGTATAATAATAATAAGAATAAGAAGAGAAAGTGGGGTGTGCTTGAGTGGAGGCAGACACTGGCGTGATTGGAAAGACAAAAAAGTAGGGGATTGAAATAGTAAAATAAAAAGAAAGGAAAAGAGACAGTTTAAAGTGAGAAATCAATGTGCATCTGTGAGTGATGGCCAAGTGGGTGGAAATATTAAAAAAAAATTGTGGGAAAGAAAATAATTGATTGAGGAGAACCCATATCAAATCTGGACATGTATGACACAAGAGTGAGCAGAAAAACAGTGGGTGTGAAAGGCGATTTTTTTTTTTTTTTTTTTTTTTTTAAAAAGAAATAAATAAATAATAACGTAAGTGGAGAGTGAGCTGGGTATTCATATGCAGATGAGGTAGTGGAGAAGTATTTGAGTGGAAAGGGGAAGGAAGTGGGAATAAAGAGAGACACACATGGGATAGACAGATAAAGAGAATAAAAAAAAGTAAAAGAAATAGATAAAAAAGTAGATCCATTTGCCTCTATTTTCACCATCTCTGTAGAAGAGTTAACCACGGCTGCTCATGGAGAAGAAGTGAGATGCAAAAGAGCTTTTCGATATGGATGTGCAAGCTAAGGCGTCTCTGGGTTCTCGATCGGAACAGAGGTATGTGACTCCAAATTCGCCTCGACCCAGTTCGCGACCCAGTATGTACTTATCGACGAGTCGGGTACGGTGGTTTAGGGGGATGAGGTGGACGGCAAGCTGGCGGAGATCAAAGTGCAGCTGACCAGGAAACCGGAGGCAACAGGTGACACCACTCATGGTGGCAGAAATCAAATGGTTCAAATCTCCAAAGCTGGGAGTGGTGAGCTTGAGTGTACGGAAGCAAATATCATAGAGAGCCTCTCCAAAACCATACACTCATCGGCGTTCTCAACTTGCTGATGCACAGAGAGCGTGGCAGACTCGGGCTGTCGGTGATGATGGCTCGGTTGTGGAGTTGCAGCGGTGACAGCCCGGTTGTGGAGTTGCAGCGGGGAATAAAAAGAATACCGCTGCTGAAGAGTCTGGTCATCACTGGGATTCTGCTTTGTTTTCCGATCGTGAACGGCAAGAAAAATTCAACAAGCTCATGGGTGTGAAGGGCGACGTGAAAGTGGAGCAAAAACCAGACAATCAAGAAAGCAGCAGCCTCCTCCAAGCAGAGAAGCAGAGGGAACTGCAGCTGGATTTGGAGAAGCAATACACTGCTGGACTGCTTGGAAGTGATATTTTGAGACCATAGAGGGAGAAGAGGCAACAGAGGAAGCTTCAAGGAAGAAAATTGGTGGTGATGGGTTGACTGGGTGAGTCAAGGACAGCGACTCGAAGGAGTTGGGCGTGAAGGTGGTGGACTCGAAGAAATTTCAAGGTATGTGTAGAAAATTCTAGCGGACTAGGTTGAGGTCCGGCGGGCGGCCAAGGCGAGGTTGTCGCCCGCCGGTGAAGCGAAAAATACTAAGTTCTTAACCTTGCTCTGATACCATGTGAGAATTGATGTATTATTGATTGATGTATATTGTATATTACAAATGGTGAGGGGCTCCTTATATAGGAGATGTAGTGGAGTAGGTGGTAGTATGTGGTATAAAAATAAAAGAGGATAGGAGACACTGTATGGTCTTGTCAGACCGTTGGTGAAGATACTGGATGGTCGTGTCATAACAGTGTAGAGGACACTGGATGGTGGTGTCATAACGGTGTAGAGGACACTGGAAAAGCTAACCGGAATCAATGTCAGGACAGTTTATGGGGTCATGTCGGACCATTGTAAAAGGCGCACCCTCAAAAGGTGTGCCCAATCTGTCAAAAGGCGTGCCATCAAAAGGCGTGCCCATTCCATAAAAAGGTGTGCCGGACATGATGGCGAGGCACGTGAGCGCCTTGGCTTGCGCGCCCGTTTTGTCGTCTGTCGACAAGTGGCGCGCGATGCGCGGATCGGCCCTGGCTATTTAAACCAAGGTTGAGGCGGAGGCTGTGCATACCAGTCTGAAACCTCTGAAACCAACCCTTCTTTGAAAAACTCTGCCTCTTCGGAGAGAGAAACTTTGGAACACTTTGTAGCCCAAAAAATGGCTTCGTCTTCCCGCGGTCTGCTCACCCTCTTTCCCGACCTCAACGAGTCAACAAGAGAGATAACTGGTGCGGTGGCACTGGAACCTCAACCAAGCGCCCCGGAGTTTGCTCCGTTGAACTTTCCGATGCGGTCGGGTCGGTGGAGCAAAAAATGGCGAAGCAAACTGATATTGAGGCTAGTCAGTATATTCTGAAGTCATGCGTGGAAACCATGACGGCGGTCACAAATTTGTCGAACCGTCTGCAGAGTAGGACAAATGAGGTGCAACATTTAAACTCCCAGCTGGCGCTGCTCCAACGCATGTATAAGGATGCGCGAGCAGAGATAAGCGTGCTAAGGACAGAAAACAAGGAGCTGAAGCGGAAGGCCACCGTGATGTTCCGTTTTGGAGGTCCGCCATATTCGGCAGTGGAGGAGCAGGGAGTAGTAATCATGCCCAGTGGAGGGGGAAACACGGAGGCAACACCAGCAAGGGCCGTCCAGGACGGAGGCAAGAAGAAGAGACCGGCGGCAGAGTAGAGAAGAAAAATCGTGCCTGTGGAGAGGGTTGTTTTGTTTTTGTTTTTGTTTTTTTTTGTTTTTTTTTGTTTTTTTTTTTTTTTTTTTTTTTTTTGGGAATAATAATAATATATAAAATAAAGTGTTGTGCCACGTCTTGGGCAGATCAAATACTTTGGAAAAAAAGTTGAAAGAAAAGTTGAAAAGATGAGAGGAGAATGGGACAAGCCCATGTGATTATAATAAAAAATAATGAGAATGAGAAGAAATGGGTTGGTATAGTGCAAGTGTGTTGGTAATATATTAAAATAAAATAAAAGAAATCCAATGGGGGTTTCGGAACCTGTGGGCTAGGATAGTGATGTGAATATATTAAAATGGGTAGGAGTGTCCATTTCTGCTTGAAGACTTCGTAAAGACCCATTCGGATGGTGGAATAGAGAGTCTGGCGGAGGATGGTGGCGGAGACGCCGGAGTACAAGGCGGCAACGCCTTCTGTCTGGAAGATCTTCACCCCAACCGAGATGAGACCCGCCTTCGGCGGCGGCGGCGGTTGAGTTGAAAGCAAAAGCAGTGGAAGGAGAGAGGTGTTGGTACAGTGAAACTTTTGAAGCACAAGGGAACTGGAAAAGTTCGGCTCGTTATGCGACAATCCAAAACCCTCAAGATCTGCGCCAACCATCTCGTTCTTCCGACGATGTCGGTCCAGGAATACACCGGGAACGAAAAGTCATGCGTTTGGCATGCGGCTGATTTCGCTGATGGCGAATTGAAAGATGAACTCTTTGCCATTAGGTTTGGGTCTGTTGAGAATTGCAAAACATTCATGGAAATGTTTCAAGAGGTAGCTGAATCACAAAAGAAAGAGGAAAACAAAGATGCATCTGCTGCTGCCAGGCTACTTGAGAAACTGAGTGTTGAAGATGAGAGAGCAGCAGAAGACAAAGCCAGTGAAGAGGTGTCTGTCATGGTCTGAGAGAGCCGAGAGGTAAGAGAGAGGAAGATGAAGTTACAGTCTGGGTATGTGTAGAGGTCCGGCGGGCGGCCAAGGCGAGGCTGCCGCCCGCCGGTGAAGCAGAATGAATAGGTTCTTAACCTAGCTCTGATACCATGTAAGATAAATTGATGTATATTATTGACTGATATTATATGACCAAATCATCTCAATTTATTCTTCTCAACTTATTTTCTATCGGCACTACTACCCATTCTTGAAGATACTCCTTCCTAACTCTGTTTATTTTAGTCTTGCCACATATTTACCTTAGCATCCTTATCTTAACAACACTTATGTTATCTATATGTTGTTTCTTAGTTGCCCAACATTCTGTCTCATATAACATCGCTGATCTAATAGCTATTTTATAGAAATTTCCTTTCAATCTAGTGGGTACTCGTTTATCGCATAGTATCCCAGATACACTTCTTCACTTAAGCCACCTCGTCTTAATTCTACAGACCACATTCGCTCCAATCTCCCTAGCCGTTGTGATAATCGATCTTAAATAACGAAAATGTTCACTCTCAAGTAATTCTTAGTTCTCAATCTTTACTTCTCCTCTACTTCCATTGTTATTGTTACTAAAATTACACTCCATGTACTCTGTGTTAGTTTTGTTTATCCTGAATCCTTAGATTCAATTACTTCTCTCTAAGTCTCCAACTTAGTGTTCACTCCTTATCTAGTCTCATTCTTTAACACTATATCATCTGGAAAACACATAAACCATGGCACATCATCCTAAATATTTCTCATCAACTCATCCATAACTAAAGTAAAAAGATAAGTACTTAATGTTGATCCTTCGTGTAACCCTATAGTAATTGGAAATTCATTAGTCTCTCCAGCAGACGAATACTGGTCACCACTCCTTCATACATATTCCTAATCACATCAATATAACCTTTTGTCATCCCTTTCTTCTCTCACATCCTTCAGATTATATCCCGAGGCACTCTATCATATGCTTTCTGAAGATCGATAAGAACCATATGAATGTCTCTTTTCTTTTCTCTATACTTTTTTATTACTCTCCACAAGAGATAGATCGCTTCCATTGTTGATGCATATACCCAAATTGATTCTCTGACACCTCTATTGTATCTCTCAATCTATGTTCCATCACTCTTTCCCACACTTTCATTGTGTGACACATTAACTTGATTTCTCTATAGTTGTTGCAATTATGGACATATCTTGTATTCTTATATTTTGGCACTAAAATACTCTTTCTCCACTTCTCTAGCATTTTCCTAATCAACAAAATTTTGCTAAATAACTTAGTCAACCAAACAACTCTTTTTTTACCTAAACATTTCTATGCTTAAATAGGTATATCATCGGGTACAAAATGGGAGGGTTGTTGGTAGAAGAGTAAGAAGGAGTATTAGAGTAGGGAGAAGTGGTGGAATAGTAAGGAATGGTGGAAGAAGTGGCGGAAACAGCGGATGAGGTGAGTTGGAATGGTCTGCAACAAAATGCACAGTTTCGACTTGCACTCCGTACATGTAGGATTTGCACCCTATACACATTGGACATGCACCTTACATACATTAGACCTGCACTCTCTTGGTTTTATCAATAATATGGCTGAGTAAAGAATTTGAAAAATCTACAATTCGAACCGGTCCAGTCTAATCCAGTAGGTTTGGATTAATGTTTTGAATTCGTGGTTCGATTTTGATTTGAAAAATTAGGGAACCGGTCTCCGTGGATCGGATTCGAATTTGAGTTCATGGTTCTAGATTAGAATTGAACTAGATCACATATAACTTAAACCATAATTTTACTTTTGTAATTGTTGTTGCCACGATAAAATGTTTGTTTGATCGGAGTTTTATGCTTGCTATATGTTGAACAATATGATTATTTATTAGCTATTATGTTTGTTTAAGTTATGTTTCAAAAAATCATGGGTAGATTAATGTTGAACAATTTAAGATAATTTGAATTTTTTAAAAATGTTATATGATTTTTCTTGTGAACAGATTGTGTGAAACCGTGGTTCCAAACTGAGTCGGACCGTGTTTAAATGGTTTGGTTCAGATTGGCTCCATAATTTAAATGGATTGGTTTGGTTGTAATTTTTATGAAACCATAGACAACAGATTAGTCGTGATAAATTGAACCAATCCGGACTATGTTCATCCTTAATCAACAACAAAGAGAAAGAGCTTAGGGTCGTAATGAGGAAGAGTTGTAGGGGTTTAGGGGGGGTTCCAGTAGCTATGGTTTGAATCGTTTAGGAAGTTAGGTTGGAGGGGTGAGAAGGGGCTAGGGTGGTCACCACTCCCCAATGACTTGCAACCCATCTCCTACCTTTGTTCGCCATTACAAATCTCTCACTCGTCCTTATCCACTTGTCTTTGCCACTTCAAACCAATAGGATGGGTGTCATGACCCGAACCCACCCCTATAGATTAAGGTCATAACCGGCCAGTAATTATGAGATTACCTACAACCTCAAACAGAAATCAATTAAAAATTAATAATATAGGGCTAGATGCGGAAGTAGACTTAAAAATTTTATCCAATGAGTTGTGCTTACATGGCAAATTAAAAACATTTCAAATATACTTGATAATAACTCACACCATATATTAGTAGTTAACATCTTGTGCACCCAGGATCATTCAAACACATAGTTAGCTATACCAAAAGCTTGTATACATAAATGGTCTATCATGACCAATGGAAATAGCAAAAGAAGATACAAAAGATCATAAACAAAGCCTCTTGCGTAAGGCACCTAGGCTAGGTTCACAAAACTTGGGTTCCTTTCTCAAACTCCACTAAGGCTGGGGTTGAACATCCCTTTACTCACCTACATACATATAAATAAGAGTGAGCTAACGCCCAATGAATAATACCAAAGTAAAGGGGTTATATGAATGAGATTCATATCAAGTACATCGAACTCATAAATTTTATATACAAACGGCCTTAGGCCCATTCTGTGCTTTTATTGTAGTCAAATGTCCTCGGGCCCATTTTAAATCCTTAGCAAACATATCAGACAGCCTTAGGCCTATTCTATAACTTGTCAGATTCATCAAACGGCTTTAGGTCCAATTCAAACATTTTAAACGTATCAAATGGCCTCGAGCCCATTATTTCCATATTCATATTTACTCACATTTCATATTCGTGATCATGATCACCTTTTCATTCAAATGGCCTTTGGCCCATTACATTCATATCCAAACGGGCTTTGGCCCATCACGATATTCAAACAGCCTTTGGCCCATCATAATATTCAAACGGCTTTTGGCCCATCATAGTATTTAAACGGCCTTTGGCCCATCATAATATTTAAACGGCCTTTGGCCCATCACCTTTTTGAAACGGCCTTTGGCCCATCATCATATTCAAACGGCCTTTGGCCCATCACGATATTCAAACAGCCTTTGGCCCATCATAATATTCAATGGCCTTGGGCCCAAATCATGTTCTTTACAGAGCCTTATACAAAAAGTAAGCATATAGAATACTTATTTGTAATTCAAATCAACAAGTTCATGAAGTTTATACAGAAGTAGCATTTGGAAAATAACATACTTGAAAATATCTTTACTAAGATATTACTCACAGTGTTCAGAGTGTTGATTTGTCTTCGTGGATGCTCCTACATAATTCATAATCATACACAAATCGGATCACAATGCTATTTAATCCGCTCCTTAACTTGTTTAATTCTCTTAGGCTCCTTTCAAACCTTTTAATTCATTTAGAATGTACAATATATTCCTAAGAGTGTTCAAATCATGAACTTGTGTGGCTTATCTACAACTTCAAATAATACTTAGAAATTCTTTCAAAAACATAGATCATAAGGTTCATGCTCAAAGGATGAAATTCAACGTTCAAACCAAATGAATCTTTCTTCTCTTTCCTAATCATTTACTTATGTTATTTCTTACCTTATTGGTCCTTAATAAGCCATAATTCATGCTTAAGAATATCCACAAAGAGATGGGAATGAAGAAATGCGCTTAAAACATCTTTTGAAAACATGTTGAAAATAAGTTGTTGGCTAGAGCCAGCTTTTCGCGGCTAGAGCCAGCTAAAGGCAAAAACTAAGCTCGCTCGAGCCAGCTTTTGTAGAGTTCAAAATACTGGGAGCTCGTAATGTTGGCTTGAGCCACCACTTCGTCGCTCGAGCCAGTTGTGAAATTCTGAGTTTTTAAAACATAAAGTTTGAGCTCCAAACACAAATTCAAAGCGTTGGGTCATGTTTGGATCATTCAAAAACACAAAATTACTTTAGAAAACATATATACATGATCTCATAAAAACCATTTTCTTTAAAATCTCATAAATTTGGCAAAATTGAGCTTAAAACTCTCATGTATACATGATTTTCAAACTCTTTTCTCAAAACTCAACTCCGAAGTGTATAAGCTTGCATGTTTGAACCAAACTCTTGAAATTACATGGAAATACATATGGATGAGCTCAACTTGAAACCATGAGCTCAAAAGTGTTATGGTTTGCCAAATTTAAGATCAAAACTTCTATACATGCATCAATTCCCTTCCAAGGCTTTCAAATCATGGAATTGAGCTTCATAACTTTATGATTCATGAATGCATGTAAGTGACAACTCCCAATTCAATATGGATTATAAAGTTCATACAAGAAACATGAGAGATCATAACAAATTCATGCATGTATGCATGATTTAGCACCAATTTCCTCATTCCAAGCTCAATTCTTGCATTTTGGTTCATTATCTTCTAGAATACACATAATCATTGACTTAAGCTTATAAATTAAGGTTCAAAAACCTACCTAGAGGCCTCAATAACAATAATTCTTGCAAGATTATGAGTTTTCTTCTTCAATTCCTCAATCCTTGAGCAATTCTCCCATGTTTTTGTTCTTCTCTCTCTCTCTCTCTACAAGGATGATTCTCTCTCTTTCTAGAGTTCCAGCAGATTTTATGTCTAAGTGTGAGCTCAAACAAAGTTGCTTATCATATATATAGGCCTCATTAATCTTATTGGCTAATCAAAGCTTAAGCTTAATCAAATAGGCTTAATTAAATCAAATTAATCTAATTATTTTGATCCAAATAAGTTTTTAATTAAATTTCACCGTAGGCTCTAAAAATTACGCCGATCACAATAAATTAATCAATTTTGATTTCTGGCTCCTCTACAGCCCTCAATTTCAGATTATAGTAGAAATTGTAATAGATATGTCTACAATCAACAGATAGGCATCCAAAAATTACATAGGACACATAATTAGCATTCAAATTCATATTAGGCATATAAACACATATATAATTAATGAATTAGAAGATTAATACGGAATAGGGTTGTCATAGTGGGGAAGGACGGGAATCAATGGTTGAGGGGTTTGAAATGGCAAAGACGATAGAGAGGGCTGCAAAATATACAAAGACATTTAAAAAAAAGAAAAGAAAAAAAGAAAGAAGTTATTTTGATTTTTTTTAAAGTTATGTTATTAAAATAGAAAAGAAAAGGGCATCATATGGATAGAAAATGATGATTTATTTATTTATTTTATATTACGCGCAAGTTAATTTTTAATTTTTTTTATACTTGCATTGAACACAATTGTGTGTGTGTTTTTTTTTTAATCTTTGCCTTTTTCACTTGGTGACTAAAATAACATGTTAATTATGTATTTTTTTTGAAACAATGTAACTTTTTTATTTATTAATTTTAAGATATTATTTTTAAATTTTATATTTAATATTAGTCTCATCTTAAACATATCGTCAATATCTTGCAATTTTGAAAATTTTCTCATTGATCTGTCAATGTTTTCCCCAAACACCACTTTTTGGTAATTTCCCTAAAAACAATCTGAGCACTGGTTTGGAAAGCTGGGTTGGAGTGGGTTGGGACTAAAATAGTTACAAAAAAGACAAAATAGACTTTTTAATCTAATAAGACAAAATGTCACATCTAAATTATAATTATTTTATTTTTTCTCTCAAAAAAGTCAAAGTACTTATCTCAAACGAAACTTTTAACCTCAGACTAAAATAACTAAAAAACTAAAAACTTAAAAAACCAACCAAAATCCCAAACAAAGTTAGAAGAACCATGTTACCTACGCAATCCATGCAGCCCACCTTCAGAATAGTAAATGTGGCTCATTTCCCCTAATTGAGATTCACAATGTGCCTCTCTAGTTTTGGATGATGAATTTATGTGAAGGGCAAATTATATTAAATCCCTTAAATTATCGATTATTTACAATTTATTTCTTTAATGTTTTATACTTAACACTTATCCTCCTCAAATTATTTGAATTTGAATATTCAATCCTTCTGTTAGTTATCTATTAAATATTTTGTTGAAAAATTGTCAAATGCTGTGCACATGATGATTATATTAAATTTTTACAAAAGATAAAATAAGGTAATTAGGTCATAAAATTTAATATAATCATCATGTGCACAACATTTGACAATTTTTCATCCAAATATTTAACAGATGACTAACAGAAGGACTTAATGTTCAAATTCAAATAGTTTGAGAGGGGTAATTGTTGGGTTTAAAACATTAAGGGGATAAAGTGTAAATATTCGATAGTTTGAGGGGGTTTAATATAATTTGCCCTTGTATGAATTTTGCAAAGACAAATAGAATTTGTGAAGCAAAAATAAGAATATAATGTGAAGAAACTCATTTTATTTAGAAAAATTACGTCACTTTTTTTTTTTTTGTCATTAATTTGTTTGTATCAATATGCTTAAATTGTGTTTAGATTGTGAATTTAGTTATGAATTTAAAAGAAAAAAGAAAAAAAAATGCCTAAAATTAAGGAAAAATGAATGAAAAATCTCTTGAGGTAAATATTATGTATAGTACGCACATTTTGAAGAGTGTGCATCATAGAATTTTTCATAAAAAATATTTGAAACTGGAAAAGGGTAGAATACGCGTATTGTAAACCAAAACTCTAAAAAAGTCGAGATTCAGTGAAAAAGAAGAGTTGAATAAATAAAAAAACAAATTTGGAATAGTTCCATTTAAAAAGTATTAAAGTAATGTTTGATTCATTAAAATGAAAGTGAATTATAATGGAATGGTTATATCTTAATTTTCTTATGAATTAACCACTTTCTTATATTGGTGAACAATGATTATATTTTTTTATTAAACCAAATGAGAGTGAGAATATTATGATAAATAATTATTTCATTGCACTTCATTGCAATGTATTTCCAAGTACTAATAATTGGCTACACAAACAATGCAAGAGAGATGGCTTTTTCTATCACACTAAAAAGCCTCTCTTGTAGTTTGTATCCCAATGCTCAAACTAGCAAAGCCAAGCTCCTCCATAGTCACATAAAATCCCAATGCTGAAACTAGAAAAAACTCCTCCATAGTTAGGGCTTTTGCATAACCTTTGTGAACTCATAGTGCAATCACAACTCCATTCTGAATACTGGTGTGGAGGGCCTTATTAGAAATGGTTTTGGAAAATAGGTTTCTATTTTACTTTTGTCTAAGTTTTAGGTGGGACCCATGCGCCAAAGTTGGCGGGTCTACGTGGTAACGCGTTCTATGTCGCGTTGTGATTCACGTAATATATTTGGTTGCTCAAAACCATTATTGGGTGAATGTGAAATTGAAGCCAAAGTGAGCTTCATGAAAATGGTGTGTTTGGTGAAATTTTCGTAAAAGGTTTGGTTTAAGGCTTGTCCCACATTGGTTTGGTGAACAAACTTTGTATGGGTTTATAAGGCCTGGGTTTGGAACTTGGGGTAGGCCCCCCAAGGGGCACTCAAGTTTTGTAGAGGGGGAGGTTATGGGCAAAGTGGGCTAGACCCATTGGACCCAAAATAAATACACGCGCGAGCCGCCGTGACCGCCCGTCCGGTCGATTGGGCTTGTCCGACTCAATACTTATCTCTTTGGGCCAAAAACATTACATTACATTACATTTGAATTTTTTTATTTTTATTTTTTGTTTGGAAATAAATTTTGTTCGATTTTTTATTTCAAATTTTAGATTGCACGTCTTCAGATTTTCTGAATAGATTCACATCTATTCGAGCTCAAACCCAACATGTTCTTATCTGTTTGAATTTAAACCAAACAGATTCAACAAATTCAAACCGAACAGATTCACATCTGTTTAGTTCAAACTGAACAGGTTTTGTACCCGTTAAGCATTGTTCTGAACAGGTTTTTACCTATTCTGAAAAGCCACAATTTCACCTATATATAGACAGATCCTTATTTGGATTTCTCATTGAATTTACATCCTAAATTCTACCATTGCTCTCTTTGCATTTTGCTGCATTTTTTTCTTGTGAGAAAGAGAGTAAATACAAAGTAAATACAAAGTGTATTCGTTGTGCGAATCATTGTAGTGCTACTATTATTCATTGTTGATCATTTTATCCTGGGAGATAGACGTCCGCAATCTGAAAGCACCGTAGAGAGGACGAATTTGTCTTAAGGACACAGTGTTAAACACTGGACTTGATTAGAATTTTGTTTAATAAATAAATAAGGTTAGTAATTAATTTACTTTCTGTTTTATTTATTTTTTCAGATTCTGATTTTATTTTTGTAACAAAATAAGAATTTGTTGTTTTATTTTATTTTCTTTACTAGTTTGATTTTTGTAATCAAACAGTTTCTCTCATTTCTTTTATTCTTCGAATATAGTGAAGATTGTCCAACAATCTTAAGGCAGAATTTATATCTTCATTGTATTTATTTTATGTACTTTTACAAAGTTATATTCTAGTTGAAAAATACAAATAATAGTAATATACTGTTTATTTTCTTTGACAAATAATAGTAATATAATGTTTGTCATTAATAATTTCAGAATATTAATTTGTGTAATAGTGTTACAGAAAATTAGTGTGTACTATTTTATTTTTCTGGTTTTAGTAACTAGAAAAAGTAAAATTATTTTGTGTTATAATTTATTTTTTGGTTTTAGTAACTAGAAAATTAATTTGTGTTTTGATTTTTTCTGATTTTTGTAAATAGATATTATGGCTACTGCAACTGAAAGTGGTACCCCAATTGTTACACCAACTCCGATCCCTATCCAGAATCATGTTCAAGTTCCGATAAATCATGGTGAAAAATTGAAAAAATTTAACGGTACAGAGCTTAAAAGATGGTAGCAGAAAATGTTGTTTAATTTTGACAACTCTTAATCTTGCCCGATTTCTCCGTGAAGAGGCTCCAATGCTTAAAGAGGGTGAAAGTGATCGGCAAGTTGTTGTCGTTGTAGACGCTTGGAAACATTCTGATTTCCTGTGCAGAAACTACATCCTAAATGGCTTTGACAATATGCTGTATAATGTTTATAGTCCTTTTAAAACAACAAAAGAATTGTGAGATTCTTTGGAGAAAAAATACAAGACTGAGGATGCCGACACAAAGAAATTTGTTGTCGGTAAATTTTTGGACTTTGTTATGGTAGACTCCCAAATGGTAATTTCTCAAGTTCAAAGTTTTTAATTAATTTTGCATGACATTCATGCTGAATGTATGTCTCTGAGCGAGTCTTTCCAAGTCATTGTGTTAGTGGAAAAATTACCACTGGCTTGGAAATATTTCAAAAATTATTTAAAACATAAACGTAAAGAGATGACCATGGATGAACTTATTGTGAGACTAAGAATTGAGGAAGATAACCGTAAGGCTAAGAAAAGAAATGGAAAAAATCCCATTGAGTCCAAGGCTAATGTAGTTGAAAAAGTGCCCAAACAGCATAACAAAACGAGGAAGTTTGCTGGAGATGGTTTTAAACAAGGCGACAACAATGGCAAAAAAAAGTTCAAAGGAAAATGCTATAACTGTGGCAAGACTGGACATTGTGCTTCTGATTGCCGCCGCCTCAAGAAGGATCGCGGAAGTACAAGCAAGAAGACTACCAATCAAGCCAATGTGACAGAAGTTGAGTACATTTCTGATGGGGTAAATGACAGCAATCTCTCTGATGGGGTAAATGACAGCAATCTCTCTGCTGTGATCTCTAAGGCTAATTTGGTTGGAAATCCCAAGGAATAGTGGGTTGACACAAGAGCAACTTGTCACATTTGCGCGGACAAGAAGATGTTCACTACATAAACTTTTCATGGGAAATTCTTCTACTTCTACTGTGGCTGGATAAGGAAAGGTGATTTTGAAGATGACATCGGGGAAAGAACTTATCCTCAACAACGTGTTGCATGTACCAGACATCCGGAAGAATTTTGTTTCTAGTTCTTTGTTAAGTAAGAATAGTTTTAGACTTGTTTTTGAGTCTGATAAATTTGCATTAACAAAGAGTGGTATGTATGTGGGTAAAGGATACATAAGCAATGGTCTCTTTAAATTGAATGTAATGACTATTGTACCAAAAGTTACTAATAATAAGAATAACACATCTTTTGCTTATATTCTTCAGTCAAATTTATGGCATGGTAGATTAGAACATGTAAATTTTGATGCTTTGCGTGGACTAATTGGTTTAGATTATATATCAAAGTTTGAAATTGATCTTAATCACAAATGTGAGATTTGTGTAGAAGCGAAACTAACTAAGACTCCATTTAAATCGATTGAAAAAAAAATCGAACCTCTAGAATTAATTCATACTGATGTATGTGATCTTAAATTTGTTCAAACTAGAGGAGGCAAAAAGTATTTCATAACATTTATTGATGATTACACAATATATTGTTATGTATATTTACTTGGAAGTAAAGATGAAGTCTTGGAAATCTTTAAAGTCTACAAAACTGAAGTTGAAAATCAACTTGGTAAAACCATTAAAATGGTTAGAAGTGATAGATGTGGTGAATATGGTGCACCTTTAAATGAATTTTGTGCACAACATGACATTATTCACCAAACTATAGCACCGTATTCTCCATAGCAAAATGGAATTGCTGAAATGAAGAATAAAACCCTTAAAGAAATGATGAATGTCATGTTACTAAGTTCAGGCTTACCATAGAACTTGTGGGGGGAAGCAATATTGTCTACTAATTATGTTCTTAACAGAATACCCCACAAGAAAACTAACAACCCTCTTTATAAATTGTGGAAAGGCCGACTACCTTCCTATAAATACTTAAAAGTGTGGAGGTGTTTGGTAAAAGTAGAAGTTCCTGTTTCGTAGAAGACTAAAATAGAACCAAAAACAGTGGATTGTGTGTTTATTGGTTATGCTCAGAATAGTAGTGCATATCGATTTTTGACTTATAAATCAGAAATACCTGATATAAATGTGAACACTATTATAGAGTTAAGGAATGCTGTGTTTTTTGAACATGTTTTTCCTTACAAGAAAAGACAGGAATTAAGTTCACAGAAAAAAACTTATGATTGTACACAAAGTCAAGAGACTAATGACAATCAAACTGAAGAGACCAGTAATGGTCTTGACCAACAGGATTTAACTAATGATGAACTAAGACGAAGCAAGAGAGTGAGAACATCAAAATCCTTTGGTCTAGATTTTTTGGCATGCCTATTAGAAAATGAACCTCTAAGCTTTAAGGAAGCAATGACAGGTCTTGAAGCACCTTTGTAAAAAGTGGCTGTTAATAATGAAATTGAATCCATTATGCAAAATCATACTTGGGAATTGGTGGATCTTTCGCCTGGTTCTAAACCTCTTGGATATAAATGGATATTCAAGAGAAAAATAAAAGCAGATGGTTCAATAGACAAGAATAAAGCAAGACTTGTGGTAAAAGGTTATAGACAAAAAGAAGATCTGGACTATTTTGACACATATTCTCTTGTGACAAGAATAACATCCATCCGCATGCTTATTGTTATAGCAGTGTTGCATAATTTAGAAACACATCAAATGGATGTTAAGACAGCTTTCTTAAACGATGATCTACATGAAGAGATCTATATGGAGCAACCCGAAGGGGTTGTAGTGCCAGGACAAGAAAATGAAGTTTGTCAGCTTATAAAATCTCTTTATGGATTAAAACAAGTTTCTAAGCAATGGCATGAAAAATTTGATTATGCTATGCTTACTAATGGGTTTAAGATAAATGAATGTGAGAAGTGCATCTATGTTAAAAACATTGACAAAGGTTATGTCATCATTTGTCTTTATGTGGTTGATATGCTTATCATTGGAAGTAGTCAAAACATGATCAAATCAACTAAACAAATGCTGAACAAAAGATTTGATATGAAAGATATGGGGGTCGCAGATGTAATATTAGGAATAAAAATTACTAAAATATCTGATGGATATGCATTATCTCAATCTCATTATATTGAGAAAATTCTTGATTAATATATCAAGGATGATATGAATGTAACAAGAACACCTGTAGACATCAATCTTTATTTATCGAAAAATAAAGGTGATGCGATATCTCAACTAAAATACTCCCAAATCATTGGAAGTTCAATGTACCTAATGAACTGCGCTCGTCCTGATATAGCTTATGCTGTCAGTAAATTGAGTAGGTACACTAGTAACCCCGGAGAAAATCATTAGAAATGATCATTCGAGTTATTAGATATCTAAGGTTTACCCGTGATCATGGTTTAAACTTTACTCGATATCCTGCAGTATTGGAAGGCTATTATGATGCAAATTGGATATCAGATACTAAAGATTCAAAATCCACTAGTGGATATGTCTTTATTCTGGGAGGCGTTGCTGTTTCTTGAAAATCCACGAAACAAACATGCATCACATGATTTACAATGGAATCTGAGTTCATCGCTTTAGACAAAGCAGGAAAAGAAGCAGAATGGCTTCGCCACTTCTTAGAAGACATTTTAATGTGGCCAAAACCTGTGTCAGCTATTTACATTCATTGTGATAGTCAATCTGCAATAGGCAAAGCAAGGCACAAAATCTGGTAACCCTACTTATATGACTGGAGATCCCAAAAACTAAGTTCAAAGGGACAACTAAGTTATGTATGGCTCGCCAGAAATCACCAAGGGATTAAAATTCTTTACCCATTCCTATGGTGAGAGCGATATCTACAACATGTGTTATGTGTAGGGGTTTAAGGATAAGCTTTGCTTTCAATGATTACTTATATCTTGATTTAGGCGTAAAAATCAAGACGAGTATAAGAGATACTCATAATAAGAATCATCTATATGAGTGTCGAACTAGGACCAGTTCTATGAGAATAAAGATGTTAAATTCTCTAGAAATACTCATGAATAACAAGAGCGTTTAAGGCCAAAATGAACACAACCGTGAGAACCACGATGTGTCAGAAGATATTTTGTGTGAAATCTATTGTCTTGACTTACACAAACGGCTGAACAATTCAAGGCATCACGTCCATTGGTTAGCTAGTAAGTCCGATAGGTTATCACTAGGGAAGGTTCAAGGCTGAAAACTACCTATCCTGATGCAAGATATTTTCGATTTATACTCTTTCGAGAAATTCTGCATATTGTTGCATTTCCGTTATCATTAAATTACATTCATGTGGGGGATTATTAGAAATGGTTTTGGAAAATAGGTTTTTCCTCAACTTTGGTCTAATTTTTAGATGGGACCCATACGCCAAAGTTGGTGGGTCTAAGTGGTAATGCGTTCTATGCCGCATTGTGATTCACGTAGTATATTTGGTTGCTCAAAACCGTATCGGGTGAATGGGAAATTGAAGCTAAAGTGAATTCCATGAAAATGGTGTGTTTGGTGAAATTTCCATAAAAGGTTTGGTTTAAGGCTTGTCCTACATTGGTTTGGTGGACAAACTTTATATGGGTTTATAAGGCTTGGGTTTGGAACTTGGGGTAGGCCCCAAGGGGCACTCAAGTTTTGTAGAGAAGGAGGTTATGGGCAAAGTGAGCTAAACCCATTGGATCCAAAATAAATACACGCGCCGCTGCCGTTGTCCATCCGCCCGGTCATTCGGCTGGATTGGGCTGGGCTTGGACGCGGGTGCGTGATATGAAGTTGGGTTGGGCTTGTCTGGCCTAATATTTATCTTTTTAGGCCAAAAACATTACATGTGAATTTTATTTTTATTTTTTGTTTGGAAATAAATTCTGTTTTGATTTTTTATTTCAAATTTTGGTTTGCACCTCTTTAGATTTTCTGAATAGATTCACATCTGTTTGAGTTCAAACCCAACAGGTTCTTATCTGTTTGAATTTAAGCCAAACAAATTCAGCAAATTAAAACCGAACAGAGTCACATCTGTTTAATTCAAACTGAACAGGTTTTGTACCTGTTGAGCACTGTTTCGAATAGGTTTTTACTTGTTCTGAAAAGCCACAATTTCACTTATATATAGACAGATCTTCATTTGGATTTCTCATTGAATTTTCGTCCTAAATTCTGCTATTACTCTCTCTGCATTTTGTTGCATTATTTTCTTGTGAGAAAGAGCGTAAAGAGTGTAAACACAAAGTGTGTTCGTTGTGCAAATAATTTGTAGTACTGCTATTATTCGTTGTTGATCATTTTATCTTGAGAGATAGACGTCCGCAATCTGAAAGCACCATGGAGATGACGAATCTGTCTGAAGGACAAAGTGTTAAACACTGGACTTGATCAAAATTTTGTTCAATAAATAAATAAGGTTAGCAATTAATTTACTTTTTGTTTTATTTATTTTTTCATATTCTGATTTTGTTTTTGTAACAAAATAAGAATCGGTTGTTTTATTTTATTTTCTTTACTAGTTTGATTTTTGTAATCAAACAGTTTCTCTCATTTCTTTTATTCTTCGAATATAGTGAAGATTGTCCAATAGGCCTAACTATCTCACTCGACTGCTTCAAAACCTCTCCTTACATCACGTTGTGCAGAAATTATCTGGTCTTTTCAAACCATGTGCCCAATCAATAATATTTCGTGATTTTTTTTCTTTTTTTTAGCTATGTAAATATTCAACTCCTTATTATTGGAAGGGCACACTCTCAACATGAAATTTTCGATATCTCATAGAAGCTTTCTCGCTCCATTGCAAAACCTTGTTCAAACACTCAACTGCAGTAGCAAATGCAGATGTTCCTCTGCTGATCGCTTGCTTCATTTTTGATGGTGTCATGGCCTTCTTCACCACCATATAATTGCCAAAGAACTTAGAGTTCCGTCTATGGTGTTTTGGGTTTTGAGTGCCTGTGGCTCCATGGGCTACAAAAGCACCACCACCAATTTAAAAGAAAGAGGACTACTACCACTAAGAGGTATATATCTCCCATTGAATAAGAGGATATTTTAAAATGACTTTTTTTTTATTCATTTTAAGCCAACTTTAAAAAAAAAATGTGGAAAAATTTTAGGGGTAGTTACGTGTAAATCTCAATAAGTGAACTTATTATCTAATAAGTCCTATGGAAAAATTTTGTCATAAAAAAAATCACTAATTGTAAGTTTTAGCGGCAATTTATAAAAATCATGACAAAAAAAAGTTACTAATTGTCAATTTTTAGCGACGTATGTAAAAAATTGTCAAAAAAAAATTATGTTTAGCGACAATTTTATCAAAATTTATTTTCAATAGGACTTGATGGGAATTAAGTCTAACTATTCGAACCTATTGGTAGTTTATCCAAAATTTTACTTCTAAATCTTACTTAGATTAGATAAATCTGAAAAGTTTTTAAAAAAAAACTAATAAAGTGTTATGTGATATTATACCAAAGCACACAACATAGAAAAACTAAATATTGCTCAGAAAATGTAAACAAATTAAAACCCATTTAAAAAATATAACCCATCGAGTATTAATTCAAATCCAAAACCACATTTGTTTTTAAAGAATAAATTTTGAGTCTAAACCTTTTTTTTTTTTTTAAAAAATAATTTTTAAGATTTTAATTAAAAATTCAAAAGGTCATTATAAGTTGTCCAATCACTCTTTTTACTTTTCTCTTTTCTGTATATCTTTTTATAAAAAATTAAAAAATTAACTAAAATAAGTCAATTTCCAAACGTTGCCAAATTGACTTTAATTAGAAGGTTTTATACTTTTTTTGTTCATTGTGTTTTTCACCTATCAATAAAAGAGAAATATCTATTTCAATATCACTGCTTGTAAAATAATCATACTAAGACCATCTCCAACGCTGAACCAAAATTGATATCAAATTTAAATTTTGATGAAAAATGTACTTTTCCATGCTCCAACCGTTGCATCAAATGAATATCAAAATAAGAAATCAGTAAAAAAAGTATCAAACTGAGAACAAGTTCTGGATTTTACCAAATCACTGTTACTGACCGTTGAAAGAGATACATCGGTTGCCCGGTCAACCGGTTCATCAGATTAGGCGACGGGTTTGGACTGTGAGGGGTTTGAACTGGCTGAACTGATGGGTTTGAACTGGTCCGTGGCCTGAGCTGTGTAGGTGAACCGGTCAACCAGGTTGACCGGCTGGTTGACCATCCGGT
>NW_021024868.1:1300731-1334814 GCF_004153795.1 Camellia sinensis | reverse complement strand
TGCTGCATGCGAGAGGAGAAAAGGTATTAATGAAGACCGGAACTGATCCGAGTTTTCGAAACCGAAGATGTCCTACCCTACAGCATGTGAAGGGAGAAAAGGTATGAATGAACACCGGAACTCATCCGAGTGTTCGAAACCGAAGATGACCTAGCGCACCGCATACGAGAGGAGAAAAAGGGTGAATGAACACCGGAACTGATCCAGGTGTTCGAAACCGAAGATGTCCTAACGCACCGCATGCGAGAGGAGAAAAAGGGTGAATGAACACCGGAACTCATCCGACAATTTGAAACCGAAGGTGTCCTAACCCACCGCATGCGAGAGGAGGAAAGGTGTGAATGAACAACGGAACTCATCTGAGTGTTCGAAACCGAAGGTGTCCTAACCTACCGCATGCGAGAGGAGAAAAGGTGTGAATGAACACCGGAACTCATCCGAGTGTTCGAAATAGAAGACGTCCTAACGCACCGCATGCGAGAGGAGAAAAGGTCTGAATGAAAACCGGAACTCATCCGAGTGTTTGAAACCGAAGATGTCCTAACGCACCACATGCGAGAGGAAAAAAGGTATGAATGTGCACCGAAACTCATCCGAGTGTTCGAAACCGAGGATGTCCTAACCCGCTGCATGCGAGAGGGGAAAAGGTATGAATGAACACCGGAACTCATCCGAGTGTTCGAAACCAAAGGTGTCCTAACCCACCGCATGCGAGAGAAAAAAACGTAGGAATGAACACCGGAGCTCATCCGAGTGTTCGAAACCGAAGATGTATTCACGCACCGCATGCAAGAGGAGAAAAGGTATGAATGTACACCGAAGCTCATCCGAGTGTTCGAAACCGAATATGTATTCACGCACCGCATGAGGTGTAAATGAACACCGGAACTCATCCGAGGGTTCGAAACTGAAGATGACATAACGCATCGCATGCGAGAGGAGAAGAGGGATGAATGAACACCGGAACTCATCCGACAATTTGAGACCGAAGGTGTCCTAACCCACCGCATGCGAGAGGAGGAAAGGTATGAATGAACAACGGAACTCATCCGAGTGTTCGAAACAGAAGGTGTCCTAACCCACCGCATGCGAGAGGAGAAAAGGTGTAAATGAACACCAGAACTCATCCGAGTGTTCGAAACCGAAGACGACCTAACGCACCGCATGGGAGAGGAGAAATGGTATGAATGAACCCGATGATGTCCTAACGCACCGCATGGGAGAGGAGAAATGGTATGAATGAACACCGGAACTCATCCGAGTGCTCGAAATCGAAGATGTTCTAACGCACCGCATGCGAGAGGAGAAAAGGAATGAATGTACACCGCAATTCATCCGATTGTTCAAAACCGAAGTTGTCCTAACCCACCGCATGCGAGAGGAGAAAAGGTAGGATTGAACACCGGAACTCATCAGAGTGTTCGAAAACGAAGATGTCCTAACGAACCGCATGCGAGAGAAGAAAAGGTATGAATGAAAACCGGAACTCATCAGAGTCTTCGAAACCGAAGGTGTCGTAACCCTCCGCATGCGAGAGGAGGGAAGGTATGAATGAACAACAGAACTCATCCGAGTGTTCAAAACCGATGATGACCTAACGCACCACATGCGAGAGGAGAAAAGGTATGAATGAACACCGGAACCCAATCGAGTGTTCGAAACTGAGGATGTCCCAACGCACCACCTCCGAGAGGGGAAACGGTATGAATGAACACCGGAACTCATCCGAGTGTTCGAAACCAAAGGTGTCCTAACCCACCACATGCGAGAGAAGAAAAGGTCGGACTGAACACCGGAGCTCATCCGAGTGTTCGAAACCGAAGATGTACTCACGCACCGCATGCGAGAGGAGAAAAGGTATGAATGTACACCGAAGCTCATCCGAGTGTTCGAAACCGAGGATGTCCTAACGCACTGCATGCGAGAGGCGAAAAGATATGAATGAACACCGAAACTCATCCGAGTGTTCGAAACCGAGGATGTCCTAACGCACCGCATGCGAGAGGAGAAAAGGTATGAATGAACACCGGAACTCATCTGAGTGTTCGAAACCGAAGGTGTCCTAACCCACCGCATGCGAGAGGAGAAACGGTAGGAATGAATACCGGAACTCAATCGAGTGTTCGAAACCGAGGATGTCCAAACGCACCGCATACGGGAGAAGAAAATGGATGAATGAACACCGAAACTCATCCGAGTGTTCGAAACCAAAGGTGTCCTAACCCACCGCATGCGAGAGGAGAAATGGTGGGAATGAACACCGGAACTCAATCGAGTGTTCGAAACCGAGGATGTCCAAACGCACCGCATCCGGGTGGAGGAAAGGTATGAATGAACACCGGAACTCATCCGAGTGTTCGAAACCGAAGATATCCTAACGCATTGCATGCGAGATGAGAAAAGGTATGAATGAGCACCAGAGGACATCCGAGTGTTCGAAACCGAAGATGTCCCAACGCACCGCATGTGAGAGGAGAAAAGGGATGAATGAACACCGGAACTCATCCGAGTGTTCGAAACGGAAGGTGTCCTAACCCACCGCATGCGAGAGAGGAAAAGGGATGAATGAACACCGGAACTCATCCGAGTGTTCGAAACCGAAGGTGTCCTAACCCACCGCATGCGAGTGGAGAAACGGTGGGAATGAACACCGGAACTCAATCGAGTGTTCGAAACCGAGGATGTCCAACCGCACCGCATCCGGGTGGAGGAAAGGTATGAATGAACACCGGAACTCATCCGAGTGTTCGAAACCGAAGGGGTCCTACCCAGCGCATGGGAGAGGAGGAAAGGTATGAATGAACAACGAAACTCATCCTAGTGTTCGAAACAGAAGTTGTCCTAACGCACCGCATGCGAGAGGGGAAAAGGTATGAATGAACACCAGAACTCATCCGAGTGTTCGAAACCAAGGATGTCCTAACGCACTGCAACTGAGAGGAGAAAAGGTATGAAGGAACACCGGAACTCATCCGAGTGTTCGAAACCGAAGATATAGTAACGCACTGCATGCGAGATGAGAAAAGGTATGAACGAACACCGGAACACATCCGAGTGTTCGAAACCGAAGATGTCCTAACGCACCGCATGCGAGAGGAGAAAAGGTAGAAACGAACACCGGAACTCATCTGAGTGTTCGAAACCGAAGATGTCCTAAGGCACTGCATGCGAGAGGAGAAACGGTATGATTGAACGCCGGAACTCATCCGAGTCTTCGAAACCGATGATGTCCTAGCGCATCGCATGCGAGAGGAGAAAAGGTATGAATGAACACCGGAACTCAACCGAGTGTTCGAAACCGAAGATGTCCTGACGCACCGCATGCGAGAGGAGAAAAGGTATGAATGTACACCGAAACTCATCCGGGTGTTCGAAACCGAGGATGTCCTAACGCGCCGCATGTGAGAGGAGAAAAGGAATGAATGAACACCGGAACTCATCCGAGTGTTCGAAACCGAAGATGTCCAAGCCCACCGCATGTGAGAGGAGAAAAGGTATGAATGAACACCGGAACTCATCCGAGTGTTCGAAACCGAAGGTGTCCTATCCACCGCATGCGAGAGGAGGAAAGGGTGTGAATGAACACCGAACTCATCCGAGTGTTCAAAACCGATGATGTCCTAACGCACTGCATGCGAGAGGAGAAAAGGTATGAACGAACACCGGAACTCAATCGAGTGTTCGAAACCGAGGATGTCCTAACATGCGAGAGGAGAAAAGGTATGAATGAACACAGAAACTCATCCGAGTGTTCGAAACCGAAGAAGTCCTCGAAACCGAAGATGTCCTAACGCACCGCATGCGGGAGGAGAAAAGGTATGAATGAACACCAGAACTCAATCGTGTGTTCGAAACCGAGGATGTCCTAACGCACAACATCCCAGAGGAGAAAATGTATGAATGAACATCGGAACTAATCCAAGTCTTGGAAACCGATGATGTCCTAACGCATCGCATGGGAGAGGGAAAAAGGTATGAATGAAAGCCGGAACTCATCCGAGTGCTCGAAACCGAAGATGTGCTAACGCACCGCATGCGAGAGGAGAAAAGGTATGAATGAACATCGGAACTCATGCGAGTGTTCGAAACCGAAGACGTCCTAACCTACAGCATCCGAGAGGAGAAAAGGTATGATTGAACACCGGAACTCATCCGAGTGTTCAAAACCGAAGACGTCCTAACGCACCGCATCCGAGAGGAGAAAAGGTAGGAATGAACACCGGAAGTCATCTGAGTGTTCGAAACCGAAGATGTCCTAACGCACTGCATGCGGGAGTAGAAAAGGTATGAATGTACACCGAAACTCATCCGAGTGTTCGAAATCGAGGATGTGCTAACGCACCGCATGCGAGAGGAGAAAAGGTATGAATGAACACCGGAACTCGTCCAAGTGTTCAAAACAGAAGCTGTCCTATCCCACCGCATCCGAGAGGAGAGATGGTATGAATGAACACCGGAACTCATCTGAGTGCTCAAAACCGAAGATGTGCTAACCCACAGCATGCGAGAGGAGAAAAGGTATGAATGAACACCGGAACTCATCCGAGTGTTCGAAACCGAAGATGTCCTAACGCACTGCATGCGAGAGTAGAAAAGGTTTGAATGTACACCGAAACTCATCCGAGTGTTCGAAATCGAGGATGTGCTAACGCACCGCATGCGAGAGGGGAAAAGGTATGAATGAACACCGGAAATCATCCGAGTGTTCAAAACCGAGGATGTCCTAACGCACCGCATGCGATAGGAGAAAAGGTATGAATGAACACCGGAACTCATCCGAGTGTTCGAAACCGAAGATGTCCTAACGCACCGAATCCGAGAGGAGAAAATGTATGAATGAACACCGGAACTCATCCGAGAGTTAAAAACCGAGGATGTCCTAACGCACCGCATGCGAGAGGAGAAAAGGTATGAATGAACACCGGAACTCATCCGAGTGTTCGAAACCGAGGATGTCCTAACGCACCGCATCCGAGAGGAGAAAAGGTATGAATGAACACCGGAACTCATCTGAGTGTTCAAAACCGAGGATGTCCTAACGCACCGCATGCGAGAGGAGAAAAGGTATGAATGAACACCAGAACTCGTCCAAGTTTTCAAAACAGAAGATGTCCTATCCCATCGCATCCGAGAGGAGAAAAGGTATGAATGAACGCCGGAACTCATCTGAGTGCTCGAAACCGAAGAAGTCCTAACCCACAGCATGCGAGAGGAGAAAAGGTATGAATGAACACCGGAACTCATCCGAGTGTTCGAAACTGAAGATGTCCTAACGCACAGCATGCGGGAGTAGAAAAGGTATGAATGTACACCGAAACTCATCCGAGTGTTCGAAATCGAGGATGTGCTAACGCACCGCATGCGAGAGGAGAAAAGGTATGAATGAACACCGGAAATCATCCGAGTGTTCGAAACCGACGATGTCCTAACGCACCGCATGCGATAGGAGAAAAGGTATGAATGAACACCGGAACTCATCCGAATGTTCGAAACCGAGGATGTCCAAACGCACCGCATCCGAGAGAAGAAAAGGTATGATTGAACACCGGAACTCATCCGAGAGTGTTCGAAACCGAAGATGTCCTAACGCACCGCATGTGAGAGAAGAAAAGGTATTAATGAACACCGGAACTCAATCGTGTGTTCGAAACCGAAGACGTCCTAACCTACCGCATACGAGAGAAGAAAGGTATGATTGAACACCGGAACTCATCCGAGTGTTCAAAACCGAAGATGTCCTAACGCACTGCATGCGGGAGTAGAAAAGGTATGAATGTACACCGAAACTCATCCGAGTGTTCGAAATCGAGGATGTGCTAACGCACCGCATGCGAGAGGGGAAAAGGTATGAATGAACACCGGAAATCATCCGAGTGTTCAAAACCGAGGATGTCCTAACGCACCGCATCCGAGAGGAGAAAAGGTATGAATGAACACCGGAACTCAATCGTGTGTTCGAAACCGAGGATGTCCTAACGCACAACATCCGACAGGAGAAAAGGTATGAATGAACACCGGAACTCAATCGTGTGTTCGAAACCGAGGATGTCCTAACGCACAACATCCGACAGGAGAAAAGGTATGAATGAACACCGGAACTCATCCAAGTCTTGGAAACCGATGATGTCCTAACGCATCGCATGGGAGAGGGGAAAAGGTATGAATGAACGCCAGAACTCATCCGAGTGCTCGAAACCGAAGATGTGCTAACGCACCGCATGCGAGAGGAGAAACGGTATGAATGAACACCGGAACTCATCCGAGTGTTCAAAACCGAAGACGTCCTAACCTACCGCATACCAGAGAAGAAAGGTATGATTGAACACCGGAACTCATCCGAGTGTTCGAAACCGAAGATGTCCTAACTGACCGCATGCGAGAGGAGAAAAGGTATGAATGAACACCGGAACTCAATCGTGTGTTCGAAACCGAGGATGTCCTAACGCACAACATCCGACAGGAGGAAAGGTATGAATGAACACCGGAACTCATCCAAGTCTTGGAAACCGATGATGTCCTAACGCATCGCATGGGAGAGGGGAAAAGGTATGAATGAACGCCAGAACTCATCCGAGTGCTCGAAACCGAAGATGTGCTAATGCGAGAGGAGAAACGGTATGAATGAACACCGGAACTTATCCGAGTGTTCAAAACCGAAGACGTCCTGACCTACAGCATGCGAGGTATGAATGAACACCGGAACTCATGCGAGTGTTCGAAACCGAAGACGTCCTAAGCTACAGCATCCGAGAGGAGAAAAGGTATGATTGAACACCGGAACTCATCCGTGTGTTCGAAACCGATGATGTCCTAACGCACCGCATCCGAGAGGAGAAAAGGTAGGAATGAACACCGGAAGTCATCTGAGTGTTCGAAACCGAAGATGCCCTAACGCACCGCATGCGAGAGGAGAAAAGGTATGAATGAACACCGGAACTCATCCGAGTCCTGGAAACCGATGATGTCCAAACGCGCCGCATGGGGGAGGAAAAACGGTATGAATGAACACCGAAACTCATCCGAGTGCTCGAAACCGAAGATGTCCTAACGCACCGCATGCGAGAGGAGAAAAGGTATGAATGAACACCGGAACTCATCCAAGTGCTCGAAACCAAAGATGTCCTATCCCACCGCATGCGAGAGGAGAAAAGGTAAGAATGAACACCGGAACTCATCCGATTGTTCGAAACCAAATATGTCCTAACGCACCGCATGCGAGATGAGAAAAAGTTTGAATGAACACCGGAACTGATCCAGGTGTTCGAAACCGAAGATGTCCTAACCCACCGCATGCGAGAGGAGAAAAGGTGTGAATGAACACCGGAACTCATCCGAGTGCTCGAAACCGAAGATGACCTAGCGCACCGCATGCGAGAGGAGAAAAAGGGTGAATGAACACCGGAACTCATCCGACATTTTGAAACCGAAGGTGTCCTAACCCACCGCATGCGAGAGGAGGAAAGGTATGAATGAACAACGGAACTCATCCGAGTGTTCGAAACCGAAGGTGTCCTAACCCACCGCATGCGAGAGGAGAAAAGGTGTGAATGAACACCGGAACTCATCCGAGTGTTCGAAATGGAAGACGTCCTAACGCACTGTATGCGAGAGGAGAAAAGGTCTGAATTAACACCGGAACTCATCCGAGTGTTTGAAACCGAAGATGTCCTAACGCACCGCATGCGAGAGGAGAAACGGTATGAATGTGCTCCGAAACTCATCTGAGTGTTCGAAACCGAGGATGTCCTAACCCGCTGCATGCGAGAGGAGAAAAGGTATGAATGAACACCGGAACTCATCCGAGTGTTCGAAACCGAAGGTGTCCTAACCCTCCGCATGCGAGAGGAGGGAAGGTATGAATGAACAACGGAACTCATCCGAGTGTTCAAAACCGATGATGACGTAACGCACTGCATGCGAGAGGAGAAAAGGTAAGAATGAACACCGGAACCCAATCGAGTGTTCGAAACCGAGGATGTCCCAACGCACCGCATCCAAGAGGGGAAAAGGTATGAATGAACACCGGAACTCATCCGAGTGTTCGAAACCGAAGTTGTCGTCACGCACCGCATGCGAGAGGAGAAAAGGTATGAATGTACACCGAAGCTCATTCGAGTGTTCGAAACCGAGGATGTCCTAACGCACTGCATCCGAGAGGAGAAAAGGTAGGAACGAACACAGCATGCGAGAGGAGAAAATGTTTGATTGAACACCAGAACTCATCCGAGTGTTCGAAACCGAAGACGTCCTGACCTACAGCATGCGAGAGGAGAAAATGTTTGATTGAACACCAGAACTCATCCGAGTGTTCGAAACCGAAGACGTCCTGACCTACAGCATGCGAGAGGAGAAAATGTTTGATTGAACACCAGAACTCATCCGAGTGTTCGAAACCGAAGACGTCCTGACCTACAGCATGCGAGAGGAGAAAATGTTTGATTGAACACCAGAACTCATCCGAGTGTTCGAAACCGAAGACGTCCTGACCTACAGCATGCGAGAGGAGAAAATGTTTGATTGAACACCAGAACTCATCCGAGTGTTCGAAACCGAAGACGTCCTGACCTACAGCATGCGAGAGGAGAAAATGTTTGATTGAACACCAGAACTCATCCGAGTGTTCGAAACCGAAGACGTCCTGACCTACAGCATGCGAGAGGAGAAAATGTTTGATTGAACACCAGAACTCATCCGAGTGTTCGAAACCGAAGACGTCCTGACCTACAGCATGCGAGAGGAGAAAATGTTTGATTGAACACCAGAACTCATCCGAGTGTTCGAAACCGAAGACGTCCTGACCTACAGCATGCGAGAGGAGAAAATGTTTGATTGAACACCAGAACTCATCCGAGTGTTCGAAACCGAAGACGTCCTGACCTACAGCATGCGAGAGGAGAAAATGTTTGATTGAACACCAGAACTCATCCGAGTGTTCGAAACCGAAGACGTCCTGACCTACAGCATGCGAGAGGAGAAAATGTTTGATTGAACACCAGAACTCATCCGAGTGTTCGAAACCGAAGACGTCCTGACCTACAGCATGCGAGAGGAGAAAATGTTTGATTGAACACCAGAACTCATCCGAGTGTTCGAAACCGAAGACGTCCTGACCTACAGCATGCGAGAGGAGAAAATGTTTGATTGAACACCAGAACTCATCCGAGTGTTCGAAACCGAAGACGTCCTGACCTACAGCATGCGAGAGGAGAAAATGTTTGATTGAACACCAGAACTCATCCGAGTGTTCGAAACCGAAGACGTCCTGACCTACAGCATGCGAGAGGAGAAAATGTTTGATTGAACACCAGAACTCATCCGAGTGTTCGAAACCGAGGATGTCCTAACGCACCGCATGCGAGAGGAGAAAAGGTATGAATGAACACCGGAACTCATCCGAGTCTTCGAAACCGATGATGTCCTAACGCATGCGCATGCGGAGGAGAAAAAGGTATGAATGAACACCGGAACTCATCCGAGTGTTCGAAACCGAAGATGTCCTAACGCACCGCATGCGAGAGGAGAAAAGCCATGAATGTACACCAGAATTCATCCGAGCGTTCAAAACCAAATATGTCCTAACCCACCGCATGCAAGAGGAGAAAAGGTAGGAATGAACACCGGAACTCATCTGAGTGTTCGAAACCGAAGATGACCTAACGCACCGCATGCGAGAGGAGAAAAGGGAATATACGGAGTAATTGAAGCTTAACGATATTACTTTTGCCTAAGTAACTCATTTAATGTTTTCTAAATCACCTATGTGCTCAATTCCCAAGTCCAAAAGGATGAATCTGAATCCGCCTTACTTTTCATCATATTTCCATTTCCTTTCTCTAACTTTCTCCTCTACCACTCAGGAAGAAAAGCTTCGCTCTGGCTCTGGCTCTCTCCGTCCGTCCATCTAGAACGTTCTCTCTTTTATTGTAGGAACAAATTAGCTTAGTCATTATCTTAAGAGGCCAAGCTTCACGCAACTCTCTTTCTGTTTTTCTACAAGACTGGGAATTTACAGGGTAATTGTAGCTTAACGATATTAGTTTAACTTAAGCAACTCATTTCATGTTTTCTAAATCACCTAAGTGTTCAGTTCTCAAGTACAAACGGATGAATTTGAATTTCCCTTAATTTTCTTCTTAATTCCCTATCGTCTCTCTAACTTCCTGTTTTTTCCCTAACTCTCTCCGTCCTTCTCCAACCTTCTCTCTTTTCTTCTACAAACCAATTAGCATAGGCAACTATTACTATCATTGGCTTAGGTGGCTAAGTTTACCTCCAACTAATCTTTCTTAGTCTCCAAGAAAGAGAATATACGGAGTAATGGAAGCTTAAAGATATTACCTTTACCTAAGCAACTCATTTAATGCTTTCTAAATCACCCAAGTGTTCAATTCTCAAGTCCAAAAAGTTGAATTTCAATTCGAATCATATTTCCCTTTCTTTGCCCAAACTTTCTCTTCCACCTGCAAGGAAGAAAGATTTTCTCTAACCCCCTCCGTCCTTCTAGAACCTTCGCTCTCTTATTGCAGAAACTATTTAGCTGAGGCAGGTATCAGTTTCATTGGCTTATGAGGCCAGGTTTCACTCAAACTAATCTTGCTTAGCCCAAGAAAGGTAATTTATGGAAAAATCGTAGCTTATCGTTAATAGTTTAACTTAAGCAACTCGTTCCATGTTATCTAAATCACCTAAGTGTTCAATTCTCATATCCAAATCGATGAATTTCAATTCCCTGCAAGTTTCATTCTATTTACCTCCCTTTTCCCCAACTATCTCTTCTAGTTCTCAGGAAGAAAGTTTCTCTGTAACTCTCTCCGCCCCGCTCTCTTTTCTTCTAGGAACTAATTAGCTTAGGCAACGAACAGTTTCATTAGCTTAAGTGGCCAAGTTTAACTCGAACTAATCTTGCTAAGCCTCCAGAAAAGAGATTTTACTTAGTGATTGTGCAAAACCGTATTAGTCTAACTTAAGCACCTCATTTAAAGTTTTCCAAATCACCTAAGTGTTCAATTCCCAAGTCCAAGAGGATGAACTTGAATTCCCTTTAATTTGCATCCTAATTCCCTTTCTTTTCCCTAAATTTCTCTCCTACCACTCAAGAAGAAAGTTTTCCTCTAACTCTCTCCGTCCTTCTCCCGTTTGCTCTAGGAACTAATTAGCTCAGGCAACTATTAGTTTCATTAGCCTAAGCGGCCAAGTTTAGCTCAAACTGATCTTTCTTAGCCTCCATGAAAGAGAATATACGGAGTAATTGTAGCTTAACAATATTACTTTTACCTAATGTTTTCTAAATCACCTAAGTACTCAATTCCCAAGTCCAAAAGGATGAATCTGAATTCGCCTTAATTTTCATCGTATTTCCATTTCCTTTCTCTAACGTTCTCTCTTTTATTGTAGGAACAAGTTAGCTTAGTCGTTATCCTAAGAGGCCAAGTTTCACGCAAACTAATCTTGATTAGCCTCCATGAAAGAGAGTTTAAGGAGTAATTGTAGCTTAACGATATTAGTTTAACTTAAGCAACTCATTTCATGTTTTCTAAATCGCCTAAGTGTTCAATTCTCAAGCCCAAACGGACGAATTTGAATTCCTGTTAATTTTCATCCCAATTCCCTTTCATTTCCCTAGCTTTCTCTTTTTCCTCTTGCTCTCTCCGTCCTTCTCTAACCTTCTCCCTTTTGCTCTAGGAACTAATTAGCTTAGGCAACTATTAGTATCATTAGCTTAGGTGGCCAAGTTTAGCTCAAACTAATCTCTCTTAGCCTCCAAGAAAGAGAAATACGGAGTAATTGTAGCTTAACGACATTACTTTTACCTAAGCAACTCATTTAATGTTTTCTAAATCACCTATGTGCTCAATTCCCAAGTCCAAAAGGATGAATCTGAATCCGCCTTACTTTTCATCGTATTTCCATTTCCTTTCTCTAACTTTCTCCTCTACTACTCAGGAAGAAAAGATTCGCTCTGGCTCTCTCCGTCCGTCCATCTAGAACGTTCTCTCTTTTATTGTAGGAACAAATTAGCTTAGTCATTATCTTAAGAGGCCAAGCTTCACGCAAACTAGTCTTGATTAGCCTACAAGACTGAGAATTTACAGGGTAATTGTAGGTTAACGATATTAGTTTAACTTAAGCAACTCATTTCATGTTTTCTAAATCACCTAAGTGTTCAGTTCTCAAGTCCAAACGGATGAATTTGAATTTCCTTTAATTTTCTTCCTAATTCCCTATCGTCTCCCTAACTTCCTGTTTTTTTCCCTAACTCTCTCCGTCCTTCTCCAACCTTCTCTCTTTTCTTCTACAAACCAATTAGCATTGGCAACTATTAGTATCATTGGCTTAGGTGGCTGAGTTTACCTCCAACTAATCTTTCTTAGCCTCCAAGAAAGAGAATATATGGAGTAATGGTAGCACCTTTACCTAAGCAACTCATTTAATGTTTTCTAAATCACCTAAGTGTTCAATTCTCGAGTCCAAAAAGTTGAATTTCAATTCGCATCATATTTCCCTTTCTTTGCCCAAACTTTCTCTTCCACCACCATGGAAGAAAGATTTTCTCTAACCCTCTCCGTCCTTCTAGAACCTTCGCTCTTTTATTACAGAAACTAATTAGCTTAGGCGGCTATCAGTTTCATTGGCTTAAGAGGCCAAGTTTCACTCAAACTAATCTTGCTTAGGCTCCAGGAAAGGTAATTTACGGAAAAATCATAGCTTATCGTTAATAGTTAGGGTGAGCCACAGCCCAGTAGAAAAACACTAAACCAAATATAAGCATTGAATAAAGCTATAGCATTCAATAGATGGTTAACCAAGATAATCAATTGTATCATTATACAGTCTCATGACACTAATGTCTAAGACACATTTCACTTTCCATTATTATCAACATGGCTCAGAACCTAGCCAAACTTACAACAGTGAACTATATATCATATTCACATTACTTTCAATATCAACAAAACAAATGAGACTCAGGCTCATATCATACTTCCCGTTTGATACACATTGTAGTGCTGTATCAATAACATGTAAAAACACTTTTTTTTTTGGGTGAATAAGACATAAATAAAACCGCAAAATATACAAAGATACAAAGGGCATGCCCCAGGACCTACAGAGCTATACAAAGAGGGCAAAAGCCACGAAGAACAAGACAAAAGGAACCATACACACAATGTTCAAAACCTATCTCGAAGAGAAATAGCAGATGAACACAAGCGAAGGAACTAGAGAAAGACAAAACACCACTAAGATGGAACAGCCATACATCAACAAAATAGAGGCTGCCAAAATAAAACAGCCAACAAAGACAGTAAACCAGCAGAACAGACTGAAAGGATATCAGCCAAAGGCCTAGGATGAGCAGAGAAATTATCTGCTGTAAAAACACTTCAATATAATAAGCACACATAATAGTGATGCTAATGGAGTCCATCCTCTATCTCCTCCCAAACAAAATCCGGTTTAGAGGTCCATCCCCTTTCTTCCCCTAAACCGTGGAGTACATTCCCTATCTCCTCCCAAACAACATGCATATGCAATGCTCAATCAATACATGCATTTTCTGTATTAATTCAATAATCTAAATTTATGACTTAAACAAATTGATTAGTTTTAATTTTCCCTAATCCACATGCAATGTCTACAACAAACACAACTATCCTCCACCGATAGCCCAAAATAGTTATTTCTAGACTGGAAATAAATATGTCAACAATTCAATAGGCGAGTGATTTAAATAATCCAACTACACCATTTAGTCAATGAATTCCTTAATTTCATGAATTTAACCAAATTCCCCAATTTCCTTAAATTAATTAAACAAATTAATTTATTAATACAACTAGGGTTTTTCCCAAAATTACCAAAGTACTCCCAACATATCAAAATACCAAAACTTAGGTCAAAACTTATAAGATGGTGTAGGAAATCCCTACCTCGAAGAAAATAACCCAAATGGAGAAGACGGAGATGAAGACCCAAATTCCAAAGTGCTCCAAACCACCAAACGTTCTGATTAAATGGAAGCCCTTGACTCACTCTATCTTTTTAATAAAGGACTAAGGTTAGATACTCACCCTTTTGTAGATCAATTCTTAGAAAGAAGACAGGTTTAGAGAGAGAGAGAGAGAGACTCTCAAGGGGCGGTTTTTAAAAGTTAAGAAAGAAAAGTAGGTCAAAAAGTGAAATCTCGGACTGATGTAATCGACTCCCCGCTCGAGCGTCCAACTCCCCGCTCGAGCGTCACTCACACATTTCCGCTCGAGCGTCCAATCCCATGCTCGAGCGTCCAACACTGCACAGGAAATACTGGATGGGTGATAATCCCGCTCGAGCACCAAAACCCCCGTTCGAGCAGACAAGCAACAAAAGAATCCCCGCTCGAGCGTCAAACTCCCGCTCGAGCGGACAGATCAAAATTTGGGCAACTAGTTTTGGCATCTAAACTCAACCGACCTGTAACAGACCCGCCCAACACATCCTATACTCAAATACAAAGAGATTAAAGGACAACAACAACCAATATATAATGACAGGATCCACGGAACCTAAGTCCGGATACAATAATCTAGAGGGAAAAGACCGGGGTCGCTATACTATAGCAACAATTCCTAGCAATCCCTTGATTTGAGCCCAAATTCTCAAGTCTTGAACCAATTCTCCCTTCTCTCACTCGCTCTCACGTTTTTGGGTCTTGAGAGCTCAAGAATGCACATAGATGAAGAAAGGAGTGAGTGGGAGAATGTATGTGATCAATGAGGCCACTAAGGCCTTAATTAGGCCATTAAACAAAAGTGTGTTTAATTAAGGCTAATTAGTGGACATTAGTTTAATCTAATTTAATCGTTCCAAATCGAATTTCAATTAAGCCCACCATAAATTTTTAAAAATCCTAATTAACACGTAAATTAAGCCAATTTTTTATTCAGATGCCGATAAGGCCTTCAATTTGCAAACCGAAAGGAAAACACAAACAGATTTTCCTACGTTAAACAGATATAGACATACTTGTGCAATACACACATGCAATTTAACTCAAAATTTCGTCCTAATTACCAATTAAGCATAATTAACCATGGATTAACGTTAATCAGGGTTTGGGTTGTTACACAACAAGAACAAGCTGCAATCCCCAATCCAGTTGGAATGGTTCAAGTGCTTCAGACTTTGGCCGGGGTAGTGCAACAACAAACCATCATAGGGAATAACTTGACTAGACTTATGGAGCAACAACAATGGATGCAGCCAGGTGTTGGGCCAAAATCGAGACCACGTGGTAACATTACTGAGTTTAAGAAGATAGCCTTGGCATTTGACGGAGCCACAGACCCTTTGGAGGCTGAAAAATGGTTAACAGAAATGGAAAAGTTGTTTCCCGTTTTTGATTGTACAGATGATCAGAAGGTGACCTATGCTACGTTTATGCTACAAGGGATAACTAATGATTGGTGGCAGATGGAGAAGCGCATACATGAGCATGATGTCAACCCCTATACATGGGAAAGGTTTAAGAATGCATTCAATGAGAAATACTTCCCTAGGAGTGTTCGTCTACAAAAACATAGGGAATTTTCAAAGTTGGAGCAAGGAAATAAGATGGTTGCAGAATATGAAGCCGAGTTTACGAAGTTGTCTAAATTTGCACCAGTATTTGAAGCAGATGAGGATAGCAGAGCACGAAAGCTCAAAGGTGGGCTAAGAACAAACATTATGCAACAGGTGGTTCCTTTCGAGTTACCTACTTTTGGAGCAGTGTTGAATAAGGCATTGTTAGTTGAGAAGGGCCTCACTAAAGCCCAAGAAGAGAAAGAAGAGAATTATAAGAAGAGACCTAGTTCTTCCAACTTTCAAACTAACAACAGTTCGAAGGGTAATGCTAAGAGACAAACCACTTCTTCGGTTGTGAGTTGGGGAAGTCGAACGGTGGGTGGTAGTGTTGACAAGCAGAATGATCGGGTACAGTGCACTAGATGTAATGGGTTCCATCGGGATAGTGAGTGTCGTTGGAATACTAGGGCTTGTTTCTCCTGTGGGCAACAAGGGCACATGATAGCTGATTGCCCTAATTAGAAGGGGCGTAAGACTGAACAGAAAACATGGACAAATAAAATTTTTTTTTAGTAGCCAAAAACAGCACTTTTGGCGACTAAAGTCGGGTTTAGTAGCCAAAACTCCTCCTTTTAGCTACTAATTTTTTTTTAGTAGCCAAAAACAGCACTTTTGGCGACTAAAGTCGGGTTTAGTAGCCAAAACTCCTCCTTTTAGCTACTAATTTTTTTTTAGTAGCCAAAAACAGCACTTTTGGCGACTAAAGTCGGGTTTAGTAGCCAAAACTCCTCCTTTTAGCTACTAATTTTTTTTTAGTAGCCAAAAACAGCACTTTTGGCGACTAAAGTCGGGTTTAGTAGCCAAAACTCCTCCTTTTAGCTACTAATTTTTTTTTAGTAGCCAAAAACAGCACTTTTGGCGACTAAAGTCGGGTTTAGTAGCCAAAACTCCTCCTTTTAGCTACTAATTTTTTTTTAGTAGCCAAAAACAGCACTTTTGGCGACTAAAGTCGGGTTTAGTAGCCAAAACTCCTCCTTTTAGCTACTAATTTTTTTTTAGTAGCCAAAAACAGCACTTTTGGCGACTAAAGTCGGGTTTAGTAGCCAAAACTCCTCCTTTTAGCTACTAATTTTTTTTTAGTAGCCAAAAACAGCACTTTTGGCGACTAAAGTCGGGTTTAGTAGCCAAAACTCCTCCTTTTAGCTACTAATTTTTTTTTAGTAGCCAAAAACAGCACTTTTGGCGACTAAAGTCGGGTTTAGTAGCCAAAACTCCTCCTTTTAGCTACTAATTTTTTTTTAGTAGCCAAAAACAGCACTTTTGGCGACTAAAGTCGGGTTTAGTAGCCAAAACTCCTCCTTTTAGCTACTAATTTTTTTTTAGTAGCCAAAAACAGCACTTTTGGCGACTAAAGTCGGGTTTAGTAGCCAAAACTCCTCCTTTTAGCTACTAATTTTTTTTTAGTAGCCAAAAACAGCACTTTTGGCGACTAAAGTCGGGTTTAGTAGCCAAAACTCCTCCTTTTAGCTACTAATTTTTTTTTAGTAGCCAAAAACAGCACTTTTGGCGACTAAAGTCGGGTTTAGTAGCCAAAACTCCTCCTTTTAGCTACTAATTTTTTTTTAGTAGCCAAAAACAGCACTTTTGGCGACTAAAGTCGGGTTTAGTAGCCAAAACTCCTCCTTTTAGCTACTAATTTTTTTTTAGTAGCCAAAAACAGCACTTTTGGCGACTAAAGTCGGGTTTAGTAGCCAAAACTCCTCCTTTTAGCTACTAATTTTTTTTTAGTAGCCAAAAACAGCACTTTTGGCGACTAAAGTCGGGTTTAGTAGCCAAAACTCCTCCTTTTAGCTACTAATTTTTTTTTAGTAGCCAAAAACAGCACTTTTGGCGACTAAAGTCGGGTTTAGTAGCCAAAACTCCTCCTTTTAGCTACTAATTTTTTTTTAGTAGCCAAAAACAGCACTTTTGGCGACTAAAGTCGGGTTTAGTAGCCAAAACTCCTCCTTTTAGCTACTAATTTTTTTTTAGTAGCCAAAAACAGCACTTTTGGCGACTAAAGTCGGGTTTAGTAGCCAAAACTCCTCCTTTTAGCTACTAATTTTTTTTTAGTAGCCAAAAACAGCACTTTTGGCGACTAAAGTCGGGTTTAGTAGCCAAAACTCCTCCTTTTAGCTACTAATTTTTTTTTAGTAGCCAAAAACAGCACTTTTGGCGACTAAAGTCGGGTTTAGTAGCCAAAACTCCTCCTTTTAGCTACTAATTTTTTTTTAGTAGCCAAAAACAGCACTTTTGGCGACTAAAGTCGGGTTTAGTAGCCAAAACTCCTCCTTTTAGCTACTAATTTTTTTTTAGTAGCCAAAAACAGCACTTTTGGCGACTAAAGTCGGGTTTAGTAGCCAAAACTCCTCCTTTTAGCTACTAATTTTTTTTTAGTAGCCAAAAACAGCACTTTTGGCGACTAAAGTCGGGTTTAGTAGCCAAAACTCCTCCTTTTAGCTACTAATTTTTTTTTAGTAGCCAAAAACAGCACTTTTGGCGACTAAAGTCGGGTTTAGTAGCCAAAACTCCTCCTTTTAGCTACTAATTTTTTTTTAGTAGCCAAAAACAGCACTTTTGGCGACTAAAGTCGGGTTTAGTAGCCAAAACTCCTCCTTTTAGCTACTAATTTTTTTTTAGTAGCCAAAAACAGCACTTTTGGCGACTAAAGTCGGGTTTAGTAGCCAAAACTCCTCCTTTTAGCTACTAATTTTTTTTTAGTAGCCAAAAACAGCACTTTTGGCGACTAAAGTCGGGTTTAGTAGCCAAAACTCCTCCTTTTAGCTACTAATTTTTTTTTAGTAGCCAAAAACAGCACTTTTGGCGACTAAAGTCGGGTTTAGTAGCCAAAACTCCTCCTTTTAGCTACTAATTTTTTTTTAGTAGCCAAAAACAGCACTTTTGGCGACTAAAGTCGGGTTTAGTAGCCAAAACTCCTCCTTTTAGCTACTAATTTTTTTTTAGTAGCCAAAAACAGCACTTTTGGCGACTAAAGTCGGGTTTAGTAGCCAAAACTCCTCCTTTTAGCTACTAATTTTTTTTTAGTAGCCAAAAACAGCACTTTTGGCGACTAAAGTCGGGTTTAGTAGCCAAAACTCCTCCTTTTAGCTACTAATTTTTTTTTAGTAGCCAAAAACAGCACTTTTGGCGACTAAAGTCGGGTTTAGTAGCCAAAACTCCTCCTTTTAGCTACTAATTTTTTTTTAGTAGCCAAAAACAGCACTTTTGGCGACTAAAGTCGGGTTTAGTAGCCAAAACTCCTCCTTTTAGCTACTAATTTTTTTTTAGTAGCCAAAAACAGCACTTTTGGCGACTAAAGTCGGGTTTAGTAGCCAAAACTCCTCCTTTTAGCTACTAATTTTTTTTTAGTAGCCAAAAACAGCACTTTTGGCGACTAAAGTCGGGTTTAGTAGCCAAAACTCCTCCTTTTAGCTACTAATTTTTTTTTAGTAGCCAAAAACAGCACTTTTGGCGACTAAAGTCGGGTTTAGTAGCCAAAACTCCTCCTTTTAGCTACTAATTTTTTTTTAGTAGCCAAAAACAGCACTTTTGGCGACTAAAGTCGGGTTTAGTAGCCAAAACTCCTCCTTTTAGCTACTAATTTTTTTTTAGTAGCCAAAAACAGCACTTTTGGCGACTAAAGTCGGGTTTAGTAGCCAAAACTCCTCCTTTTAGCTACTAATTTTTTTTTAGTAGCCAAAAACAGCACTTTTGGCGACTAAAGTCGGGTTTAGTAGCCAAAACTCCTCCTTTTAGCTACTAATTTTTTTTTAGTAGCCAAAAACAGCACTTTTGGCGACTAAAGTCGGGTTTAGTAGCCAAAACTCCTCCTTTTAGCTACTAATTTTTTTTTAGTAGCCAAAAATAGCACTTTTGGCGACTAAAGTCGGGTTTAGTAGCCAAAACTCCTCCTTTTAGCTACTAATTTTTTTTTAGTAGCCAAAAATAGCACTTTTGGCGACTAAAGTCGGGTTTAGTAGCCAAAACTCCTCCTTTTAGCTACTAATTTTTTTTTAGTAGCCAAAAACAGCACTTTTGGCGACTAAAGTCAGGTTTAGTAGCCAAAACTCCTCCTTTTAGCTACTAATTTTTTTTAGTAGCCAAAAACAGCACTTTTGGCGACTAAAGTCGGGTTTAGTCGGCAAAACCCCTCCTTTTAGCTACTAATTTTTTTTAGTAGCAAAAAATCTGCACTTTTGGCGACTAAACTGAATTTTAGTCGCCAAAACCCTTACTTTTGGCTACGAAATTGATTTTAGTCGCCAATAACTATGCATTTGGCTACTAAATTGTCTTAGTCGCCAAAAGTGAACACTTTTGGCGACTAATTCCATTTTAGTCGCCGATTGTCCTACTTTCAGCGACGAAAATTCATTTTTTAGTCGCCAAACTTAGATTTTCTTGTAGTGCCAGATATAAACCTTAATATTCAAGAAGAAGATCTGAAGAAGTAATCCTAGTTTTGGATTTAAACAAATACTTATATAAATCTGGGACTGCGAAGCCGCTCGAGCGAAGAACCAAAAATGCGTGTTTTCCATAAGTGGCTTCGCTCGAGCGTACATTCATCTCTTTCAGGTTTTTACACAGACGTAGCATTCGCTCGAGCAAGCACTCCTTCGCTCGAGTGAGCAATGGCGGACATGCAACTTCGAATGCAATTTTACATTTTGCTTGATCCCCGTCATAATCAGTGAAGTGGCAATCTTGAAAGCATTAACATCACAAACTTCTCTGCACCGCACAATTTGGGTTGGATTCGAATCTAATAAACTCATAGCCTCATTGAAATAAAAGTGTGAAAACAAGTACAACTGAAAGGAATTTTGTTAAACGAGATTATCAAGAATAAAAACCTAACAATGTGGGTAAAAAGAGGAGTGTGGGTTGAGATTTGGTTCAAATGGTGACGACAAATTCGGGGGAGTTTGGTAGCTCTTTTTTTGTGTAGATTAAACATTTTCCTGTAACATATTTATTTTTTTATTTTATTTTAAATTAGTCAAATCATGAACAACTATCTAGGTTTTGAACGAAAAGTTAATAGGCACGAACGTTGCACACAAAAATGAGAATTTACACTAATTTAGTCCACCAAGTTCAATCAAAAAAAAATAAAATTTTAAATGTGGACAAATTAAGGTTGAGGTAAATCAAGGTAAAAAAAAAAAAAAATTAGAATATTAGTGTTACAAATGTGAAAAAAATTACAATATATATAATGCATTGTGATAGCTATAACATTGCATTTCTTATAGGGAAGTATGGACCCATCCAAAATGAATGCAACGCTATTCACAGAAAATTGTAGAAGTATGGACCCATCCTAAATGAATATAATGCTATCCACATAAAATTGTAGAATAATGTAGACACTTTTCTAGTAAAACTTTCAGGTTTGTAAACATTATAATGTTATAGGAAAAAAATATATATTAATACTTCACTTTTAGCGGCTCACACTTCAATTTGGTTAAAAGACAAAAAAGAAAGTAAATAAAAAATCACATGTAAAATTGAGTTAGACACACTTTATTTTCTACTAATTCAATCTTCATTATCGCAATAGAATTTTTTTGTATGTTCATAATACCGTCAAGTGATATCAATGCAATACTTAGGCCAAGTTTGGCATATGAGAAATAATTCATCTTTTTATTTTTTTATTTTTTTTCCATCACATCACCTCTTTACTTTTCTGCACATCTTTTCGTAAAAAGATAAAAAATACACTTATTTAGGTCATTCCAAATAACTCCTTAATTTTTACTAGAGTGTGAGATGCTTAAAGTATGAATATAATTACTAAAATAACAAAAAAGACAAAAATTAATATTTTTATAATTAAATGCTATCTAATGCATATTTGTTATAGATTGAAAGATTTCAAGTAGGCCACATCAACAAAATATGTATATGTATAATTTTATTGTTCTGAAGAACTCAATTGCCATTTAATTCCAGCTTGCAAGTTTTTTGTTTTGTTTTTTTTTCAAATTTATGTGAAATTCCACATTTGGCCTTTATTTTTTTCAACATTATCTATTTTACAATCTATTAAGAAAAAAAAGTGTAATATTGGATGTGAATTTCAATTACATAATAATTGATTAATTCTATAGAACTTTTAAGTTTTTGAAATTGTGGAGTCCAAACTAAAATGAAAAATTTGGACTGAATGTGAACTTCCCTTTCTAGAATTTCAAAGTTCACGTAGTTAACTTATATATATATATATATATATATAAATTTTAAATCAGCATAATGTACTTGACTATGTTAATTATGGTAGAAAGCTTCTTATCATAATTAAGCATAAAAATATATGAAATGAAATATAACTAATTGTTTATCATAATTAACGAACAGACAAAAAGATAACATAATTAATGAACCAGCAAAACCATAATTACAGAAACGAAGGTTAAGAGCGTAGGTATCTGATGAAATTCTTATTCCATATATTCACCTCATGCTTTTCACACTCCTATTTCTCCATCTGTCACTGCACTCACATGGCATCAACGGTTGGGGCATTCATCTCCTTTAAAGTTTCAGCATCTTACTAGATATCTTCCCAAGTTTCAGCATGATCAATTTCTTTGTTCTACTGATTCTTGTAATAAAGTTCCACATTGTACACCTTGTGTTGTTGCTAAAATACACAGGTTGTCATTCAAATTGTCAAATACCTCTGTAAATGCACCTCTTTCTCTAATTCATGGGGATGTGTGAGGCCCCTTTCATGCTGCTTCTAATGCTTTCCAATATTATGTGCTATTTGTGGATGATTTTTTAGTAGATTTACCTGGGCATATCCATTTACAAAAGTGAGGTGTTTTCTAAATTCTTGGAATTTAAAGTTGTTGTTGAGACTCAGTTTCAAACTTCTCTCCAAATTTTTCAAACTGGTGGTGGTTCTGAGTTTGTGAATAAGGAGTTAGATTCTTTTCTTACATCTCATGGCATTGTTCATGAAATTAGTTGCCCATATACACAAGCCCAAAATGGTGTTGCTGAGAGAAAGTACAGACACATTTCAAAAACTGCTATTACTCTCATTCATCAGTCTAATCTCCCTCTTTCCTTGTGGTTTGATGCTATTGTCACTTTAGTCTTTCTCATAAATAGAATGCTTAGCTCCACTCTTCTCACATTTCTCCTTATAAAGTCTTATTTCTTCATGTTACAGACTATTCTTCCTTCAAGGTTTTTGGTTGCCAGTGCTTTCCTTGGCTCAAGCCATACACCCACCACAAGCTTCAAGCTAAGTCTATTCCTTGTGTGTTTCTTGGTTACCATCCTTCTATGAAAGGGTATAGGTGTCTTTGGCTTTGGCTTTGGCTTCCAGATTTATTCACCACAGGTTGCAGATTTATTCACTAAGCCTTGGCCCTCCCTCGTTTCCATTTTCTTAAATCCAAGCTAATACTCTGATACCATGATGAAATTCTTATTCCGTATATTCACAGATCTCTTTTTCAGATATTTATACACATGTGATCTGTAAATCAAAGTATTATATTACAGTGGAAAAAAATAATTCGGATCATACCTTAATGACACAACCTCGTGGGTAAATCACGTGCTTCCAAAATCTGATCAGTCAACGAACCCAGCAGTGGAATGATACTACAAAATGAGTATCACCCACACAAGTCACAGTGCAAAATGGCTTGATCGTTGTTTTCTGGGAGAGAGACAAAGAGAGAGTCTGGGGAAAAAGGTTATGGGTAGAAACCACATAACGTATATCTGATATACGTATATCTTTAGATTAACCATATAATCTGATATATAACCAATATCTATTTATCCATCTATCCATATCTATTGATATGATAGATATAGATATCCTGAATGGTTATCCAAATAAGTTTTGAATTCAAATTCAAACTTACATAGAGAAGGTTCAAAAGGTTCAGGTTCAAAAGGTTCTAAGGGTCATGCCACATGGGCGCCCAATTTCTAACATTTCCCACTTAGACATGAGTTGGCATGACACTGCCACAACTCTATCTCAATCTCCCCAAAAAATAAACAATCTCATACTAGCCACTGCACCGTGCGACTGCTGAGAACACCTGCATGTGGGAGCTCTATACTAGAGACTCAAAATGAGCCAGCATAGAGACATCAACCCAAAAAGAACAGAAATAGTGTCTCATATACCCAGACTCATCTAATTACACCGGTCCAAAAAACATCTCTAATCCCTCAAAAGAGCATGTTTGACCCTCTCAATTCTTGCAATATATTCACACTCAATCCGCTTCTCATACAGAACGATGTGAGTTGCCGGCAGTGAATATACAACAGTGGTGTAATACTAGATGATCTTCCATTTGCCCTCATGCCATTTAGTTTAGGATTGACCGCTTTCCCAGTGATGTCCCTTAAGGCCGAATCATATATGACCGCAGGCAACATACCAAAGTAGCAGAACATCAACCCCTTACCTTATGACATAGTCAAAAGTCACAAAAAGGTACATAAATGAAAGTCATATCAATAATGACACGTAAGACTCATACGGTGAGGAAACAGGGATCCATTCTCTCACCTCATTACTCAGTCGCCAAGCATATATAGTATGAATACATGTTACGGTGGAGTAACTCTTCCAAAAGAGTGACGTCATCCTCGATACACTGTACAGATATAAGGCTAGTCGCTTTCTAGCGCCTAACTCGAATTCTCTATTTGCTCGCCTTCTAGGCGCCAAATGAGATATCGCATCTGGCTAATCATAACAGGCACAACATGGAAAGTGGGTACTAATATCCATGTTTGATCCTTAACATGACCTCATCTTGGTTGTAACCAAGGCGACATATATAGTGGATTATTTAAGCCTCTCTTGGCTCCAAATAAAAATAAACCACTAGTCTCATCCTTGCTTGCTCCCAAGGGCGAAGGGCGATTGCTCGTGTGAGTGAGCTAATCTTACCTGCTGACATCATCATCTGCTAATCATTATGACACTAACCATAATAGTGTCAACATCTCATCATCTCATAACAAATAAGTGATCGATTAAAAAAAACATGACCACAGCTTGCGCAATTCTAGATTCCAAGCATAACCCTTATCAGCACCTTTTGCGATAAGCATATACAACAGAATCCACCATTTGCGCCTCATATGAAGTGGTTCAAGATCACTACCTCTTGCGCAATTACCTCTCTAAAGATATTTTGGTGACCAATTTGCGTTCATTTTAGATGCGCCCAACTAGCGCATTGAATCTTACAAGAAGCAAATTAATATACTACTAGTAAAGCATTTTATCCACAATCTAATGAGCATGGTCAATGTCTAAATAACTCAGTTGACCATTTACCAAAGATAACACTTATCATGCCAACAAAAAAGATCAGGCTCCCACAACAAAAAAGATCAAGGAATATAGGTCATCTGTTTCTCCCAAAGACAATCCGAGGATTCATTTAATAGCTAAGGCCATGGCTTTTACCGATAGGTAAGTCAATGGATTTGCAATTTTGCATCTAGAATCATTCTAGGATATTCTCTATGTGAGTCATCGAAGACAAACCGAGAATTTTCCTAAAACAATCCATAAGGATCGTACATCCGAGCATATAAATTACATCACCCATGTCCATCATATCTAAAATAGAGGGCTGCCCACCCTAGGTGGCGACAACCTTATAAATTCCTGGCTCATAATGACTAAGTAAGGAAAAACTTCTTTTGGACCATTGATCATGCCTCAGTGGTCTTCATCGATCATCGTTGCCCTATCATGGCTTGACAAAATCTAAGAACCACTATTTGGATAACAATTTTAGACTGTAAAAGATTTATTGGAACTAACAATCTTTTTGCGCTCCTAACTTTTCACCATAAAAGCAGAAGGTAAATCCCTATGGATCTACTTATCCAATTCTCTAACGAGAAAGTTGGTCACAACGTCCACAAAATAATGTTCCGTACTTATGTCACTCATAGCCTAAGTCAAAATAACCTCACTCCCCAGGAGGAAGTCTTCTCATGGTCAACACTTTCCTCAATGGTGCGACTTTTCAGTATCTAGCAAGCCTTATGCCTCAACAATGACTATCCAAATTACGCATAACTTTATAACAGTTTTGCGTCACAATGGAAAGTCAACCAAATTATAAAAAATGGTTAATCCTCAAAGACTTTGTCTTAAACCGCGCAACATTAATCCACTTTCTAAAAACAAGGGACTAGAGCCTTTGGCATTATCCTAAGCTCTTTATCATCTTGCGGAGCAATCATGAATGTTTCCCTCGCAATCATTTTCACATTTGCTACCACGCAACTAAAAATGTAGAGTATTCTGCTCTAATGGAGTAATCCATTAGTAGGCACATCGCTCCCACTGTCCCTAGGATATTGGAAATTTCTTTCCATTCTCAACTAGGCTACATAGAGCGCTATGCTTGGAATTCTCCATCTTATAGAGTTCCGAAAACTCTATTCACGTCACCTTTACTAATAAAACTTTATGTGACTTAGTTACACTACCACAAAGCTGCTTACCTATATGCACATGACCCGGAGGGTTTGCATGACCGCATACAATAATGCGCCACACGACCCTTTGTGTTTACAAGACAGCATACAATAATGCGCTATAGAACCCTATGTCTTAACTTCGCAATCTTATGAGAAGTAAAATAAAGATAAGCTGCTTAACGGTTACAGATCGCCCATAGATGGCTCTCCGCTAACCCATTACTCAAATGGAGTGTAAAATCTGATATGTAGGGCACTTAGTTAGGGATTTAGGCAACAAACTAGTGCAATTCCCAATTGGGAAACATTTTGCGCCATTATCCACCTAACATTAACAATATTTAATTCCTTATCTCTACTACACCATTGTGTTGTTGAATACTAGGAATAATCAATTTTTTAAGCATCTATTTCTCTTCACAGAGTTTTCTAAAATAACTCAAATAGATACTCGCCACCTTGGTCAAAACTAAAGGCACGAAAGCTATTATCTCATTAATCTCAACCTCATATGTGTTATGTCAAAAATCATCTCAAAACTTTTGACTTATGGGAGATCAAATAATCTTGACTCAGATGCGTATCGTAATCTATAAATATGTCTAGATTGAGGCTTAGCTATCATACCCTTACACATATCTAGTCACAAATATCATAGTGGACTAAATGCGCCAAAACAAATGACCTTCTACGGCTTTCCTACTTACTTGTGCGCACCCATTGCGAACAAAGTTACACATTAACATAAGAGCAGGATGTCATAAGCGAGTGGGCCCGAGAAGGCCTACTCAAACCATCGTGTCATCATCTCATTAATGTGATTAAGTATAATAAGCCACTGGTTCATGACCAATGTCATAAACTAATTCCAATCATCTTAATGTGTGAGCTCGAAGACAAGTTTTAAAGGTTTAGATCCAACTAGGTAATGACTCACAACTAATTCATATTCACTAGATCATAAAAGGATGTCATGGAGATATCAAGTATGCCTAAGTCGTAAATTTAACTAGTAAGTGCTAATCCCCTGCGCATTCAAGTCAATTTTATTCTCCATACACTTTACTGCATCTAGTTGAAAGATGACGATACTCCTGTTGCCATATCTATTTCTCGCTTCATAGTTACTTGCAATTAATTCTACTATCCACAAGAAGGAGAGAATAAGCTATCAACTATGACAGCTCCTGAAGTAACTTAAGTGCGAATTAGGCTAAAGAGTCTAATTCAACACAATACTCTCACGGGCCATGCGTCAAATTCTTAGAGTCATAACAACCTTGTCAGTCTTGACCTTTTCATTATTATGCTGCAACGTTTGCGCTTAGTGGTAAACGTCATTCAAAAACGTTAGCCTAGCTAAGGAATCATACAAAGAAGCCCCTCCTCATGTCTCACACTCAAGTGTGGAAACAATAAGTGTCCAGACTTAGACAAGTTGGCAATGCTAATAGATTTGCAGCCACTAAGCGCTAATCTTTTCACTCAGTGTTAATAGATTTTGCAGCTTCTAAGCGCTAATCTTTTAACTTCACGTGATATTTCAACGCACACTATTATAGTGCATGAAATTTCGCTAAATCCACTCCCAATAATTGGATAGAGAGCAAAACACTGCTCGTACTGGCTACTCGTCTTACACTTAATGACTAATTTATTTAAGCTCGCATTGCTTGGATGACGTGACTCTTGAATGTTACTTCATCCAATGATGTAACATTATTTACAAGTCAAATTACAAAGTCAATCAACGCAGCTTAATAGTCAAGATCATATACAGATCTATTGAGGGCTTACTAATTTCATAACTCCAAAACTCGCCAACCAAAACTACGTAGCGTGCCGCTAACCATAGCGCACACATTAGTTTTTATTGTGCCAAACAAGGCAACAAAAAACACGGCGACTTTGAGTCATGTTTCCTTACTTTGGCTCAATTAAGGCTTGACCTAAAGTCTCCAAGACTTTTGCTCATCTAAAGAATGGGATTAGTTTGTTCACATTTGAACATCTCTACTAAGTTTAGGTCAACCAAATTAACTTCCATAAGCTAAGTCAATTTAGAGAGAAATTCGCATTGGGATTAAATTAGTAGGCACATCGCTCCCACTGTCCCTAGGATATTGGAAATTTCTTTCCATTCTCAACTAGGCTACATAGAGCGCTATGCTTGGAATTCTCCATCTTATAGAGTTCCGAAAACTCTATTCACGTCACCTTTACTAAGAAAACTTTATGTGACTTAGTTACACTACCACAAAGATGCTTACCTATATGCACATGACCCGGAGGGTTTGCATGACCGCATACAATAATGCGCCACACGACCCTTTGTGTTTACAAGACAGCATACAATAATGCGCTATAGAACCCTTATGACATAGTCAAAAGTCACAAAAGGGTACATAAATGAAAGTCATATCAATAATGACACGTAAGACTCACACGGTGAGGAAGCAGGGATCCATTCTCTCACCTCATTACTCGGTCGCCAAGCACATATAGTATGAATACATGCTACGGTGGAGTAACTCTTCCATAAAGAGTGACGTCATACTCGATACACCGTACAGATATTAGTCTAGTCGCTTTCTAGCGCCTAACCCGAATTCTCTAAATATAAAATTCAGCCTCAGAAACTTAATCATGCAACACCAGATGCATTTTAAAACAAAAATAATGAATTATTATTTCAGGAAAAATATTTTTTATTTTCATAAAATTTTGAAAATTTTTCAAAAGATAGAAAATTTAATTATGAATCTAACAGTACCAACCACGCTTAAAACAAAGCTATAACGAATTACTTATGACCATTTAATGCAGTTCTGGATTAAAAAAAAAAACAAACAGACCCTTAACATCAGCAGCCAAGCCGGCGGAGAAACAAGCGGAGGAAAAACGGCGCGGCTCAGCAGACGGCTCAGAGAGCGGCTCAGCACGCAGCTCAGCGCACGGCGTGCGTGCGTGGCACGGAGGGCGCGCACGTGGACAGCATCGCTGATGCGCGCGTGGAGGCGCATGAGAGCGCATGAGGGTGCATAGAGGCGCGTGAGAGCGCGTGGAGGCACGTGGAAGCCTCCCACGGCGTCAGGTGGCGCGTGATGCCCACGCTTCGCCTTCCAGGGTATTTTCTGGTTCGATTTTTGTACTGCCGAACTCCATTTTTCACAACAAAAACATTTATGGCATTAAAAATAACATTTAATGAACCTAAAAATGAAGTGTATCACATTCTCAATCAATGATAGTTGAAGTGCAAAAAATCGTGCACTTCATCTTCCCCCTCCATTAATTTTTATGCATATAATGTGTATATATTTATATAAAAAAAAATACACATATTTTAATGCATAAAAAATAAGCACGAAAAAATCCATATAGGCTCTGATACCAATGTAAATCAAAGTATTATATTACAGCGGGAAAAAATAATTCGGATCATACCTTAATGACACAACCTCGTGGGTAAATCACGTGCTTCCGAAATCTGATCAGTCAGCGAACCCAGCAGTGGAGTGCTACTACAAAATGAGTATCACCTACACAAGTCACAGTGCAAAATGGCTTGATCGTTGTTTTCTGGGAGAGAGACAGAGAGAGAGTCTGGGGAAAAGGTTATGGGTAAAACCACATAACGTATATCTGATATACGTATATCTTTAGATTAACCATATAATCTGATATATAACCAATATCTATCTATCCATCTATCCATATCTATTGATATGATAGATATAGATATCCTGAATGGTTATCCAAATAAGTTTTGAATTCAAATTCAAACTTACATGGATAAGGTTCAAAAGGTTCAGGTTCAAAAGGTTCTAAGGGTCATGCCACATGGGCGCCCAATTTCTAACCTGATCAATACAGTCACATTCTAACTAGCTCTTTCTACTGATATATGAATAACAAACTTGTAACTGCCTAACTAACTAATACAGTTATTCATTGGAGCTGCTATCCTTCCTAAGCTGTGACTATTATTTGTGACGATTGTGCCTTTGTTTTTCTTCAGCTACTTGGACTGTTTTATTGATATATGAGCTGATTTACTTATATTCTCATCAGTAGCTTCTTTGGAATAATCTGATTTTTGGCTCTGATAGAGGGATTTGGCAACTAATATTCTATAAGCTAGAATTCTCAAGTATTCTTATGAGTTGTGATCTATTATTATAATCCTTTGATGCACTTGACAAAGATTGATTAATAGAAATTACAATTCATCCACCATTTATGATTGAATAATATTATATCTGAAACTGTAATGCAGACACTTGCTTTCTATGTGAGAAGAGAGAGGAGTTAAAGTTACGGAGTTTGAGAGATAAAAGGTCTATTGTTGAACAGTGAGACGAGAGAACATAGAGATGAAAATGTAGAAAATATGAGGGAAAAAAAAAAAACACGGGAGGGAGAAAGGTCTTGATGAAAGCATATCTTTAATAAGAAAGAAAGTCCATCTATGAATTTCCAAATGATTTGTGAATTGGAATTGGTTGAAACCATCATTGTGGGATGGGATTCTTCATGCTAACGTCTGAAGTATATGTATGAGTATGATTACTAATGACTGCATTGTGGGAACCACGCAAACGGTAGTTGGAGTTGCATTTGGTATGTGTTTGAACTTTTTTTTCTGCAACAAATACATATTGGATTTATTTCTTACCCTCAATTATCTTAGTGCCTTTTGAATTATTTTTATTTATTTATTTTTGGTTTCTTCATGATGGCTGCTAGTTCTCTTTCTGTCATTATCACGTTTGTTCCATAACATTGCCCTCATTGGTTTGTTACAGTTAATTACTTATAATTACTTTTGAGTAATTTGTTAATGTGTACTATTGCTCTTGACAATGGCTAATAATGTTTTTGTTATATCCAAACAACTTGTCCAATTCTCATAGATGTCTTATTTTGTTTTTAGTACAGACATTTGGAGTACCACCTTAGCAGCCATGGCAGAAAGTGAACTTAATGTCATAAAGCAGTATTGTGTCATGATCTGCTCATGTTTGTAAATGTTTTTAATTTTTTGTTATATCATAAATTTTCATTGGTTAAATTTGTATTTTTCTAAAAATATTTAGGTTAATTGGTTCCAACTTATTTTGAATGTTAAAGGTGATCAAATGTTTGAATTATTGTGAATTGTGTAATTTTGCTTTTGTTGGATTTTTTATTTATTTTTTTTTTAGGAAGGAATTTATATTTTGATTAGATTTTGTTGTTTTATTGTAAATTTATTTGGAAAAAATTCTGAATAGATTCAGATATTATTTAAAAAAAAAAAAAACTTTTAGCAACGTTTTAATAAAAATTCCACTATAAGTTTGTATATCGTCATTTGTGGGTTGGGTCAACTTTTATGCTGGCGTTTAAAAAAATGCCGCAAAAGATCTTGTACAGCGTTTATAAAAAGTCGCTAAGTCATAGCGATGGCCGCATCCTCGACGTACTTTTAAAACATCAGTATTTGTTTTGCCAATATTTTTGATAGCTTTAGCGACGTTTTTAAAATGCCGATAAAAGCCAATTTTCCTGCAGTGATATGTATGTGCTAATGTGTATAATTATTGGTATGCTATATTAATATGGTAAGCTCATTGGGGAACTTAAATAAATTGACATGTTGAATTATGACATTTTTAAATATTAAATTTTTAATGGCTAATACAACATTTAGGGCAATATTTATACAGTTTTGATTTTTATTATTATTACTATTTTTTATGTGGTAGTAAATTAGGATAATTATTCAGTAATTCTGAAATATGGACACGTGATATTTTACAGTGTTATGATTGGTGGAAAAAGTAGGTATGTCGGGTATTGTGTTGGATGATTGGGAAACATGAAGTGACATATTGAATGATGATTGATTAGGGAGTACAGACACGTAATACTCCATAAATATTAAATAATTTCCCAGTAAACCATTACATTGTTGTGTCCATTCATGTGGCTCCAACTAGTTTTTTTTTCTTGTTAATTTTTTTCTAAACAGCTTAATCCCAGTTTCAAGAGATGAAGGGTTAATATAGTAAATAAGATGGTCCTTTAGGGGGAATATTTATGTGTCGATTTGAGTCTTCTACTACTGTGTACGGCAGCAAATGAGCAAACACAAGACCAAAAATAAATTGTTAAAACTTAATTTCAAATTGTGTTTAAATTTGTCTTATATTTTAAGTCGACCTTAAACGTGATTTAATTATATTAATCAAAAGTTGAGTATTGAATTATTCAAATTTGACGTCACAATTTAACGAGTTTTAAAATATATTGACGTAGTTACATAACACGTCAATTTAAAATAAATTTTTAACAAACCAAATATCAATTGAATTTGAATAATTTGAATTATTTTACAATCTACTACTGCTTGGGTTGCAAACTCTTCTTATCTCAATTTTCAGCGTGACCAAAAAAAGAAAAATAAACAATCCCAGTTTCAAATCTACTACGTTTTGGTTATGGTTGGAGAGTAATAATAACCCTTTAGAGAGTAATCTTCTACTGACCCTTCTCCAATAGCTTTTCCATCTGATAATTGGAGCGGGTTCTCTTCATTAGCACTAGATGCGCATATCTAGTGGCATAGTCAAGAAATTAAAGTAATGGAGACATTTTATAATTTTAATTTTTGTTGATGATCAATAATAAAATAATAATAATAATTTTATGAGTTAAATTTAAATATAAAAATTTAATTATTCATTATTAATAGCAACTAATCAAAATTTTATAATAATGTAGAATAACTCGGACGCAATAGTAATGTAAGTATGCAATTTTAGCACAAAAAATTACAAATTAAAATTCTTAATTTTAGAAAATACAAGCAAATCATTTATAGTACAAATTATTATAAAATTTATATAATTTTTATTTGATAGAAAAATATTAGAGAGATAGTATTGATTATAAAAATGTGTTTGAATTGAAATTATTAAATAATCCAAGAATATTATGTAGTGTTGGTACCGTGGTGCTTTCGATATAAGAAATCATAACTCACACTAAGTGATTCATCTATTATTTTTCAATTACCTAACAATAATGAGTTATTATATTCTATTTATAAAATTTCACACTATATTATTAATTTAGACCACCACATAAATAACACTACATGGCCCTCCAAAACTAGCAAATCAACTACATATTGTGAACAATAAAAAATAAAAAAAAAAAACTAGCCAAAGAGCATAAGTGAGAGGATACATTTTGCATATGAAAAAAAAAAAGAAAAGTAAATTACAAATACACTCTTGAGATTTGCTTAAAATACGAATTGCCCCCGTAGTTTGAAAAATTACAAATACCTTAATGTCAGAATTTTTTATTTAACAGAATTAATTAAAAAAGTGAAATTTATAACTGTTCACCTGTACAATAATAAAATTATCTGAATTATTAATTTAAATAAAATTTTAACATTGTTAAATATCATTAATTAATTTGATGATTTGTTAATAAAAAAAACCCATTTGTTATGAAATTAAAAATCTTAAAGGACATAATGTAATTTTTAAAATTATAAGAAGTGATTTATAATTTAAGTAAATCTCAAGAAGTATTTGTAATTTATTAAAAAAAGCCTGATGGGGGCATGCCAAAAAAGCGAATCCGGATCCTCCGTCGCACTCCCCTGCGGCCCATTCCTGTCGCCCTCCAAAATGACGTCGTTTTGGAGGGTGTTTTTTTTTTTTCTTTTCTTTTCTTCTTGTTTCTTTCTTTCTTTCATTCATTTGATTGCCTACTCTACGCAGGTTCCTCGCCACCCCCATTGCAACCACAGTCGCATTTCTAGAAAATCTGCACTTTTAACAAAATAATGCAAATTCAAGCTTTGTGAGAGTCAACTGTAATATTGAATTCCAACAGCTTGAAAAATCAAATCATCAACTTGCCGGCCGAAGAACTCATCCCCTACAGTGGATTCCAACAGCTTGAAAAATCAAATCATCAACAATCATCGAC
>NW_021024868.1:1233258-1263224 GCF_004153795.1 Camellia sinensis | reverse complement strand
ACCACTGAAAATCCTCTGGATTTTAGTGGTAGAAAGGTCATGCAAAGGCTACAACAAGAGCCTAAAGGGATGGCTCAAAACAAGGCCTAACAAGGCCTAAGAGAGGGTAGATCACCCCCAACGAAAAAGTAACCTTAAACAAACTTCTCAAGCATGTAAAAACAGAACTTTTTCTAGTTAAGAGCTAAGGTTAAAACAGTATGCAAGTAAGGCTAAAATCTTAAGCAAGAATGGGGGATTTAAGGGTTAAAGACTCACCCTTGAAGACCTTCTTTAGTACTACAACTCCAGCACCCTCTTTGAGCACAAACCAGCCCAAGAACACCAAAAACAACTTCAAGAAGCCTCAGCAACACAAGCAAGGTGTTTGAGTGTGTGTTTGTGTACAAAAGTATGACAAATCTATAGTTTAAGGCACAAAACAAGAGCCAAAAGAGAGATATAGATACAAGATTATATGTATAGCTCAAGGGAGATTTTTCTGAACCTAGAGGAGGGAGGAGGTGGTTCTCTCTTATAGAGAACCAAAAACAAAGCTTCTCCAAGAAGCTAAGGTTCAAGGCCATCCCTCCATACACGTGTATGGAGGATGGTCTCAATGCCCTTCAGCAGCTGGAGGAAAATATCTCCAAAAAGATAACAAAAAGTGGCCGACCACTTTAAGTGGTCTCCTAGAACAACAACTGGTCGGCCATGGTGGGAGAGAGTCCAGAGGATGAAAACAAGCAAATGGTGTGGTGGCCGACCACTTTTGATGGTCCAAAGATCAGGGAGACCAGTTGTCAGACCAGAAAACTGGCTGGCGGGAGGAAAAGTGGTCCCTAAGGAGAAATACTGGTCTCTCACCCTTGTACCACCTTCCAAAGAAGGAAAACAAGGTTTGTACAAAAAACAAACAAAAACAGATGCAAAACGAAAGTTCAGGAGGCAAAGCACGCAGCCGGGAGCCTCGAAAACTAGCTGTTAAGCACTAAAAGTGGTTTACGACCACAAAAGTGGTCTCCCAAACCACAGTGCCCCTCTAGGCCAAGGAAACGAGGTGTGGTTCAAAAACCACGCCAAACAGAGAACGTTAAGCGGTCCCGAGACAAGGTGCGCGGCCGAAGGCTCCAGAAAGTAGTCTCCAAATGGGAAAAGTGGCCTACAATCACAAAAAGTGGTCTACGACCACAAAGAGATGGTTTACCAGACCACTCCCTACATCCAGGGAAGAGAAACAAGGTCTGGTCCCCAAACCGGGCCGAACCACAAAGAGTTTAGAGGTCTGGGGGCAAGGCTCTCAACCGAAACTTCGAAAACTCGAAACGAGCACAATATGCACTATCACCGAACGCTCAATCGATGACATCTGAGTCTTAAGGTCGGTCAAAAATGGGGTGTCTATAGTTGCCCCTCTTTGACAGAACTTGGAAGTCATAAGTGACGGGAGTGAATGTCAAAGCCCAGAGACGACCCATTTTTGACAAGGCCGAAGACTTAGACAAGCATGCAAGATAACAAAGAAATGTGCCCCCAGGCAGGGGCAAAATGCAAAGGACATGCAAGATGTCGAACATAACTTATGATCATGTAAAGAAAGCTGTAATGAAACAAATATACACAATAAATGCAACAGTTTAAGTAGACGAATTCAAACCAAACTACATTACATGCAGAAAGGATGTAAGAGAATTATACAATTCTCGCTACGTCTCACACGGAGAATACAATACCGTTTGGTTCGTCTGGTCGCGCCAGTTTCAAATGAACCGTACATACAATATCGTGCCTGTAAAAGAAAGAAACTCAATAGATACAATATCGTTAGAAACATGCATAGCAATGGAAGTGAAAAGTACGTGACAACGCAAGTGGAGGGGTGCATGAAAATGCAACCTAAGTGTGACGCATAACAATGCGAAAGGGGTGCACGACAATGCAACCTAAGTGTGACGCATAACAATGCGGAAGGGATGCATAACAATGCAACCTAAGTGTGACGCATAACAATGCGAAAGGGGTGCATAACAATGGAACCTAAGTGTGTGCATAACAATGCAGAAGGGGTGCACGACAATGAAACCTAAGTGTGACGCATAACAATGCGGTAAAACAAGCATAACAATGCAAGGGAAGTGTGCATAGCAATGCCACTAAAAGAGTGTATAACAAACAGACGACATATGCGCGACAACGCAAGTGAAGATTGCATAACAATGCAGGTGAAAAGTGCGGGTGCACAACAATGCGACGGAAGTACGCATAGCAATATAAGTAAAACGAGCGTGACAACACAAGTAGTGAACGCATAACAAAGAAACGAATGGTGTGCATAACATATGCAAGAGAAGAAAGCGTGCATAACAATGCGAAAGTGGTATAACTTCGATAGCATGCCTAGAGATAAAATGCTGGTTAAAGAAAAATAAGCCTTAACGCGAGCAAATTAACCGAAACCTCCGATTTACCTCTCGGAGGGGTCACAACATACTTAAAAAAGGATACACCTCATTCTTTGATAAGTGACAATGAGCCATGCATCGAAGACTTGAATTGAAGTTCCCGCGGGGACAATTTCGCGCCAAAAGTGTACTTTTCTTGCACTTTTCCGAGAGACAAGAGCTCCAATCATTACCAAAACACACAGAGAGAATAACGGGGCTCTGAAGATCACCCAGGAGGATGGTCAACTAGTTATATCAGTGGCCAACCAATTGTTGCCAACCAAAGTGGTCGGTCGACCAAAAAAACTGGCTGGCCGACCAGTTTACAAAATCCGGGGCAGTTTTGTATTTTCATGCTCAGTTCTTTAAGTACACAACTCCAAATCAGTTTTGCTCACACCTCTAAGGCCGAAATCAACTTCTCTTCCTCCCCAGACCCTTTTCTCTCTCAGATCTGCACTTTATACTCATTTTCCAACACCCCATGCGAAGTTGTTTCGCAAAAACTTTTGATTCTCTTCGTTTTGAACCGATTAGAATTTATTTTCGGAGCTTCTTTCTCCATTTCCACCACTTGAGGTAAGTTTGTCTCGAACTTTGGCACCTTTTCTCGGGCGTTGACTTTTGTTCACTTTTTCTCTTCCCGAGAGCTGACTTTTGTTGACTTTTTTGCAATTTTGGCTCATTTTGCTCATTTTTGCATATTTCTTCAGATGGCCGACAATATTCTATATGGCGGGGGTTCTCCATATACAGAGGACGAGCCCGACATCATACTGTTGCCTCCGAGGATACGGTCGTTCGACCCGGAGGAGTACGACCCACAGGAGCATATCCTTCCTCGGAGTACCTTCCACCATTTCACAGACTTCGCGCGACGGGTGCCCCCAGATTTACTGCTACGGGAGCCCGAGTCCTACCTATCTCATCACACGCATGAAGTGCGTACTTCACTTTAGTTTTCTACGATGTATTTTATCTGCTCATTCTGAACATATTCACATACACAGTACTTCTACTCACAGTATCCAATTCATTTGGCACACAGCTCTCAACATAATACTTTGCTCATTTGGCACACAACTCTTAACACAAAACCTTGTTCACTTTGCACACAAATCTTTTAGGCACACAGCTCATAACACTGCTCAATCTGGATACACAGTTCATAGCACAGCATTCTGTTTAATAATATAGCACACCGCTCAATCTGAACACACAGTTCATAACGCGATATACTTTCTCATAACATAGCACACTGCTCAATTTGAACACGCAGTTCATAACACAGTATTCGGTTTATTGACTTAGCATACTGCTCAATCTGAACACGCAGTGCATAACATGATATACTTTATAGCACACTTGCTCAATCTGAACACGCAGTCCATAACACAGTATTCAATTATTGACTTAGCACACCGCTCAATCTGAACACGCAGTTCATAACACGGTATTTGGTTTACAGCACACTACTCAATCTGAACACGCAGCCCATAACGCAGTACACTTTTTCATAACATAGCACACCGTTCAATCTGAACACGTAATTCATAACACGGTATTCGGTTTTATAGCACACTGCTCAATCTGAACACGCAGTACACTTTTTCATAACATAGCACACTGCTCAATCTGAACACGCAGTGCATAACGCAGTACACTTTTTCATAACATAGCACACCGCTCAATCTGAACATGCAGTTCATAACACAGTATTCGGTTTATTGCACACTGCTCAATCTAAACACACAGCCCATAACGCAGTACGCTTTTTCATAACATAGCACACCGCTCAATCTGAACACGTAGTTCATAACACGATAGTCGGTTTTATATCACACTGCTCAATCTGAACACGCATTCCATAACGCAATACACTTTTTCATAACATAGCACACCGCTCAATCTGAACACGCAATTCATAACATGGTATTCGGTTTTATAGAACACTGCTCAATCAGAATACGCAGTCCATAACGCAGTACACTTTTTTCATTGGCACGTAGCTCATATTTTTCATTTTCAACACACAGCTCACACTTTTCAAATTTGAACACACAGCTCATACTTTTCATTCTAAACACACAGCTCATACATTCCAATCTGAACACACAGCTCGTACATTTCATTCTGAACACACAGCTCGTACATTTCATTCTGAACACACAGTTCATACATTCCATTCTGAACACACAGCTCATACATTCCATTCTGAACACACAGCTCATGCATTTCAATCTGAAACTGAATACATCTGTTCGTTCTGAATGCAGGTATCCTCCCGTTTCACACGAGGTTATGGATCTATTATTGCTAGGGAGTCGTACATGGAGCTCCTAGATGCTATTCGCCACATCGTGGACGAGGTAGGATTTGGCCCTTTTTGTGCAGGGTTATCACGACATCCAGTGAGCAGGACCCTCCTAGGGCCACTTGTAGAGAGATGGTGGGACACCACTAACTCCTTCCATTTTTCAGCTACCGAGGGCATGACGATGACCCCATATGACTTCTGCATGCTGACGGGCCTTGACGTGGCAGGCTGGCCGATCCCATACGATGCAGATATGGGTGAGTGGGAGGCCGTTTGGATTTATCTCCTTGGAGCCCATCCTCAGATCGACAGATCATCAGGCAGGGTCAGGTACACCTGGTTCTCTGAGCGGTACAGGGGGACTACGCCCGGGACCATTGAGGCCATACAGTAGTATGCCCGGGGATTTTTGATGTTCCTCCTCGAGACCACTCTATTCTTCGACAGGAGGAACACAGTTGGGCTTTATCTGCTCAATGCTTTGGTAGACCTATGACAGGTCAGTGAGTATGATTGGGGTGGCGCTGGCCTTGCTACCCTTTACTGCTATATGAGCACGACTTCCCGAGAGCGAGGGACCATAGTAAGCGGCTACTAGCAAGCCTGGGAGGTACATTCTGCCCTCTTGATTTACATTTCTACTTTTCATTATCTGTACACTGCACACGGCACACATTTACATTTTACACTCTACATTCTGCACTCAGCATTCTGTACTTCCTATACATTCTGTATACTGCACATTGCACAAAACGTTCTGCATTCTCTATACATTTTGTATTCGCATTCTGCACTCAACATCCTACATTCTATACATCCTGTACTCTGACAGCCACTGCCTTGCCTTTCACAGTTATGGGTTTATGCGTATTTCCCGACATTGCCTCCTGAGCTCGAGGTCGAGGCACTTATTGAGATCCCCTACTGACGCAGGTTTGAGGGTCGGTGCCGGCCCAGGCCTCAGGAGACTCTGCTTTACCTCTGGCAGTTCTTTGATTTTGTACGGGTGACGGAGGTGATTTAGAACTCTCAGTTCTTCATGCTTTCAGCTTTGATTCATCTTGCATATTTATGACATCCAATCAATTTATACACTTGTTACCCGCAGGTGACCTGGCAGCCTTGGATTGATATGCCAGGGAATCCTCGACTTTTGTTTGCTGGGGCATGGGGCTCCTTCCGATATTGGGTCTTGTTTGAGGGACCGGTCGGCAGAGCCTAGTTTCTCGGAGTGCGCTTCGTGCACCAGACGATGGGCAACTCCGCTCAGGACATCCCCTCACTGCCTCCACCAGAGATGCAGCCCGCAGGGGGTCTCAAACCCCAAAAGGCGGAGGACCTTATGTTGGGTTTTTTCATAACATAGCGGGGGATTACGCGATATATCGCCATACGTACCTGATGCCTCTGTTGTCAGGTGTCTGTACCCCCAGGAGGAGAGCTACTGACATGCCTTCTTCGAGTCGCGCCCGAGCCGGAGACATTCCTTCGACCAGCAGGGCCGACACATTGAGAGACGAGATTGGAGGGATGCCCTCGACTTGGTTGTATGCTGGATGGCCAGATCTTTCGACCGAGCTGACGAGTTGGCAGTATGGGACTTCTTACCCGATTCCACTAGAGCCTCCGATGCCCGACCATCGATATGTCAGTGACCCTGACTCACCACCGGTATGTTTTACAGTTTTCATTTATCACTCAGATATTTAGACATTCATTCATTCACTGATGACTTGAACTTGTGTCTGTAGCCTCCCAGGAAGCATACTGAGGGGTTTACTTGGAGTGGTGGCTTCACTCGAGGGCATGGTTCTGCGGAGGGAGACGATGCTATGTGCCTCCAGCGTTCGGGTACTTTTCAATTTCCTTGCATTTATCATGCTTCTGATGACATATGGAAATTGAACATTTCACTGTATTGATTCATTACATGTGTAGAGCACATCTGACACATCACATTCACACACTATATCTGCATACACCCACTCTATGTATCATTCTCGCATCTGCATCTAATATACATACCAGCTGATGCATTCAAACTGTCCTTTTTCAGGTCCCGCCTCTGTAGACTGGGCCATCCAGGCCTTCTCGAGCAGCTAGGAGAGGAGTCTCAGCACACGGCCAGGAGGGGATCCAGAGCACCTGTCAATTATGACGAGGAGTCAGCACATCCAAAGTTAGAGACATCTGCAGGCAGGGACGACGACTCTGGTTCCAGTTCGGAAGGTGGAGGCAACACCGATGAGGCTTCCGAGGATGGTGGCTCTGATTTAGACGGAGATGCCGATGATGGTGGCATGGAGGCTGCTCAGCCGAAGAGGGTGAAGAGGGCCTCTCGGTCTTGAGCTTAATGGCACTGATGCAGATGTTCCTGCTTTATTTTTCTTTTTACGTGTAGTTGTAGCACATTGTACAACTTGGGAAGTTTTATTTTCTTCAAAACTTGTACTCTTTTGTAAAATGAATGTAAAAAGAAGCTATAATGGAATGAAAACGACTTTTTTATTTGAAAAGTGTTGTACTTGTATTCTTAGCATCGCATTGCACCATTATGCACAAAAATGGAATTGAATGGAATTGGACCTCGTGTATTATCAAGTCAGGTAGTGAACCGACACAACAAACTGAACAACTTAACTTACTAAGAAACAACAAAACCTTAGCAAGTTTAGAACTCGATAAGCAATGAGCAACAACTCGATAAATAAAGAGCAACAACTCGATAAGCAAAACTTAACAATTCGAAGAGCGAATGCATTTTGAGACAAACAAAATGACAAAATGCATCCGAAACAGAGGTAAACTCAGACCTTCAGTACTCTCATCACACAAGAAAGCTAGACGCTCCCTTCTGGAGACAAGAAACAGCTGGAGACCAGCTTTTTGCTCATGGCCGACCACTTTTAGAGCCTGCCGACTAGTTTTTCTATCTGCAACTAAAAAAAGTAGCTGGCTGACCAGAAAAAGTGGTCAGCCGACCACTTAACCTAGGAACCTCTAATTTTCTGACACTTGTCCTCCAAACAGTGCCTTATCCTCCATAAAGGTTCCAGCTTCGTGGTTCCCTCATTCTAACTTAGTTTTGCACTAAAATGAAGGCGTTTCTTGTCGAAAATCTCACAAATTGGATTGCTACCTTGGATGGCTCGGAAAAGTTGAATTTCTGGGGCTTCGGCATAAATGCATTATTCACGCTGAGTCGCACCCCGCTGCGTTTTCCATTCCTTCATGCCACGACAAGGTTTTGGAATCCGGTAACACATGTATTTAACTTTGGCGGGCAAGAAATGTGTCCCACTTTCGAAGACTTCCAAGCTTTGATGGAGTTTGACCGCGAGGAAGAGGTTTTGCCACAATTCTGCTTCGGCCACGACCAAGCCTTAGGACGGATATGCGGGCTCACTGTGCATGACCCTTGGTCATTGATCTGTGATGGGGAGTTGGACATCCCCAGTTTGGTTTATCGATTTCCTAATGCCGGTGACCACGGCGACCATCACTGGCAGGATTTTCGGCGACATGCGCTTTGCTTGTGCATGCTGTCTCACTTCTTGCTTGCCTCAAACTCCGGAGGATCTAGCGTCCGTTTGATTGAGTTCACCCAAGGTTTAAAGGAGGGCAAGAGTTGCATTGACACGACACTGGCTGAGATATTGATGGGCTTGGATGCTTTTCATCGTTGAGAGACGACTAGATTCGCGGGGAGTCCACTACTGCTGCAGATAATGTTTCCCACCCTATCTCACATATATTGCTTACATCACTCGGCCCTCAGGCTCAATTTTTCACACAAAACCCTTTTCTTACTTTTCTCTCAACGCACACCTCTCTATTCTTTAATCTCTCGCTTTTCATCCCTCCCCAGGTGTGGTTGATGGATAAGTTACAGGTTGTGGACTCATGCCCAGCATATTTAGCCCGCGACTATTTCTTCCGACGACATCTAGTCGATGCCCTTGATGAGGGATGGTGGTGCGAATGGATGTGCCATCTATCTGTTTACCAGTATTGCTTGGCGTTGCCCTTGGCTCAATCTGCCGGCGGTGAGTTACAGCATGTCTCGCCAGCTTGGGATTCAGTTGATTGGCCTGACACACTGTGTCTTTTACTTTCTGTTCCGATTTTGGCGTCCGTTCGGACATGATTAAACTTGCCCAGTAGAGGGGATAGAATACCCAGTTGCATTTCCGGTCCGATGCACACAGCTAGCTCGATATGCCACATCATGGAGGACGAGAGAGCTTATAGGCCCCGCTCCCACTTTCAGTTGCACCCGCTCTGATGAGTGCATAGCTTGGCTTGATGAGGAGGTGCAGGTTGGGCCCTCTTTGGCATTAGAGGTTTTGACCAGCTCTGGGAGGGGACGCAGGAACACCAGACTGTGCCCCGAATTTATTGCTTTATTAGTACTTTCAAGTTTTTTTTTTATGAATGCAATAAAAAGCAACTTCAATTTGTATTCAAGAGTAGGAGAACTTTGTATTGAAATCACTGTAATTGAAGGTTATGGGTACTGAAAATTTTCCGTTTGGTCCAAAAATGGTCTAAGTTGTAAAAAGATTAATTTGAGCAAAATCAACTTTTCTTAAAACTTGTCAAAACCATTTTCGATATGGATCAAAACTGGACACGCCCGAGATCTATCACTGGGATGTACAACCCCGGATCCTCAGCAACTGGAAAGTTGCCCCTAGTCTGAATAGCACTGTATTGGAGATCACAAACCGAGCTCTTGAATGCAGAATAGACAAAGATGACCAAACATAATCACATGGACAAAGTTGATCGGGGAAGTGTTTATGCCTGGACTTCAAGAATGAAGTCGCCTACGTATCCCAAAGATGGGAATCAAGCCTTACGTAGTTCAGCTCGCGTTCACTCGTGTATTAACACTCTCCTTTTGCGCTCTAACTTTTGCTAAGGTCGCCTTTTCTGGGTTTTCAACCTTGCGAGCTCAGTTTTTATAATTTCAAATTTTCTGTGCTCTAACTTTTGCCTAGGTCGCCCTTTCTGGTTTTCGGCCTAGTGAGCCACTCAAGGAAAATATTTCTTCAACTTGTCCGTGTTGATCGGCTGGGAGAACTCTAGGCCATCTAGATCCATCAGAATGGTAGCTCCACCCGACCAGATAGACTTGATAATGTAAGGACCAGTCCAATTGGGTCTGAACTTGCCCCTAGCATCGTGGATGGGAGCTCGGTTGTCTTTGAGCACCAAATCTCCTTCTTTCAAATTCCTGGACTTAACCTTCTTGTTGAAAGCCCTGGCAATTTGTCATTGATAACCCTAAACATGATACAGTGCTTTCAGCCTCCTCTCATCAAAAAGCATGAGTTCTTCGAACCTGCTGTGCTACCAATCTACCTCAGCTATCTGACACTCACCCAATACTCGTAATGACGGAACCTCAACTTCGATAGGCAAAACAACCTCCATTCCATAAATCAAGGAATACGGAGTCGCCCCAGTAGAAGTTTGAATTGAAGTCCGGTAGCCCCACAGAGCAAATGGTAGCTTATCTGGCCAGTCCCGGTAGGTTTTCACCATCTTTGCAGAATATGCTTGATGTTCTTGTAGGCAACCTCAACTGCTCCATTGGTCTGCGGCCGATATGTGGATGACTTATGAAAAGCCACGTTATACTTCTCCAACATGTCGATCACCTCCTTCTTGAAGTGAGAGCCATTATCTGAAATAATCTCATTTGGGACCCCGTAGCGATAGATGATGTTGTTCCTGATGAACTTGGTGACATGCAAAGCCTTCAACACTGCATAAGATTGGGCCTCAACCCACTTCGTGAAGTAGTCTATCGCTACCAGAATGTACTCATGCCTGTTGGACTCCTTTGGAGTGACAGCCCCAATCACATCAATTCCCCAGACTGAGAATGGCCATGGCGAAGTCATGTTGTACAGCTTCGACGGCGGAATGTTCATGCAGTTTGCATGGATCGGACATTTGTGGCATCGCCGAACAAAGCCAATACAATCCTCCTCTATGGTAGACCAGTAATAACCTTGTCTAAGGATCTTCCGGGCTAACGTCACCCCGTTCATGTGCGCTCCGCACTCTCCTCCATGGATGGCTTCCATCAGGCGCTTGGATTCTTCAGCATCAACACACAACTTATACATCCCAAGATGGCCTCTCTTGTACAGTTTTTCTCTGTAAACAATGAACTGAGCAACCATTCTTCAAATTGCCCTCTTATCTTTGGCATTTGCCCCTGGTGGGTACGCCTCTCTTTCTAAGAAGTTCCATACATCGTAATACCAAGGATTCCCATCTTGTACCTCATCTATGGCAGCAATCAGCTCATAGGCCGGCACAAATTTCTGTTCGATGATGATCGGACGCATCCAGACTCCGAAAGGGATGTCTATCATGGAAGATAGAGTTGCTAGTGAATCTACGAACCTGTTGTTCTCTCTTACCAGATGGGCAAAATTCAGCTTCTCAAACCGAGGAATTAACACGTCCAAGGTCTGGTGGTAAATTCTCATCTTTTCTTCTTTGACTTTCCAATCTCCTTTAGCTTGAGATACAGCAAGGTTCGAGTCCCTGATAACGTCTAACCGTTTTGCCCCTAGTTCTAGGGCGGCTTCTAAACCGGCAATACATGCCTCATATTCTGCCTCATTGTTCGATACTTTGAACCGGAGTTTGAATGCTAGAGGTATGCAGGAATTGTCGGGTGCTATCAACAACACTCCTATCCCATACCCGTATTGGTTTGACGCTCCGTCAAAGTACATCGTCCAAGTTTCGTCTTCGGTATGCAAAATGGCCTCGTCTGGAAATAGGTATTCAACTACTTCATCCCCTTCAACTGGGTGATCGGCTAAGAACTCCACTATCGTTCTCCCTTTTACTGACTTGCGCGTCACGTACTTCAGATCGAATTCAGAAAGCATAAGAAACCAATGAGCTAGCCTACCCGTAAATGTCGATTTCTCGAAAAAATATTTGATGGGATCTAATCTTGAAACTAGCATTACAAAGTGAGCTAACAGGTAGTGCCGCAGCTTCCTAGTAGCCCATACCAAGACCAAACAAGCCTTTTCCAACGGAGTGTAACGGGTTTCGTACTCCAGCATTTTCTTGCTCAGGTAGTAGATAGCTCTCTCCACTTTGTCCTCAGACTCCTGTGCAAGCATGCAGCCCATTGTAGTTTCAGTCACTGAAAGGTACAAATCAACGGTTTCCCCGGCTCAAGTGGTGACAACACAGGTGGGTTCTGTAAATATTGCTTAATCTGTTCGAAAGCAGCTTGGCATCGGCCGTCCCAATGGAACTTCGTTCCTTTCTTCAGGAGACCAAAGAGTGGTTCATAAGTCAAGGTTAATTTAGAAATAAATCATCTTATGAATTGCACTTTACCCAGAAAGCCTCGCACCTCCTTTTCAGTCCTTGGTGGTGGCATTTCTAGGATGGCCTTGATTTTGGAAGGGTCAACTTCGATGCCCCTTTGTGTGATCAAGAACCCCAGCATTTTCCCTGCTGTAACACCGAACGTACATTTTTGAGGATTCAGCCGTAGCCGATACTCCCTGATCCTTTGGAAGAACTTCTGCAAGGCGGTGTATTGGCCCTCTCTTTCTTTGGACTTGACAATCATGTCATCCACGTACACCTCCACCTCTTTATGGATCATGTCGTGCAATATTGTGGTCGCAGCCCATTGATATGTAGCCCCAGCGTTCTTCAGCCCAAACGGCATCACCCTACAACAATAGGTTCCCCACGGGGTGGTAAAAGTAGTCTTTCCCGATCTTCGGGTGCCATCAATATCTGATTGTAGCCAGAAAACCCATCCATGAGTGAGAGCAACGCATGCCCTGCAGTGAAGTCCACTAACTCATCGATATGTGGCAGAGGAAAGTTGTCCTTCGGACTGGCTTTATTCAAATCTCTGAAGTCCACACATACCTGAATTCTGCCGTCTTTCTTCGGTACCAAAACTATGTTGGCCAACCAAGTTGGGTATTCGGATAACAGCAGGAACCCTACGTCAATTTGTTTGGTGACCTCTTCTTTGATCTTGAGAGCCCAGTCAGGGTGAATCCTTCTGAGCTTCTGCTTAACAGGTCGGGCCTCTGGGTCAAGAGGGATCCGGTGCTGTACAATCTCAAGATCGATTCCAAGCATGTCTTTGTAGGACCACGCGAAAACATCTTTGAAATCTTTTAACAAAGCGACTAAGTGCTCGCGCTCCTCCGAAGACAACGTAGACCCGATTTGGACCAGTCATGGGTCCTTCTCAGTACCAAAGTTTATTGTGGTGATTTCGTCAACTAAGGGTTTTACAAATCTCTCCTGCTCTTGATCAAGAAAAAATTTCAAAACCGGAGGAATTTCTTCCTCGTCGTTTTTATCAAAATTTTGAAAGTCCTGATTAATACAATAAATCAAAGGCACAAAAAAGTAATCGAAGGCCATAGCCGCACAGTTCTCATTAAACACTTCCACATCATCTGATTCCTCTGTTACAACAGACTCAAAGGAAAAAGAAAAAGACGACCTAGACAGGACTGTGGCATTCGAGTTGTCACCCCCAAGAATACCAGACTCAGACTCAGACGAGCTGGAACCTGATTCTGACTCTACGGACTCAGTGGGATCAGATTCCGACTCACTAGCTGACCCGGTGCTGCTCGATAAAAATCCCTCCTCGCATTGCCAGGCGAAGGAGGGTGCGATGGATGCATCCAAGATGTTTGAAGATGGGTTCGTAGCCGTTTCATTCCCGATCATGGACACCGAGAAGTTATCCCCCAAGCACTCATGTACGATCAGAGGATTTGAAAGTAGACAAGCCAGTGCTACCCCCATTTCAATCTTTGCGCTCTCAGAATCCTCCTTCCTGCATTGCCCAACCTCAGCTGGTAGGTCTGTCTGCTCCTCAGCATCATCATCCCCAGATAACTACAAGTCAAAGAATATCTCGAATCCCGGCAGCAGCCGCCTCTCTACGTTTAGCCATGGCTCTGGAAAGCCGCAGAACGGAAAGTCCTTCCCCTTCCGGATGAAACGTCCATTCAGGGTACCCTGGATGGGCCGATGCACCAACTCATAAGGTTTCTCGGTCTGCTTTGCTCTGGCCCTTCGGGCTATCTCTTTGCCTTTCCTCACCCAGTCCTCTTTAGTAGGCAAGTACCCTAAGCGAAAGGTATGCGAGTTATGTGGCACTTCGGCCGATGCTACAATGCCTTTCTGGCCACTGCACCCTAATCCCATCCCAGGGATGTGCTGGAGCTTGTTCATGAGGTACACAGACTGTACACTGACATATAACCCCTCATCAATAGCTAGTATATTCTGTATGACCCGGACCTCAGCTAGGGTAAATCCTGATATGAACACATCCTTCACTCCATGTTCGATCTCTAGAACCGATATAGAAACTTCTGGCGGGGGATGGATTGATGAATTCCCAAAAACAATAGCCACCCCCTTCCCGTAGGGGTATTTCAGCATCTGATGCAGGGTGGAAGAGACTGCCTTCACTTGGTGCAACCACGGCCGCCCTAAACAGTAAGTTGAAGGTCGCGGGAACGTCCAGAACATGAAAGTCAACATCGTGTTGTCCTGGACCGACCTTAGTTTGAACTTACACAGTCCCCATCACTACTCTGCTAGTATTGTCATATGCCCGAATCACCTGGGCAGTGGGTACGAAGTCTGCAGGCTTTAACCCGATTGCATATGCTGTCCTTGAGGGGCATACGTTGATGGCAGATCTTGTATCGACAAGAACTACGGGTATCCATTTGTCTCTACACTCCACAGAGATGTAGAGAGGTTTGTTATGGTTTGAGCCCTCCGGTGACAGCTCCTTGTCAGTGAAGGTTAGCGTCGGGAAAGCTCCTCCCGAAAAAACCAACCCTACTAGCTGCTCCGGCGTGGTGTCGATTGAAAGTTTGGCTTTGGTTGTATCTTCTTGAGGCCATAAGTAGTCCCCAGATGGAGATGTCTGCTTGTATCTTCTTCAGCTGTTTCAACACAGCCTCCTCCTCGAGTAACTTTTATTTTTGCTTCTCTGCCTCCCTGTCCTTCCTGGACGCCTCTGGTTGATCTAGGTGTGGGGGCTTGAGTGCCGCCGACTCCGGGTCATGTGGTCCACTTCTCCAACATACCAGGTATCATCCGGCTGGTTATTCCCATAATCTTCGTCTGTGTGGGCAAGACATAGGTCGTCGTCCTCCCACCACATTTCGTCAGCCATCGACAAACAGCTATCTGGTTCTGTTACAACCGTTCCTGTGCGCACAGCACATTCAGTCCCCACAGGGCCTTTGGCCTTCCTGGCCCTCTTTAGATCTTCGATCTTTTCCTGTTCAAACTATTTCAGTGCAGCCTGCTGCTCAGTATCCTCTGTACTCAAACTGTCCTGGTCCTGAGCAAGATTCTTAGCATCAGTGCTCTCTGGTGGTTCATTTTGATCTCTGGCGATTCCGGCCACTACCGATGTCCCCATGTCTGACGGACCTTGTTCTGATTGAGACTGCTCACCAACATCCGACTCGTCGCTGAGCCACCCAGTAACCTCTGCTGACCTTTCCATGTCGATGTAGTTGACAGTCACGTCTCCTGAATTCTGTTCTTCAAAGAATTGTAGATTTGTAATGTCCTCCTCTAGTTTTGCCAGGTCATCTAGCCCTTGATTAGGTTCATCCTCTCACGCTACACAAATCTCTGTCCCCACTGGCGATTCTATCCTTGGCTTAGGCTGATCCGTTGGTGTGATATAACCGCTCGGGTTGTACTCAAAACTCACAGATCTCTCAGGTTCTGAATCCTCATTCTTCTCTGCTCCCAAAGTGATCCCTGCCCTATCTTCGGTAGTCACCACCACCGGTTCTGGTTGGGTTTGGGAGATGTCTAACATGCACAAGTCAGTGCTGCCAGGAATGAACACCTCCGGCTTGGATAGGTGGGAAAAGGTGATATATATGCTAGGGTCATATGACACAACCCCAGTTTGGATGAAATTGATGCATTTGGGAGGTGGAGCTTGGTTATGTGGTGGGAGAGGGTTGGTTGTGACATTCGGTTTCTCCGGAGGCATGATCACCCTATTGTTAATAAGATCCTGAATCTCATGACGCAATCGAAAGCACTGGTTGGTTTCGTGACCATGTTATTGGTGATAGGCGCAGTACTTCGCCGGGTTATGGGAAGGAAGAAGTTTTTCTAGTAAGGGTCGCGACTCTAAGGGTTTCAAGTGCCCCTTCTTGATCAAAACCCCCAAAGCCTTGGACAAAGGCATGTATAATCGGGTGAAGGTTCTTTGGCCTCTGGGGGCATATCTGGCTGTTTGCGAACTACTTCCAGACACACTGGTAAAGGGTGTAGCTGCAAGGGTTTTGGGAGGGGTGGTGGTGACCATTCCCACATCTGAAGATCTGGCAGCTGCAGCACTACTTGTCCCTACATTTGTACTACGGTTGAACGTCCTCCTGGGCTACTCTCTTTCAGGGTCAATCAAACCTTGTTTCATTGCGTCCTTGATCTGCACCCCAATCTCATGTAGATCTGCAAAGGCAGAGAGGAGGAGAACTATCATCTTCTGCATGAGCTTGGGCTGGAGATTGCACACAACCATCTGAATCTGATCTTTGTCAACGGGCCTGATGGTCAGCATCGAGGCGTTAACCCTCCAGCGGGTCACAAAGTCGGAGAAGCTTTCCTTTGGTTCTTGCCTGGTGGTCTCGAGATCATGAGTTGTGACCTCGATTTGAATATTATAGGAGTATTGAGCTATGAAGGCCTCAGCCATCTCCTCCCAACTTCTCTTAACAGAGTCCCTAGTTTTGCATACCAAATGCCCGCTACACCTGACAGGGTCTGGCCAAACAGGGAAAGCTTATGTAGTCTGGTGAGGCCCATTAGCCTTAAGATGTTTGCAAACAGTCGCAGGTGTACCATAGGATCTCCAGATCCATCAAAGCGGTCGATGTGCAGCATTTTAAACCGGTCTAGCAGTGTCACGACCGAGTTGGTATATCCATCCTCTATATCTGGGATGGATTTCACACCTTGGGACTTTTTGAAAATCTTTTCTAGCTTGCTTACTTTTAACGTTGTTGGGGCCACCTCGAACTCAAACGGTGAATCCACTAAGTTGGTGGGCGCTTTAGATAGCTAGGGTAGGATTGGAGGCGGAGCTAGCCCCGTTGGAATGTCCGTATTTTCCTAGACATTTGGCGTCTCCCCGAGTATTGGAACTCTGGGTAGGGGAGGAGGTGTGTGCGAAGCAGATGCTCCGGTTGGCTGCTGTAGTCTGGCAATTAACTCTGCCTGTTGGGTTACTACTTCTGCTTGACGTGCAATCACTTCTGCCTGGCGGGTGGCATCCTGTTGCATGGCTTTCATACTTTTTTGGAGCTGGCGCATCATCTCTTCCAAACCTGCCATATTGTCTTGATCTAATTGAACAAACGGTATATCTGACTCTGTAGTAGAAACTGAGACCTCAACTTAACTGTTCAAGGACTGCTGATCTGATAACCTCTGTACTGATACACTGCACCTTCTTGACCTCCGCCTAGCAACCGGGGGTAAAGAAAGAAACACTACTTATCCGTCTATCAAATCCCTGGATCGATTAAGTCTTCGACCTCTAACCCAGAGTGCTCGGGAAATATCTACTTGGTCGGATGCAATTGTGCTAAACTACCTTGCAAAAAGATAAATAAAGCATAATAAATAAACAAACAATCCGAACGTGCAGTGTGCTATGTTATGAGCTAGATAAATTAAAGACAACACACAGTTGGCAAACACAAGCTGAAATAACTGTTCCCAACCACTGATCACTGTTCCCCAAATTACTGCCCCAAAACTAAATTTGATACCCTTAGGCAAAACTGATTCCCAAATACTGATGCCCTCAGGCCTGATACCCAGATTTGGAAACTGATATGTGCATTCTTGTAGAGACACACTCTAAAAGCACATAACAAGCAAATGAGAGCCAAAACACCCCTATGTTGGGGTAGGGTTTCCCTGTCCTATTTTGTCAGGAGTTAGGGTTTCTCTACGCACACAGCGGTTTCAAACAACCTATAATCAGGTAAGCAACCTGTCCTAGTTTGGAATAGTCACTATGGATTCCGCTATGCACTAGGTCGAATGGTCAAAAAAGGGTGCCCCGGTAACAACCGGGGTTTGTGTTCCCATCGTGGCAGAGCCCGTAACCGGTCGACCTTATTGCACACAGCCTTAGGCTAACCGTTCAGAAATAGCAGACGACGAACACGGTGTCCTAGGTGCACCAATGCAAATGCAATGCAAAGAAACACATAAGTGTAATCAAAACAAGATATCATGAGTTCGAGTCAAGTTCTCTAAGTCCCCAGCAGAGTCACCAGAAATTGTAGACACGCTCCCGGGAACTCCCCGACATCCACGCGCGTGCCTGCGAGGCCTGGCACGAATCTCGTCTTGTTCTCTGAGGTTCTGAATCTAATCTTACAATGTGCGATGTAAGACCGATAAATCACCAAAGAGTCCAAATCCGACAAATCGTTTTGGAAAACTAATTTTTAATAAAGAAGTGACAAGCATGGACTGCTTTGCCAAATACAAAGTCGCCACCTAAATATTTTATTTTGGGGGGATTTAGGAAACCCTGACTCGTGCCTAGGGCCACGTGTCCGTCATCACCAAAGTTGCCTCAGCTGGAGAACTTGGGTACGAGAGGGGAAGGTCATGCAATGAGCACCCCCGCTCGCCTGATCAAAGATCGGCCTGTACTAAGCATGATATTTTATTTTTGAAAACACATGTGCTCTTATTCTGGTTAATTAGCTAATCTTACTACGTGATACGCACAGCATACAAGTAAAGACTAGATCGCCTAATTTGGAACAAAACATTGCATGTTCGTTTGTGAAAATGATTTTGAAGTTTGCTACTCGTAAGTAAGCTAAATCGAGAATTTGATGAATTGTTCCAATTCAAGTAATCCAACCTTCACCCACAGGCATTCAGGCAGTTATATCACATAACCATTTAGCCTCATGGCAAGCATGCTTAACATGGCAGTCAATGACACACATGCAGTATGCTAAAGCGTAAACACTCACAGTGTACTCCGAGCTAAAACAAAGAACTAGTTAGAAATCATGCATGATCCTAGTTCATATTAAGATAGCTAATGCAACACATACAAAAATGCAACTAAGATAGGCTCGGCTATCCTAAGAGTGTCATGTGAAATGCAACTTGGAACATGTATTCAAATTGGAATTGAAATACAATGCAGTTAGTATGATGCGCCGAGCCCGGTGCATGCAAAACAAATGAATGGATGTACGCATGCAAGCATAAGGTATGCTAAATGAAACACGCCCTAAAACTAACCATCGTAAACGATTAAGTAAAAGAGAGAAAGAAAATGGGGGTTGGAAGACATGCATCACACACACGCACACTTATTACAACATTACGCCCTCTCGAGGGAGGGACCAAATAAGAAGCTAACTAACTAATCTAAGCAAATTAAACTAATTATTATAAAACAAATTAATTAACTAATCCTAGTTAACTAATTATTACAAAACAAATTGTAACAGCTAAATGCATTAACTATTAAAGGTACAAACCAAAGCGAAAGCTAGTTATCTAAGCATGGCAGCTAAGGAAAGCAGTAAATCAGGAGCCTCGGAGGGAGAGGAATGCATGCAAGCCCGATCACCTCGTTTGGAAATCCAATGCGATGCCCCGATTTGCCTCTGTTTTCAATTGTCCTCAGAAACTTGCACCAAGCTCCAGAAAGCTGAAACTCCACCTTGGGAGACCTGTGGGAGGGTGGCCGACCACTTTTGGTCTCTCCAGCCACTTTTCTTGCAGAAAGCTAGAAAAAGTGGTCGGCCAGCTAGTTTTTCTGGCTGGCTGACCAGTTGTTGTTGCTGAATTCCAGTTTGCTGCAACAGAGAGTAAGAAAGGGCATGGCAATGTATTTGCAAGATATGTGTGCACAACCACCCTCCCTATCATGTCAAGAGCTCAAGGGAGTGTGGTTCTTGACCCTCGGGCCACCAATCGCGCATTTCAATGCATGATGGCCAAGAGGCAAAGTTGCACAATTCAATATAAAATGAATGCACACATAAACACATAAGGCCTAGAACTCTATCATGTAGGATCACAAGCATCGGCGATCGAGAATCGAGGCACGTTTCATCACTTTAAGTATGAAACGTCCTTCTTTTCCCGTGTTTGGACTAATACCTATTCCAAACACAATGCAACACATAACATGGCATGCACAATGCTATGTAACTTAAGCATGCAAACATGCGAGGGATAATCATGCAAACATGCAATGCGATGTAACTTAGCATACACATTACAAATGAACTACATGGCATACACAATGCACAATGGACTTAAACCAAAATGGATAGGCCTTAGCCATGCCCAAATTAGTGGCCATAGGTGATAAAATTAAGGCACATAAAGCATATACAAGCATGCACACGCAATGGCCCATCAAAAAGGCCTAAGTGCACAATTCTCGAGAGTGCTCGAAAAGTGACAAACATGGAAGTGTAACAACACTAAGTGCACTGAAATTAAGTAAGAAATGATGCCAAATAATTCAAACAAAGCAAGTAAAGCATGGAAAGGTCCTGAAGCATGAAAGCTAATAAAGTGGACTACAAAGGGTGCATGCAATACATAGCAAATATGCATGAACTAAGCATGGACAGAGCTGAAATAGGTCACAACAATGACCAAAACATGCTAAGATGGAGACTCAAAGACCTAGGCAAGATGGCATACATGCTAGGCCATAAGTAAGGCAACAATACACAACACTTAAAGGCATTCAAAGCATGAAAGAAGTGGGAACATGGCAATGCTAAAAGCTCTGAAATGAAGTATTAAATAATGTCAAATCATCTAAATAGCTCAAAGATAGCATGCATGAGTCAACAAAGCACAAGACTAGCAAGGCCAATCGCACTACAGCTATACAAAACATGAAGCATATAGCAAAGGCAACCCAAAATAGTCCTAGAACTTGCCAAAATGATACTAAAACATGTATGGAAGGAAGCCAAAACAAGCTACCATGAAGGGCATAAGGCATGATGCATACAAGGCAAATAAGGTGGATTACACTACACCTATTAAGACCAAGCATGGGATGACTTAACCAACAAAAATCAGAGTTATATCATGGCAAAATAACCCCAAATAAGCACTAAAATGATGGCTCGCAAGCTAAGGCATATGCAATGATTCATGTTAAGGCATAAATAGGCAAACCCTCCAATGCATTGAATGAGTGATAAATGCAAGTACATGAACATGAAACATGGACTGAAATCACATAATAAATGATGCCAAATCATTCAAATAGTCCAAGTAAAGCATGCTAGTGAACTTGACACACAAAGCTAACAAGCTAGATTGAACCATAGCTATACAAAGCAAGGCATGCATGGCCAAAACAACCAAAATTAGAGCTAAATCATGTTACAAAATGGACAAAAGCTTCATGAAGTTAAGCCAAAACCATGCTAGAATGACATGTTAAAACATGATGCATGTTAGGCTATTTCGTGAAAATGCACTACAAGTACATGGAGCATGCAAAGGGTGACCAAACCAAACCCTAACAAAGGTATGACATGGTAAAACAAGCCCGAGAACATAATGAAATGGATACAAAACTAGCTAGAATAACATGCTACTTCATGAAGCAAACAAAGCTAGTCTACAAGATTTACACTACAAGTGTATTATCCATGTAAGGGATGACCAAACCAAGCAAAAGTCATGGTAAGCCTTAGGAATATAACCACAAATACATGCTACGAACAAGCCAACACAAGCTTAAAACACATGCTCAAACATGAGGCATATAAGGCAAGTATTCAAAATACAAGGAGAGGTGATGACCCTCTCCTATTTAAGACCCCAAAACCACCTTTCCACCACTGAAAATCCTTTGGATTTCAGTGGTAGAAAGGTCATGCATAGGCTACAACAAGAGCCTAAAGGGATGGCTCAAAACAAGGCCTAACAAGGCTTAAGAGGGGGTAGATCACCCCCAATGAAAAAGTGACCTTAAACAAACTTCTCAAGCATGCAAAAAAAAAAACTTTTTCCAATTAAGTGCTAAGCTTAAAACAGTATGCAAGTAAGGCTAAAAGCTTAAGCAAGAATGGGGGATTTAAGGGTTAAAGACTCACCCTTGAAAACCTTCTTTACTAATGTAACTCCAGCACCCTCTTTGAGCTCAAACCAACCCAAGAACACCAAAAACAACTTCAAGAAGCCTCAGTAACACAAGCAAGGTGTTTGAGTGTGAGTTAGTGTACAAAAGTATGACAAATCTACACTTTAAGGCACAAAACAAGAGCCAAAAGAGAGATGTAGATACAAGATTATATGTATAGCTCAAGGGAGATTTTTCTGAACCTAGAGGAGGGAGGAGGTGGTTCTCTCTTATAGAGAACCAAAAGCAAAACTTCTCCAAGAAGCTAAGGTTCAAGGCCATCCCTCCATACACGTGTATGGAGAATGGTCTCAGTGCCCTCCAGCTGTGCCAGCTGGAGGAAAATATCTCCAAAAGTGGTCAACCGACCACTTTAAGTGGTCTCCCAAAACAACAACTGGTCGGGCATGGTGGGAGAGAGTACAAAGGATGAAAACAAGCAAATGGTGTGGTGGCCAACCACTTTTGATGGTCCAAAGATCAGGGAGACCAGTTGTCAAACCAGAAAATTGGCTGGCAGGAGGAAAAGTGGTCTCCAAGGAGAAATATTGGTCTCCCACCCTTGTACCACCTTCCAAACAAGGAAAACAAGGTTTGTACCAAAAACAAACCAAAACGGATGCAAAACGAAAGTTCGGCAGGCAAAACGCGCAGCCGGGAGCCTCGAAAACTAGCTGTTGAGCACCAAAGGTGGTTACGACCACAAAAGTGGTCTCCCAAACCACAGTGGCCCTCTAGGCCAAGGAAACAAGGTGTGGTTCAAAAACCACGCCAAACGGAGAACATTAAGCAGTCCCGAGACAAGGCGCGTGGCCGAAGGCTCCGAAAACTGAAAACTAGTCTCCAAACGGGAAAAGTGGCCTACGACCACAAAGAGATGATCTACCAACCCACTCCCTCCCTTAGGAAAGAAAAACCAGACTTGGTCCGCAAACCGAGTCAAAGCACAAAAAGTTCAAAGTCTCGGAGGCAAGGCTCTCAGCCGAAACTCCAAAACCTCGAAACGAGCACAACATGCACTATCACCGAGCGCTCAATTGATGACGTCTGAGTCTTAAGGTCGGTCAAAAATGGGGTGTCTACAATGTTATGCCCACCACTCGTTGCTTTGTTATGCATCTACTACTTGTGTTGTCACGCTCATTTTACTTATATTGCTATGCGTACTTCCGTTGCATTGTTATGCACCCGCACTTTTCACCTGCTTTGTTATACATTCTTTACTTGCGTTGTCGCGCATATTTCACCTGTTTGTTATGCACACTTCACTTGCATTGTTATGCTTGTTTTACTCGCATTATTATGCGTCACACTTAGGTTGCATTGTCATGCACCCTTCGCATTGTTATGCATCACACTTAGGTTCCATTGTCATGCACCCACACTTTGCTTGCGTTGTCACGCACTTTTCACTTGCATTGCTATGTATGTGTCTAACGATATTGTACCTATTGAGTTTCTTTCTCTTGCAGGCACGATATTGTATGTACGGTTCATTTGAAGCTCGCACGACCAGACGAACCAGACGGTATTGTATGTACTCCGCGTGAGACGTAGTGAGAATTGTATAATTCTCTTACATCCTTTCTGCATGTAATGTAGTTTGATTTGTATTCACTTTCTTAAACTGTTGCATTTATTGTGTATAATTGCTTCATTACAGCTTTCTTTGCATAATCATAAGTTATGTTCGGCATCTTGCATGTCCTTTGCATTTTGCCCCTGCCTGTGGGCACATTTCTTTATTATCTTGCCTATTTGTCTAAGTCTTCGGCCTTGTCAAAAACGGGTCGTCTCTGGACTTTGACATTCACTCTTGTCACTTATGACTTTCGAGTTCTGTCAAAGAGGGGCAACTATAGACACCCCATTTTTTATCGACCTTAAGACTCAGACGCCATCGATTGAGTGCTCAGTGATAGTTCATGTTGTGCTCGTTTCGAGTTTCTGGAGTTTCGGCTGAAAGCCTTGCCCCCGGACCTCTAAACTCTTTGTGCTTCGGTTCGGTTTGCGGGCCAGGCCTTGTTTCTCTTCCCTGGAGGGAGGGAGTGGTTTGGTAGACCATCTTTTTGTGGTTGTAGACCACTTTTTGTGATCGTAGGCCACTTTTCCCGTTTGGAGACTAGTTTCTAATTTTCAGAGCCTTCGGCCACGCCCCTTGTCTCGGGACCGCTTAAAGTTCTCCGTTTGACGTGGTTTTTGAACCACACCTTGTTTCCTTGACCTAGAGGGCCATTGTGGTTTGGGAGACCACTTTTGTGGTCGTAAACCACTTTTGGTGCTCGACAGCTAGTTTTCGAGGCTCCCAGCTGCGCGCTTTGCCTCCTGAACTTTCGTCTTGCATCTGTTTTGGTTTTTTTTGGTACAAACCTTGTTTTCCTTGTTTGGAAGGTGGTACAAGGGTGGGAGATCAGCATTTTCCCTTGGAGACCACTTTTTCTCCTGCCAGCCAGTTTTCTGGTCTGGCAACTGGTCTCCCTGATCTTTGGACCATCAAAAGTGGTCGACCACCACACTATTTTCTTGTTTTCATCCTCTGGACTCTCTCCCACCATGGCCAACCAGTTGTTATTCTGGAAGACCACTTAAAGTGGTCAGCCGACCACAAAGCTTCTCCAAGGCTGCTTTTTGCCACCTTTTTGGAGATATTTTCCTCCAACTGGCACAGCAGGAGGGCACCAGAGCCATCCTCCATATACGTGTATGGAGGGATTGCCATGGCCCTTAGCTTCTTGGAGAAGCTTTGCCTTTTGTTCTCTATAAGAGGGAGGCTCCTTCTCCCTCCTCTAGGTTCAGAAAATTAGGGTTTGAGTTATAGATATAGCTTTTTATCTATCTTGCCTTGGTTCTTCATTTTTGTGCCTTAAAGTGTCATTTTGTCTTACTTTAACACACAAACACACACTCAAACACCATCCTTTTGCTACTAAGGTGCTTAGGAGCTGGTTTTGGTGTTCTTGGGTTGGTTCGAGCTTGAAAAACCTACTGAAGTTGCAACCTCGAAGAAGTTCATCAAGGGTGAGTTTCTAACCCTTAAAACCCCCATTCTTGCTTAAGCTTCTGAGCCCTTTTGCATGTTGTTTTAAGCTTAACTCTAAACTAAAAAAAGTTCTATTTTTGTGTGCTTAAAAAGTTTGTTTAAGGTCACTTTTTCGTTGGGGGTGATTTACCCCCTCTTAGGCCTTGTTAGGCCTTGTTTTGAGCCATCCCTTTAGGCTCTTGTTGTAGCCTTTGCATGACCTTTCTACCACTGAAATCCAGAGGATCTTCAGTGGTGGAAAGGTGGTTTTGGGGCCTTAAATAGGAGAGGGTCATCCCCTCTCCTTGTATTTTGAATACGTGTCATATATGCCTCATGTTTGAACATGTGTTTTAAGCTTGTGTTGGCTTGTTCTTAGCATGTATTTGTGGTTATTTTGCTGAGGCTTACCACTATTTTTTCTTGGTTTGGTCATCCCTTGCATGTATAATACACTTGTAGTGTAAATCTTACAAACTAGCTTTGTGTGTCTCATGTTTGAGCATGTCTTTCTAGCTTGTTTTGGTGCCATTTCAGTATGTTCTTGGGCTTGTTTTACCATGTCATATCTCTGTTAGGGTTTGGTTTGGTTGGCCTTTGCATGCTCCTTGCACTTATAGTGCATTTCCATGAAATAGCCTAACATGCATCATGCTTTAACATGTCATTCTAGCATGCTTTTGGCTTAACTTCATGAAGCTTTTGTCCATGTTTTAACATGCTTTAACTCTGATTTTGGTTGTTTTGGCCACGCATGCCTTGCTTTGTATAGCTAGAGTGTATTCTAGCTTGTTAGCTTTGTGCATCAAGTCCACTAGCATGCTTTACTTGGACTATTTGAATGATTTGGCATCATTTATTATGTGATTTCAGTTCATGTTTCATGCTCATGCACTTGCATCTTTCACTCATTTAATGCGTTGGAGGGTTGGTCCCTTTATGCCTTAACATGAACCATTGTGTATGCCTTCATGCCTTAGCTTGCGAGCCATCATTTTAGTGCTTATTTGGGGTTAATTTGCCATGATATAACTCTGATTTTTTTTGGTTAAGTCATCCCATGCTTGGTCTTAATAGGTGTAGTGTAATCCACCTTATTTGCCTTGTATGCATCATGCCTTATGCCCTTCATGCTAGCTTGTTTTGGCTTCCATCCATGCATGTTTTAGTATCATTTTGATATGTTCTAGGATTGTTTTGGGTTGCCTTGGTCACATGCTTCATGTTTTACATACTTGTAGTACAAGTGCTCTTGCTTACTTCAAAGCTTTGAGCACCATTGCTTGCTTCATTTGTGTTGTGTACATGATTTGGCATCATCTAACATGACATTTCAGAGCATCTAGGACTACCATGTTCCCACTTCATTCACTCTTTAAGTGTCTTTGAGTGTTGTGCATTGTTGCCTAGTTTATGGCCTAGCATGTATGCCTTCATGCCTTAGCTTGTGAGCCATCATCTCAGCATGTTTTGGTCTTTGTTTTGACCTACTTGAGCTCTGTCCATGCTTAGTTCATGCATATTTACTATGTATTGCATGCCTCCTTAGTAGTCATCTTTATTAGCTTTCATGCTTTAGGACCTTTGCATGCTATACTTGCTTTGTTTGAATGATTTGGCATCATTTATTACTTAATTTCAGTGCATTTAGTGTTGTCACACTTCCACATTTATCACTCATTGAGCCTTCTTGAGGGTTGTGCTCTTAGGCCTACTTGGTTGGCCAATGCATTGTGCATGCATACCTTGTCCTTTGCTACCTTTGTTTTGGTGTTATGGCCACTAATTTGGACATGGCTGAGGCCTATCCACTTTGGTTTAAGTCCATTGTGCATTGTGTATGCCATGTAGTTCATAGCATTGAGTATGCCATGTTGTTTGCATGATTAATTTAGCATTGTGTATGCCATGTTCATTGCATTGTGTATACTAGTTACCATTTGCATTGCGTATGCTAGTTGTCATGAGCATTGTGTATGCCATGTAGTTCATAGCATTGTGTATGCTAGTATGCTAATTGCATGTTTGCACACTTGTCCCTTGCATGTTTGCATGCTTAAGTTACATAGCATTGTGCATGCCATGTTATGTGTTGCATTGTTGTTTGGAATAAGTGTTAGTCCAAACACAGGAAATGAGGGACGTTTCATACTTAAAGTGATGAAACGTGCCTCAAATTTCGGTCGCCAACGCTCTTGATCCTGCATGATAGAGTTCTAGGCCTTATGTGTTTACTTGTGCATTCATTTTTACATTGAATTGTGCAACTTCGCCTCTCGGCCATCATGAATTGAAATGCACGATTGGTGGCCCGAGGGTCGAGAACCGCACTCCCTTGAGCTCATGACATGATAGGGAGGATGGTTGTGCACACATATCTTGCAAATACATTGCCATGCCCTTTCTTGCTCTCTGTTGCAGCAAATTACAGCTCAGCAGCAACAACTGGTCAGCCAGCCAGAAAAACTAGCTGGCCGACCACTTTTTCTAGCTTTCTGCAAGAAAAGTGGTCAGCAGGTGGCTGGAGAGACCAAAAATGGTCGGCCACCCTCCCACAGGTCTCCCAAGGTAGAGTTTTAGCTTTCTGGAGCTTGGTGCAAGTTTCTGAGGACAATTGAAAACAGAGGCAAATCAGGGCAACGCATTGGATTTCCAAACGAGGCGACCGGGCTTGCATGCATTCCTCTCCCTCTGAGGCTCCTGATTTTCTGATTTCCTTAGCTGCCATGCTTAGATAGCTAGCACTTTGTTTTGTACCTTTAATAGTTAATGCATTTAGCTATTTCAATTTGTTTTGTAATAATTAGTTAACTAGGATTAGTTAATTAATTATGTTATAATAATTAGTTTAATTAGCTTAGATTAGCTAGTTAGCTTCTTATTCGGTCCCTTCGTCGACAGGGCACAATATTGTAATAAGCGTGCATGTGTGTGATGCATGTCTTCCAACCCCTGTTTCTTTCTCCCTTTTACTTAACCACTTATGATGGTTAGTTTTAGGGCATGTTTCATTTGGCATACCTTATGCTTGCATGCGTGCATCCATTCATCTGTATTGCATGCACTGGGCTCGGCGCATCATACTAACTGCATTGTATTTCAATTCCAATTTGAATACATGTACCAAGTTGCATTTCACATGACACTCTTAGGATAGCCGAGCCTATCTTAGTTGCATTTTTGCATGTGTTGCATTAGCCATCTTAACATGAACTAGGATCATGCATGATTTCTTACTAGTTCTCTATTTTGGCTCGAAGTACATTGTGAGTGTTTACGCTTTAGCATACTGCATGTGTGTTATTGACTGCCATGAAAACATGCTTGCCATGAGGCTAACTTCTTACTTGATATAACTGCCTGAATGCCTGTGGGTGGAGGTTGGATTGCTTGAATTGGAACAATTCATTGAAATCCTCGATTTAGCCTACTTGCGAGTAGCAAACTCCAAACCATTTTCACAAAACGAACATGCAATGTATTGTTCCAAATTAGGCGATCTAGTCTATACTTGTTTGTTGTGCGCATCACGTAATAAAGATTAGCTAATTAACCGGAATAAAAGCACATGTGTTTTCAAAAACAAAATATCATGCTTAGTACAGGCCGATCTTTGATCGGGCGAGTAGGGGTGCTCATTCTATGACCTTCCCCTCTCGTACCCAAGTTCCCGAGCCGAGGCAACTTTGGTGATGACGGACACGTGGCCTTAGGCACGAGTCAAGGTTTCCTAAATTCCCCCAACATAAAATATTTAGGTGGCGACTCTGTATCTGGCAAAGCAGTCCATGTTTGGCACTTCTTTCTAAAAATTAATTTTCCAAAATGATTTGCCGAATTTGGACTCTTTGGTGATTTATCGGCCTTACATCGCACATTGTAAGATTAGATTCAGAACTGTGACATTTGAGTCCGAACTGTAGCAGTTCAAAACAAGACAAGATTCGCGCTGCCCTTGTAGGTGCGCGCGGATGTCGGGGAGTTCCCGAGAGCGCGCCTACCCTAGCTTCCATTTACCTTTTATTGTACAATCTCACATCAGAAAAAGAAAGAAAAAGTGAATTGTTTCACTTGTATAAAATGAATCTTCTACGCCTGTTTATATATGCAAAAGGAGATTTTTAGTAAGAAGCCTTATGATCAATATCTCATACTCATTTTTTTTTCTTCTTAATTTTAAACAATTAAGAAAACCCCCATTAACTAACTTCTATTTAACTTTTATTTTACAATCTCACATAGTTTTGATTTTAAAAATAATTTTATATGAGATTTTGAAACTCTCATAATATTTAACTTTAAAATAATTACAATCCTACATCTAAAAAAGAAATAAAAAGTGAGTTGTTTCACTTCTATAAAGTGAATCTTATACTCTCATTTAATATTATAGTATTGTGCAAGTTTCAGTTCAAGATGGTTTAAATTTTAAAATAAAATTTAAAGGTTTTAATTAATTAATTTCGCCGACCATAGGCTTCCTTTTCCTTTTGTTGTTATGCCCATGAAGGGTTTTGATGTTATTCTGGGTATGGACTGGCTATCGTCATACCGGGCTGTTATTGATTACTACTGCCAGAGGGCCACAGTTTGTACCTTGAGCGGGGAGTGTTTCCATTTCTTGGGGGATCGGGTTGGTAGTGTGTTGCCACCGATGTATGATCCGCGACGGCGGAGTGAACTTAGTGGTCTACTTGCTAGCTTTTTGAGTGGTGAGTGTGATGAGACCCAGATTGTATTGCCGAGGGTGGTTTGTGAGTATTCGGATGTTTTTCCCGAGGATCTCGTTAGTTTTCCACCTCACCGAGAGATAGAGTTCTCTATTGATTTAGTGCCCGGCACAGCGCCGATTTCTATGGCACCTTATCGTTTTGCCCCAGCCGAGTTGAGTGAGTTGAAGATTCAACTCCAGGAATTGTTAGATAAGGGTTTTGTTCGCCCTAGTGTTTCACCGTGGGGAGCACC
>NW_021024868.1:1171690-1231017 GCF_004153795.1 Camellia sinensis | reverse complement strand
AACAACAACAACAACAACAACAACAATAATAATAATAATAATAATAAAGAGATCTAGAAATGAAAGAGAGTGAGAGAGGCATCATCTCTACTGAGTTCTAGTGCTCTCTCTGCTCAAATCTCAACCTCCAACCCCTTCAACCAGCGGCGGAGTAAGCGAGGTAATGATAGATCTGAGGGAAGCAATAAATCCAACGAACCTTACCGGTGGAGACAACGACAGATCTAGAGAAGCTTGGCAGAGAAACCCAGACGGCGAACCTAAAAGTGTTGTCACCATGTGCATCATCGGCAGCTAGGGCTTTGATGCTTTACATCGGTGGTATTAGGGATCGGAGAGAGACTTATGAGATGGAGAGAGTTCCGAGATGAAATTCCACAAAAGAAGTCAGTACTGTGAGTTCGTGTTGAAAAGAGAGAGAAGGGTGTGGATCTACAATCTAGAGAACCAGTTGAGACTCCTTGATTGGTAGTAAGGTCTTGTGGAGGAATTGAAATCGTCGTGTGAGACAGATGGAGGAGAGAGAGAGAAAGAAAGAGAGAAAGTGTGAGTCTTGTTAGAGCATCTCCAACGATGCATCAAACTTTTCACCAAATTCGAGTAAAAGGTCAATTTGATATCAAGTGCTCCAACAGAGGTTTGTGAAGCTTTATTAGAACACCGATCGACCAGGCAGATGTCCGTCCAGTCGACTAGCCAATATAAATTTTTCACAAATTTTTACCTTGAGGTGGTCATCCGGGGGGTCGACCGAGCAGACGACCGGGAGGATGTCCGGCCAGTCGACCGATCAGTGTAAACTTTTCACAAATTTTTGCTTTGAGGTGGTCATTCGGGAGACATTCGGGGGAACATCAGGTGGTGAAAATCCAATGGCAATGAACAGTGATTTGATGAAAGACATATTGGTCTTTAGTTTGATGAAAGAAAAAGTGAAATCAGAAATTTGATACATATTTGATGAAACTGTTGGAGCAGGAAAATGACACATTTTTCCTCAAATTCAAATTTGATGACAGGTTTGAGTAAGCATTATGGATGGTCTCGGGTTTAGACCGTGAATATGACATATAAAAGGATAGCTAGTTTGGTCATTTGGCCTAAGTCTATCCTTGTGGACAAAGAAAATGAATGCCTGGACTGTTCACTACAAAAAATTTGACTTTTTGCGATGGCAAAATGCCGTCGAATACTCAAATTGCCGTCTCAAAAGGTTTTTTGCGATGGCAGATGACTTTTAGTGACGGCAAGTTGGGAGTCGCAACAAAAGGGGTTGCAAAAAGGTTTTAGCGACGGCACGTTTCCGTCACCTTTTTTTTGCGACGGCAAAGTTGCCTTTTTGTGACGGAATTTTGCTATCGCCATTAATATGAAAAAATGTGTGATTTTTTGAGACGGCACTATGTTGCCGTTGCTAAAGGTGTTATTTGCAACGGCAAAAAATGCCGTCGCTAAAGAATTTTTATTGCAACAGGATACCTGTCGTCGCTAAAAAAATATTTGAGGCAGCACGATATGCCGTCGCTAAAAGATTATTTGCGACGGCAAAGAGTGCCGTCACAAAAGGCTTTTGTCTCAACTCTGCCAACATTATTGGCGACGGCAATGTAGTGCCGTCTCAAAAAAAAAAAAAAAACCTGTAATAAAATTATTAAATGAAAAATAATTGAAAATGAAGCCAATAATTATATAACAATATAAAAATTCCAGTATAAAAATAACAATTCATCCATAATAAAAATATTCTTGCATTCATTCATTACAACACATTAGCAAAATTACCCCACAACATAAGATTGCATAATGCATATACAATGTTTAAATACATAATGTTGTTCACAATTCAAAATAACGTAAATCAAAAACAAAAGTTTCCCTCATGATTCTTCCGTGGGTAACAAAAACAAAAGTTAATCGCAATCTTCACACACCTGTATTCCACAAGAAGCAAACTACTACTCGGGAAATATCTTAAAAAATAAAATAAAAATAATTAATGACAATATAATTATGTGTTAATATTTTAATTACAAAAAAGCATAAAAAAAATTAACTACTATATAATTACAAAGATAATTAAGTAAATAATTTTAGCTAGACGGAAATCCAGCTCTAACTCCCAAACTGGGAGCCCAATTGGAGTCCCGTCTTCTCTCACAAGTCTCTCGTGCCTAGGCGGTCGTGTGTGCCAAGTTTCGTACTAAACTGACACCGTTTGGAGATTTTGGGGCGTCAACACCTCCAATTCAAATTTCTTAATAAACTAGTTTGCCTAGACGGAAATTTGGCTCTAACTCCCAAACCGGGAACCCGATTGAAGTCCCGTCTTCTTCCACAAGTCTCTCGTGCCTAGGCGGTCGTCTGTGCCATGTTTCATGCTAAACAGACACCGTTTGGAGATTTTGGGGTGTCAACACCTCCAATTCAAATTTCTTAAAAAACTAGTTTGCCTAGAGTGAAATCAAGCTCTAACTACCAAACCGAGAACCCGATTAGACCTGTCTTCTCCCACAAGTCTCTCGTGCCTATGTGGTCATGTGTGCCAAGTTTCGTGCTAATCCAACCCCGTTTGGTGATTTTGGGGCGTCACCACCTTGAATTCAAGTTTTTTAATGAACTAGTTTGCCTAGAGTGATATCCGAGTCTAACTCCAAAACCGGGAACCCAATTGGAGTCCCGTCTTCTCCCATAAGTCTCTAGTCCCTAGGCAGTCGTGTGTGCCATTTTTGGTGCTAAACCGACGCCGTTTGGTATTTTGGGGTGTCAACACCTCCAATTAAAGTTTCTTAATTAACTAGTTTGCCTATAGTGAAATCTGACTCTAACTCCCAAATCGGGAATCCGATTGGAGTCTCGTCTTCTCCCACAAGTCGCTCGTGCCTAGACGGTCGTGTGTGCCAAGTTTCGTGCTAAACCAACGCCGTTTAGTGATTTTGGGGCGTCAACACCTCCAATTCAAATTTCTTAAGGAATAAGTTTGCCTAGACCGAAATTTGGCTCTAACTCCCAAACCGGGAACCCGATTGGAGTCCCGTCTTCTGCCACAAGTCTCTCGTGCCTAGGCGGTCGTCTGTGCCAAGTTTCGAGCTAAACAGACACCGTTTGGAGATTTTGGGGTGTCAACACCTCCCATTCAAATTTCTTAAAAAACTAGTTTGCCTAGAGTGAAATCAAGCTCTAACTACCAAACCGGGAACCCGATTGGAGTCCCGTCTTCTCCCATAAGTCTCTCGTGCTTATGCGGTCGTGTGTGCCAAGTTTTGTGCTAATCTGACCCTATTTGGTGATTTTGGGGTGTCACCACCTCGAATTCAAGTTTTTTAATGAACTAATTTGCCAAGAGTGATATCCGAGTCTAACTCCCAAATCGGGAAACTAATTGGAGTCCCATCTTCTCCCACAAGTCTCTCGTGCCTAGGCGGTCAGGTGTGTCAAGTTTCGTGCTAAACCGACGCTGTTTGGAGATTTTAGGGCATCAACACCTCCAATTTAAATTTCCTAATAAACTAGTTTGCCTAAACCAAAATCCGGCTCTAACTCCCAAACCGGGAACCCGATTTGAGTCCTGTCTTCTCCCACAAGCCTCTCGTGCGTAAGCGGTCGTGTGTGCCAAGTTTCGTGTTAAACCGACGCTGTTTGCAGTTTTTGTGGCGTCAACACCTCCAATTCAAATTTCTTAATAATTTGGGTTGCCTAGACCGAAATCCGGCTATAACTCTCTGTGACAACTCTCACCTCTGATTAATGCTAAACTGTGACTGAGAATGATAAGTAACTGATTTGAATGAAATTCTGAATTGACTGCAAAAGTATGTTGTTTTACTTGCATTTCTATCTGTTTGTCATTTGATTGATCTATTCATGTTTTAATTTCGAACTGCAAATTGAAGGCCTTATCGGCGGCCGAATCAAAAATTGATTAGTGTTATGTGTTAATTAGAATTTACATGATTTTATGGTAGGTTTAATTAAAATCCGATTTGGAACGATTAAATTAGATTAAATAATGCTAAATTACATTAGTTGGAGTTATTTGCATGTTTACCATTGAGAGGGCCACTTTCATTAGCATTTTTTGAGGCTTAATTTTTACACTTAGCTTATCACCTCTTCAGCCATTTTTTCTACACCAAACCGTATGAGAGAGGAGAGTAAGAGAAAAAGCTTGAGTACATCTAAATGGGCTTGAAACTTAGAAGATTTGAAAAAGAATTGCACATTTGAGCTATCACACCTAGAATTCAAGACCTAAGGTAAGAAAATCACTTTCTTAATTGTGAATTTGAGCTACTTCTTGCATGGTTCATGGTAAATTGGTGATCTAAGTCAAGAATTGACTTAAAGAGTTGTTTTGAGTAGCTAATTCATGCATGCATGTACATGTTCTTGGAATTTGAGGTTGTTTTTAATGAATACTCACGTGCATGTCCATTTTCTAGTTGTAGTTCATGAATTCATCATGTTTTTGGAAGGATTGACTCATTTGATCATGTGTTAGAAGCTTTGAATTCAATTGAACACATGCATGTTAAACATACATCTTGTTCTTGAAGTTTACTTGAAATTCGTGTCTAATTGACTTACCCTTGGGCTTTGATTTTTCAAATTGATCTTCAAAACATGTCATATTATGGGTTTAAAGTGTTTTTCCAGAAAATTGGCCTAAAAGGATCAGATTTGAGGCTTTGAAAGTTGAGTTTTGTGCTTGGGGATGAATCTGAAAATTCCAGATTTTGGACCCACGCTCGAGCGTAGGACTTCACGCTCGAGCGTACACTCTGAGTCGTGCATCTCCGCTCGAGTGTGGAAAGTCACCCTCGAGCGTGAAATGCATATGCCCAGAAGTTCACGTGTTTTACAGTCCGCTCGAGTGAGGACCTGAGTCTCACGCTTGAGCGGAGGTCGAGCGTGAATTGCATGCATCCAGTACTTTTCATGAAGTTTGCAATTCGCTCGAGCGAAGGAAGTCACGCTCGAGCGGATCTCCTTTGTCTGCATGTCCGCTCGAGCGTAGAAAACCACGCTTGAGCGAGACCCCTATTTTCTGGAAATTTTGAAAAGTGTTTTAAAGTGCATCTTTGCATCCTCTTTCCATCCTAGGCATTCCTAGGCCATGTTTAAGGCATCTTATTGAGGATATTGATGTAGAACCACACCGAGTCAAGATAGGGACTAAGTTGTTGAATCCCAAGTGTGTAACTTAGTGTGTGTTCATTCTGTAACTGTGTAGGGTTGGCATCCGAGAACGCTCATTAGCTGCTTATAGCCCAGTGCTCTGTGAGTAACAATGTTGTAAAGATATGCTCAATGATCATTATTTTCTGAACAATTAACTGCACTGTTTTCTGAAGTGATACTGTTTCTGAATGAATGATGTCCTATTTATGAACTGTACTCGTGGCATCCATAGAAACTCACTGTTACTGTACTGTTACTGTTACTGTCATAGAGATCAATGTCGGTTTCAATACTTGGAACCAATACTGTATACTATTATGATGGCCATCAACTGACTGCTTGGTTTGTTAAAACCTACTGTATTGTTTGTTATTGGACGTACCACATATAACTGATATGACTGATTTATCTCTGAAAGGACATTCATTATTAACCTCTTTACACAGCTATTATTCACTGGGCTTTAGCTCACTGTTTATATTTATATGTAGGTGTCTAGGCATCGGACTGGAGCTAGATACGTCAGATTAACTCCCATTTGTCAAGCCAACCTTTGTGCCTCACTTCGAGGTTCCGAGTCTATTCAAGCTAAGGCTTTTTCGGGTGTCTCAACTCACCCTTCTGTCTCCGTTTTGTTGTACTATTTAAGACTTGCACTGTACTGTTATGGTAGGGATTTGGTCCCTAACCTGAATATCTGTATATGATGTATGTATATACTATTTTGGTTTTGAATGTGAATGTGTTCAGAAAAGTCTTTTTGCATTCAGACTGTCACAGCTCATTGGACATATTTTATTTACTATTTTGGCTTCCGCCAACCCCTTTACTCTGTATTACTGTCATTACTGTTAAGCAGGCCTTCGGTGATCACGGATTACTGGTCAGTTGCGATGCTAAACCCATAGGGGCGGGTTTGGGTCGTGACAGATTGGTATCAGAGCGATACCAAGCACGAGTTATACTGCACACACGTGTCCAAATGAGCTATAGGATGTCCTAGAAAAGTAAATAGGGCATCGCATGAGCATGAAAGTGTGTGTGGCCATGACATGAATATATGTGCTAATATGCTAGTGTGCTTAAGTAAGCAATTTCCTATGTTTATTATTACCATATTGCCTATAGTGAAATGGACAATGCACGAAATGGTGATGAATCCGAATCATCTGAGGCAAGGATGGCAAGATTAGAAAGAACGGTTGAACTGTTGACTGAGGCTTTGAGGCTACAACAGAACCAACAGCCCCCATCTCCTCCAGTTCAACCAGAGCAAAATGTTAATGAGGATATAATTGCCTTGACACAGAAGTTCAGTAAAATGAAATCACCATCCTTTCAGGGAGGCCTTGAACCGTTAAAGGCCGAAGCATGGGTTCTAGAAACAGAGAAATTATTTGAAGTGTTTCCGTGTTTCGAAGCACACAAGGTATTGCTGGCTACCTTTACTTTACAAGAAGAGGCCAGAAGGTGGTGGATGCTTGTTCGTGACACCAATAATGCTTTGACTTGGGCTCAATTTAAAGAAGCCTTCTTTGAAAAATACTTTCCTCAGTGTGTCAGGGATTGCAAAGTGACTGAGTTTGAACAGTTGAAACAAAGTACTATGTCAGTGGCAGAGTATGAATCAAAGTTTACTGAACTCGCTAGATACGCCACACACATGGTGGACACTGATTACAAAAAGGCCAGGAAGTTTGAAGGCGGCCTTAATGTAGAGATACTTGACAGAATCAATGTGCTAAAATTACTGAAATATGTGGATATTCTTGATCGAGCAATAATAGCTGAGTCGAATATTGAGGCATTGAAACAGACTGAAACACCAGCGTCTGAGTGGTGCGGTAAGAGACGGGGCTTCAAGTTTAAGAAAGGCTGAAATAACTCGTTGAATAAGAAGCAAAATATAGGGTCAACAACCAGTTCCAGTCAGGGAAACAATTCCATACCACCCTGCTCTGAATGTGGAAAAAGGCATAAGGGGGTTTGCTATAAAATCTCTGGTGCTTGTTATAGGTGTGGCAAAGTGGGTCACATGGTTAAAGATTGCCCTTCCACTTTTCAAGGCAATAGTAAAGTTGCAGCTAGCGCCGTAGCATCACCTGTTGCACCTAAACCCAACCCCAAAGTGACTGGAAAAGAGCCTTTAAGGCAAGGCCGAGTGTTCGCACTTGTACCGGGAGATGTGCAGAATACTGAGACCGTTGTGTCAGGTATACTCTCAATCTGTACTCAAAATGCTTATGTTCTGATTGATTCAGGGTCTACACATTCATATGTCTCGCATGCTTTTTCACGAAAATTGAATAGACCACTGGAACCTATGAACTATTTGTTAGCTGTATCTTCACCCGTTAGGGGATCCATGACTTGTGCTTATGTGTATCCTGCATGTGAGATTGTTATTGGGGATGTACATTTATATATTGATTTACTGCCATTGAACATTGACCATTTTGATGTAATTTTGGGAATGGACTAGTTAACAAAATATCATGCTACCATAGACTGTGTAACGAAGCAAGTTGTTTTCCGTCCACCTGGTTTACCTGAATTTGTGTTTAATGGAGTTGGTGTAGTACCTCCCCCATATCTGATTTCATCCATAAAAGCATTCAAACTGATTAAAAAGTGGTGTAAAGGGTATCTATGTTGTATATTGACCGTACCTACTGATACTAAAGCTAATGTGGACAGTATTTCTACAGTCAGAGAATTTCTAGATGTTTTTCCAGATGATCTGCCAGGGGATCTGATTGACAGGGAGATAGAGTTCACCATTGAAGTATTACCGGGTACACAGCCAGTTTCTAAAGCTCCGTACATAATGGCACCTACTGAATTGAAAGAATTGAAAATTCAGCTACAAGAATTATTAGATAAGAAGTTCATCAAGCCCAGTATTTCGTCGTGGGGCGCACCGGTTCTTTTTGTGAAAAAGAAAGACGGCTCACTAAGACTCTGCATTGACTATCGTGAATTGAACACGGTAACAGTGAAAAACAAATATCCATTGCCTCGAATTGATGATTTGTTTGACCAGTTACAAGGTGCCCAGGTTTTCTCTAAAATTGACCTTAAATCTGGATACCACTAGTTTAAAGTCAAACCGGAGGACATTGAAAAGACTGCCTTTCGAACGAGGTACGAACATTATGAATTTCTTGTTATGCCTTTCGGAGTTACTAATGCACCTACTGCATTTATGGACCTTATGAATAGAATTTTTAAACCATTCCTTGACGAATTTGTAGTTTTTTTTATAGATGACATTTTGATTTATTCCAAAAGTGAAGAAGAACATGAACATCATTTGAGAATTGCCTTGCAGACCGTAAGAGAACAAAAACTGTATGCAAAACTGACAAAGTGTGAATTTTGTCTTGATAATGTTATTTTTTGGGGACATGTGATTAGTAAGGATGGCATTACAGTTGACCCACAGAAAATTGAACCAGTGGTGAATTGGCCTAGACCGACTAATGTTACTGAAGTTCGAAGCTTCCTAGGCTTAGCTGGGTACTACAGAAGGTTTGTAAGAGACTTCTCCGAAATTGCCCTACCATTGACTCAGTTGACTCAAAAGGGAAAACCATTTGACTGGACCGATCAGAGGGAATCAGCTTTCCAAGAATTGAAGACTCGACTTATGACTGCACTGGTTCTCACCTTGCCCTCAGGTACGGATGGATTTACTATTTTTAGTGATGCTTCTTATAAGGGTTTGGGATGTGTCTTAATGTAGAATGGTAAAGTTATCGCATATGCTTCCCGACAACTGAGACCGCATAAGAAAAATTATCTGACCCACGACTTGGAACTTGCTATAGTAGTGTTTGCATTGAAAATTTGGCGTCACTATCTTTATGGGGCAACATGTGAGGTGTACACAGACCACAAGAGTTTGAAATACTTCTTCACACAGAAAGAATTGAACATGAGGCAGCGGAGATGGTTAGAACTGATAAAAGATTATGACTTGCAATTTTGTACCATCCGGGAAAAGCTAACACCGTTGCCGATGCACTGAGTCATAAATCAGTTGGAAATTTAGCCTGTTTACTCACCGGGAAGAAAGAATTGCTATGTGACCTTGAAAAATTTGAAGTTGAAATTGTTTTGCGTGAACAAGGTGGAACCTTAGCTGCTATTTCTGCTCAACCGGCACTAATTGAGGAGATTAAAGAGAAACAGCAACAGGATGACTTTTTGAAAAAGGTCATTGATGAACGGGAGTCCAAACCGAGGCCGGACTTTAAATTTGAGAACAATGTGTTGAAATTCTAGGAAAGGTTGTGTGCACCGAATGATTCTGAATTGAAAAGACGAATTCTACAAGAGGGCCACAATTCGAAACTATCTATCCATCCAGGAAATACGAAAATGTACCAAGACTTGAAACTGAATTTCTGGTGGCCGGGAATGAAGAAAGAGATTGCTGACTTTGTATCGAAATATCTTCATTGCCAACAAGTTAAAGCTAAACATCAACGACCCCCAGGCTTACTACAGCCCTTACCAATACCGGAGTGGAAATGGGAACATATCACTATGGATTTCATTGTTGGTTTACCTCGCTCCAGTAAAGGTATGGACTCAATTTGGGTTATTGTTGATAGATTGACTAAATCTGCTTACTTCTTACCTGTCAAAACAATTTACAATGCGGACAAATTGGCTATAATTTATATTGATGAGATTGTTAGATTGCATGGAGTGCCTGTGTCCATTGTTTCTGATAGGGACTCGAAGTTTACATCGAGATTTTGGCAAAGCCTACAGACAGCATTGGGTACTGAACTGAGACTAAGTAGTGCATACCATCCTCAGATAGATGGCCAGTCAGAAAGAACCATCCAGACTCTGGAAGATTTACTGCGAATGTGTGTCCTTGATTTCCAAGGAAATTGGGAAAGCCATTTACCTTTAGCCGAATTTACCTACAACAACAGCTTTCACTCGAGCATTGGTATGGCACCTTTCGAGGCTTTGTATGGCAGAAAATGCCGATCTCCTATTTGCTGGGCAGAAATTGGAGATGGGTCTTTGCTTGTGCCCGAAATTGTACATGAGACTACTGAAAAAATGAGACTGATTCAACAGAGATTGAAAACCGCACAAAGCCGACAGAAAAGTTATGCGGATGTCCGAAGGCGAGACAGGAAATATGAAGTATGTGATCATGTTTTTGTTAAAGTGACACCAATGAAAGGGCATACTCGTTTTGGAGTCAAGGGTAAGCTAGCGCCGAAATATGTCGGACCGTATGAAATCATTGATAAGATTAATCCGGTGGCGTATCAAGTAGCGCTTCCTCCTGAAATGGAGCATATGCATAATGTCTTCCATATTTCAATGTTGAGGGATTATCTTCGAGATCCCTTCCATGTGATTGAGCCTACCCATGTAGTGCTAAGTGATGACTACACTTATGAAGAACGGCCTATTCAGGTTGTAAACTGACGAATCAAGAAGTTGAGGAATAAAGAAATTCCGTTGGTGAAAGTGGACTGGCAAAACCATGGTGGCGTTTATGCCACTTGGGAAAGGGAAGACGATATGATGAAGAGATATCCTGAATTGTTCCCACTGAATCCGGTATTCTTCCAAAATGAAGGTAATTCGAGTTTGGAGGACCAAACACTTCTTAAGAGGGGAAGACTGTGACAACCCTCACCTCTAATTAATGCTAAACTATGAGAATGATAAGTAACTGATTTGACTGAAATTCTGAATTGATTGCAAGAGTATATTGCTTTACTTGCATTTCTATCTGTTTGTCATTTGATTGATCTGTCCATGTTTTAATTTCAAACTGCAAATTGAAGGTCTTATCAGCAACCGAATCAGAAATTGATTAGTGTTATGTGTTAATTAGAATTTACGTGATTTTATGGTATGTTTGATTAAAATCCAATTTGGAACGATTAAATTAGATTAAATAATGCTAAATTACATTAGTTTGAGTTATTTGCATGTTTGCCATTGAGTAGGCCACTTTCATTAGCATTCTTTGAGGCTTAATTTATACACTTAGCTTATCACCTCTTCAGCCATTTTTTCTAGACCAAACCGTATGAGAGAGGAGAATAAGAGAAAGAGCTTAAGTTCATCTAAATGGGCTTGAAACTTAGAAGATTTGAACGAGAATTGCACATTTGAGCTATCACACCTAGAATTCAAGACCTAAGGTAAGAAAATCACTTTCTTAATTGTGAATTTGTGCTACTTCTTGCATGGTTCATGGTAAATTGGTGATCTAAGTCAAGAATTGACTTAAAGAGTTGTTTTGAGTAGCTAATTCATGCATGCATGTACATGTTCTTGGAATTTGAGGTTGTTTTTAGAGAATCCTCACATGCATGTCCATTTTCTAGTTGTAGTTCATGAATTCATCATGTTTTTGGAAGGATTGACTCATTTGATCATGTGTTAGAAGCTTTGAATTCAATTGAACACATGCATGTTAAACGTATATCTTGTTCTTGAAGTTTATTTGAAATTCGTGTCTAATTGACTTACCCTTGGGCTTTGATTTTTCAAATTGATATTCAAAACATGTCATATTTATGGGTTTAAAGTGTTTTTGCAGAAAATTGGCCCAAAAGGATCGAATTTGAGGCTTTGAAAGTTGAGTTTTGTGCTTGGGGATGAATTTGGAAATTCCAAATTTTGGACCCACACTCGAGCGTAGGACTTCACGCTCGAGCGTACACTCTGAGTCGTGCATCTCCGCTCGAGCGTGGAAAGTCAAGCTCAAGCGTGAAATGCATATGCCCAGAAGTTCACGTGTTTTACAGTCCGCTCGAGCGAGAGAGTTCACGCTCGAGCGAGGACCTGAGTCTCACGCTCGAACGCAGGTCGAGCATCCGTCAAGCGTGAATTGCATGCATCCAGTACTTTTCATGAAGTTTGCAATCCGCTCGAGCGAAGGAAGTCACGCTCGAGCGGAGCTCCTTTGTCTGCATGTCCGCTCGAGCGTAGAAAGCCACACTTGAGCGAGACCCCTATTTTCTAAAAATTTTGAAAAGTGTTTTAAAGTGCATCTTTGCATCCTCTTTCCATCCTAGGCATTCCTAGGCCATGTTTAAGGCATCTTATATAGGATATTGATGTAGAACCACACCAAGTCAAGATAGGAACTAAGTTGTTGATTCCCAAGTGTGTAACTTAGTGTGTGTTCGTTCTGTAACTGTGTAGGGTTGGCATCCGAGGGCGCTCATTAGCTGCTTATAGCCCAGTGCTCTATGAGTAACAATGTTGTAAAGATATGTTCAATGATGATTATTTTTTGAACAATTAACTGCACTATTTCCTGAAGTGATACTATTTCTAAATGAATGATGTCCTATTTATGAACTGTATTCGTGACATCCATAGCAACTCACTGTTACTGTACTGTTACTGTTACTGTTACAGTCACAGAGATCTCTGTCGGTTCAAATACTTGGAACCAATACTGTATACTGTTATGATGGCCATCAACTGACTACTTGGTCTGTTAAGACCTAATGTACTATTTGTTATTGGATGTACCACATATAACTGATATGACTGATTTATCTCTGAAAGGACATTCATTCTTAACCTCTTTACACAACTGTTATTCACTGGGCTTTAGCTCACTGTTTATATTTATATGTAGGTGTCCAGGCACCGGACCGGAGCTAGACGCGTCGAGTTAACTCCCTTTTGTCAAGCCAACCTTTGTGCCTCACTTCGAGGTTCCGAGTCTGTTCAAGCTGAGGCTTTTTGGGGTGTCTCAGCTCACCCTTATGTCTCCGTTTTGTTGTACTATTTAAGACTTGCACTGTACTGTTATGGTAGGGATTTGGTCCCTAACTTGAATGTCTGTATATGATGTATCTATATACTATTTTGGTTTTGAATGTGAATTTGTTCAGAAAAATCTTTTTGCATTCAGACTGTCACAGTTCATTGCACATCTTTTATTTACTATTTTGGCTTCCGCCAGCCCCTTTACTCTGTATTACTGTCATTACTGTTAAGCAGGCCATCGGTGATCACAGATTACTGGCCAGTTGCGATGATAAACCCATAGGGGCGGGTTTGGGTCGTGACACTCTCAAACCGGGAACCCGATTGGAGTCTCGTCTTCTCCCACAAGTCTCTCGTGCCTAGGCGGTCGTGTGTACCAAGTGTCGTGCTAAACCGACGCCGTTTGGAGATTTTGGGGCGTCAACACCTCCACTTCAAATTTCTTAATAAACTAGTTTGCCTCGACGAAAATCCGGCTCTAACTCCCAAACCGGGAAACTGAATGGAGTCCCGTCTTCTCCCACATGTCTCTCGTGCCTATGCGATCGTGTGTGCCAAGTTTCGTGCTAATCCGACCCCGTTTGATGATTTTGGGGTGTCACCACCTCGAATTCAAGTTTTGTAATGAACTAGTTTGCCTAGAGTGATATCCGAGTCTAACTCCCAAACCGGGAACCCAATTGGAGTTCTGTCTTCTCCCACTAGTCTCTCGTCCCTAGGCAGTCGTGTATGCCAAGGTTCGTGCTAAACCGACGCCATTTGGTGATTTTGGGGTGTCAACACCTCCAATTAAAGTTTCTTAATTAACTAGTTTGCCTGTAGTGAAATCCGGCTCTAACTCCCAAACCGGGAACCCGATTGGAGTCCCATTTTCTCCTAAAAGTCTCTCGTGCCTAGACGGTCGTGTGTGCCATGTTTTGTGCTAAACCGACGCCATTTAATGATTTTGGGGCGTCAGCACCTCCAATTCAAATTTCTTAAGGAACTAGTTTGCCTACACCGAAATTCGGCTCTAACTCCCAAACCGGGAACCCAATTGGAGTCCCGTCTTCTCCCACAAGTCTCTCATGCCTAGGCGGTCGAGTGTGCCAAGTTTCGTGCTAATCCGACCCCGTTTGGTGATTTTGAGGTGTCAACACCTCGAATTCAAGTTTTTTAATGAACTAGTTTGCCTAGAGTGATATCCGACTCTAACACCCAAACCGGGAACCCGATTGGAGTCCCGTCTTCCCTCACAAGTCTCGTGCCTAGGCGGTCGTGTGTGCCAAGTTTCGTGCTAATCCGACCCCATTTGGTGATTTTGGGGCGTCAACACCTCGAATTCAAGTTTTTTAATGAACTAGTTTACTTAGAGTGATATCCAACTCTAACTCCCAAACCGGGAACCCGATTGGAGTCCCGTCTCGTGCCTAGCCGGTCGGGTGTGCCAAGTTTCGTGCTAAACTGACACCGTTTAGGCGTCAACACCTCCAATTCAAATTTCTTAAGGAACTAGTTTGCCTAGACTGAAATTCGGCTCTAACTCCCAAACCAGGAACCCGATTGGTGTCCCGTCTTCTCCCATAAGTCTCTCGTGCCTAGGCGGTCGTGTGTGCCAAGTTTCGTGCCTAGCCTCTATCCTTTTGGGCTATGTACAGTTAATTTATGGTTATTCTTAGCTTAGAATGAAAAGATACATTTTATACCTAATATTCTGGTTGTAGTGTATGTGGATTCTCATCTCCTGTAGATTCTCTAAATGCTTGGTGGCCACTCGATGCGTTAGGAACCTATGATTGTCAATACATATTGTGTTATTTATTATACATAGGTGCATATATGTTATGTAAAAATTTAACTATCAAACATTTTAATTTATATCAAACCTATCAGTTGGGATCCACACTCACCCCCATGACACAAAGGCCATCATCTCAGCTCTCATCTACTGTAAATGTGTAGAGAACTCTGCTCGCATCTCCTCCCTCAACTCATCCCTTAGCTCCGCACGGACCTGCAGGGTGATCTGAACAATAGTCGATGGCTGGGGTGTTGACTGTGATGGCCCCGTCCCGCCTTTATACACCGCTCTTTGAGGCACAGTTTCCCCGTACGTGCGACAATATCCATGTCCGTCATGACCTATCAACTCATGGAAAATGGCATTCCTAGCCTCCAAAGTCTGACAATCCTCAGGTAGCATAGAGAGTTGACGATTAAACTCATCCTGTATTGAATAAGACATACAAGTATATGTGAAATTAAGATAGTTGACAAACAAAAAATAAAAAATAAAATTTAAATACAATGTTAAGTGTTTGGAAACTACCAAGGTCTGGATAACCTCAGGGTCATCTACTCTACGTGTCATAAGCCAAACATTCATCTTATCAGTAGACTCCCCTTTATTGGTTATCCAGATTTTTTTAGAAATATGAAAATTAGAATCCAAATAATTTGCAAATACATAATGTTTATTTATATACAAAAATAAAACAATAAAATATAAACCTCACGCCGTATCTGAGCGAAAGTAGTATGCCCTGTGGTATAAGTTATGCCGTGAGCTCGCTGATTTTTAGCGTTCCTAGTTGCAATTTTCTATAACAGGTTCAACAAATGTAAGTATATAAATATGATTTGTATGTTTAAATATTATACATATAACTTATTTGTATACCTCAGCATCGGAAGTACGCCAATACTCCACAAGTTCTTCCCACTGGCTTGGCACAATGTGTAAAGGAACATCATCCTTCAGATTAGGATCAAAACTTCTATACTTAGCCTTAAGCTTGTTCTTGTGATCCTTCCATATGCTGTTGCAGTTTTTCATGCAGATTGGCTTGTACTCCTCTGGACATATATTCAAATTGTCCTATAAAACACAATTTCAAAGTTTAAATAATAATGACACAATTTTGGAATTCGAATTTGTGGACAAAAATATACTTTTACCTTCACATCCTTCCAGATAGCATCAAGAATATCGTCAGGCACATTGTTCCAATCAAGAAAAGTAAGAGGAACAATGTTACCATTCCGCACAATAATGCCAAGTTGAGTAGTTAACTTAGATACGTTATCCCCTATTGGGCAGTAATTTTCATCAAATTGTATGTCCAACTTAGTACCAATACCCCACTCCCTAATGCCCTTGGCACATCCTCTACCACGCCTAGTCGAGGTTGATGACGAACTAACATGACCTGCGAGATACAATAACAATAAACAATATGCAATGATAATAAACAAATGCAAATTTAAATAATGTCAATACAAATCGATTTCTTATACCTGAGTGAGGCTGTGAAGAAGTCGAAGGATCTGAAAAATACAATGAAAATAAACAAGTTATATGTAATGAGAACAAATAAATATATATTTAAATAATTTTCATACAAATCAAAGCAAATTTATATACCTGCGGATGACTCATGAGCTGATGACTCTAGTCGGGATGATAGCTGCTGCGGTGCCACTGATGGTGGACGCACCGATGGTAGGCGTGGAGGCCGAGTACATGGTAGCTGCTGTGGTGCCACTAAAGGCCCCTCCGATAGTGGCCGATGTGATGCCTCCTCTGATGGTGGTGCTACTGATGTCCTGTTATGTAGCACATCAGACATCATGCGCCGGGGATGATCAGGCTTCCTCTTCCTTCCCATAATAATCTGCAAGCAATATAACATTAATTGACATTAGAAACATAGACAATGGTTTGTCGTCAACTATAATATGACATTAATTGAACTAATACAATTGCAAAGACAAAGTAAATTAAGAAACTGATGATTAACTACAACTTTGGCCTTAATTCAATTACTGATGTTGATTAAATATCAGTCTATTTGAACATCAACTGTTTCCCCTTCTGCGGCTTCCCTCACCCAACCAACTTCTTCATCACGGAGCATTATATTTTCTTCCAATTGTTGGCTCATATATGGCTCGATTTGTGGATCAGTCGAACTCATATCAAAAAAACCTCTTTGAGACATCTTCACCACCACTTTCCAGTCTGGTTCTAACGGGTCTGCAACATACCAAACTTGCTTTACTTTGGACGCCAAGATGAAAGGTTCATTGGTAATTCGATCATCTCGGTACAACAAATGATTGAAGTTGACCAACGTGAAATTGAAGACATTTTCTTTCTTTCCGTGAATGTTGTCAATCCAATCACACTTAAACAACACATGCTTCTTCTCATTGGAATATCGAATCTCAACAATATCTGTCAATTGTCCATAATAGTACACAAACCCCACACGAGGATTCTTGTCTTTTCGACTAGCATAACTTATGGTATCTGCCTTTAAAGCTACACCACAATTTTATGTGGCTCGACGATCATCCATGGCCTTTACTCGATACCGAAACCCATTTATTATATACTCGTTGAACCTCCTTGCCAGGTTATAAGGACCATTTGCCAATAGAATAATCTCTTCGGAAAATGTGACATCAGTAGTCCTTCGCAAAGTTTAGACATATTTAAAACAAAAATGTAAAATTTAAAATGTAGTTCGACTTAAGTAACTAGAATCTGTAGACTTAAATACATACATGTTCCTTGAACCAAATGTAAAAAAGTTTCAAAATGTTCATGCCGAAGCTGATGATCGTCGACACGAGGCATTTTGAGCTTAAGTACTTCAAGATGTTTGCTGTGTAGATTGAAAATTTATCAATGCAAAAAATTTGGTTCAAAATTCAATAAAACATAATAAAATATTGAGTAAGTGACATAGCCTACTTTATGAATGATTGAACCGCACTTGTATTGAATAAGATGTACCGATGAGCTTGTACCAAGAAGTATTATCAAGATAAAAGCTTGTGTTTTCACCAATAGCATGACCCAGATTATCATCACCACTATAGTTCCTCACGAGTCGACTAGATTTTGTTTCCACATCATTGAGATATTGTGCACAAAAATTCATGCATTCTTCCATAAGATATCCTTTAGCAGTTGATCCTTCAAGATGAGCTCTATTACACACATATTGCTTCAAAGTAAGAAGATACCTCTCAATTGCATGCATCCATCGAAACTGAATCGCTCCACCCAATAATGCTTCGTCGGCTAGATGTATAGGCAAGTGCACCATTATATCAAAAAAAGTCGGAGAAAATATTTTCTCTAGATGACAAAGTGTTACAGCGATACGATCTTGAATATATTGCAAATACGTCGCACGACTCACTTGGAACACAATTTTTTAAAGAAATTTCTCAATTCAATCAAGGGTTCAATTACATTTTTCGGTAACGATCTTCGAATAGCCAATGGAATAAGTTGTTATATCAGAATATGACTATCGTGGCTGCGCACACGATGTGATATATTGGATGAATACCCATTGAGAACTCTTACTTCCTTCAACATTTTCAAGAACAAATCTTTCTCATCCTTGGTCATCGTGAATTGTGCTGGTGGTAAATAAGCTTTATTTGACCCTCTTAACTGCAAATGTAGGGGTTTTCTAATATTCATATCTTGTAAATCACGCCGAGCATTAACACCATCCTTCGATTTTCCTGCAACCCCTAATATTGTCCATAACACATTGTCACAAACATTCTTCTCTATATGCATCACATTGAGGTTGTGTCTTATTAGATTGTGCTCCCAATATAGCAGTTCATAAAAGATACTCTTTTTCTTCCAGCTATGGGTGCGATGCTCAGCTTTCTCCTTCTCTACTTGTCTCATATGTCTCTCCTTAAGGTCATCTCTCTTGTATTGGGTTAAAATACCCTCAGATTCTAATTGTAGCAGCATTTCAGTTCTAGACAACAATTTTGGTTTGCGTCTGACTTCCCGACTACCATCAAATGATACTTTATCCTTCCGAAATTTATGGCCACTAGGTAAAAATCTGCGATAACCCAAGTATGATTGTTTCCTACTATGCTTCAACCAACACGATGTAGTTTCCTTATTGCAACAAGGACATGCATATTCGCCTTTAGTGCTCCATCTTGACAAGTTTACATATGCAGGAAAATCACTAATTGTCCACAATAAAGCTACATGCATTTGAAACATTTGATTTGTTGATGCATCAAATGTTGAGACACCATCATTTCATAGTTCTTTCAACTCCTCAATCAACGGTTGCATATACACATCCATTTTGTCACCAGGTCCTTTCGGGCCATCAATAAGCACGAATAAAATTAAAAATGGTTGCTTCATGCACATCCATGGCGGCAAGTTGTATGGAATGAGCACAACAGGCCAAGTGCTATGAACTATGTTCATCGTCCTGAATGGGTTAAAACCATCAGATGCTAAGCCAAGCCTTACACTTCGGCAATCATTACTAAAGTCAATATTCCGACGGTCAAAATCTTTCCATGCAAGGGAGTCAGCAGGATGCCTGAAGACACCATCATCAGTTCATTCCTCTGCATGCCATCTCATTAACTTGGCCGTCTTGGATGACATAAACAACCTCTGCAACCTTGACTTTAAAGGAAAATACCTCATCTGTTTTGCAGCTACTTGTTTGCCACCTGTGTTAGGACCATTTGAACCACCATCACCATTTGATTTCCATCTACAACTGTTGCATATGACACATTTATCAAGATTGGCGTCCTCCCAAAGGTGCAACATGCAACTATGACATCAGTAGTCCTTCGCAAAGTTTGGACCTATTTAACACGAAAATGTAAAATTTGAAATGTAAATCGACTTAAGTAACTAGAATCTATAAAGTTAAATACATACATGTTCCTTGAACCAAATGTGAAAAGTTTCAAAATGTTCACACCGAAGTTGATGATCGTCGACACGAGGCATTAGACTTGTCTGTCCACTGATTAAGCACCTTCAAATGTAGAAGTCGAACAATGAATGACAAAGATGTGAACTTCTGACAACCGGGATACAATTCACTTTGTGCATCTTGAAGAAGTTTGCAATACTTTGCAGTCTCTGCATTTGGACCGAGTTGGGTTTAGATGCATGGGATCAGGCCCCTGTGGTTCATTACCTTCAACACTTGTACCGGTATGTGAATTTTCCACAACCCCTTGTATCATTCCAGTCATATCATCCCTAATGTCTAAATTAGCTAATGTTTTATTCTCTCGATTACCATGCAGAGATACGTAAGATTCCTCATGATTAACCCAATGTTTATACTTTTTAAAAAAAAACATTCAAAATCAGATGCTCCCGTACACCCTCTCGTACAAGATGGTATCGATTCTCACACTTCCTACACGGACAACTGATCATCGAACCTTCAACCCTATTGGTGTAGGAAAACACAAGGAATTCATCAATCCCATTAATGTATTCCCTCAACATCCTATTTGGAAAATCAATCCAACTCTTATCCATCATCTGTACTTCCCTCAAATATCGCTTCTACACACATCCACAAAAATATCTCATCAAAGTAACTCTAAATATAATACCTACGTATTCATGCACCGTGATACCTGTCCAATTTCTCCCAAATAGGTAGGTGGTCTTATCCCAATTAGTTATTTATCGATTTGATGGAAGAACATAAAAAATGAAATACTTATACAACAACATGTGGGACATAAAAATGCTGCAAAACACCAAGTATTCCATCACTAATTCAACATGTCTAGAACATCAAGAGGTGCACAGAACATCATAGGCTTTAAGAGCCAGGAAAAAAAAATGCAGACAAAAATAATTACACCCTCATCTCTCAAAACAAGTAGTGCACTTCCATTCCATAGCAATGAATATAACTATCCATTAAATTTTAAGGATCTAAAATGAATTGATTTCAGACGGAATATGAAGATCATATTCATTCAGACTCCTTAAGTTTAAAAAACTTTTGAGTAAGACACTTAGTTCTAAAACATACGACAAGTTTTGACATGAATAAGACACTTAGTTCTAAAAAATACGATACTTAGTTCAAAACATAGTGCAAGCACCATGTTATTCTATCATACTAGAGCCTTGTAGGCAAGCACTTGGTTCCCTAATTTTATATGGAACTAATTGGATCATAAATTCAACAATTGAGATTTATTGATAAATCTCCCTTTAAAATATGTTAATAAGTGTATTTAAATCAATCATTAACTTGAGTATCACATGTATATTATTGACTAATATACCATGTTGGATGCATCAATCAATTTTAAGTTTGTTGATTTGAATAATAAACCGCCATGAAGAAAAATTATTCAGTGTGCACGTGATATACATGGTCTTATTGTAAACAAATTTTAACAAAGATTTCCACATAAAAGTAATAATATACAAAATATATATATAATGATATAACAAAATTTTAGACCTATTATTTTAAAACATAAGAAGTATTTCATAATATCAATAGTTAATATTTTTCATAGTATTTTTCACGCACCACACTTGACAAATGAGAAGAGTTTGTACCATTAATTAACAATAATTTCTTTGACTAGTGAAAAATGAACTGTGATTTTAACCTCTGTGGCCTTGACTCTACGGAATCCCAATATTGATGTCCTTGGAATACCCATTTCAATGATAATCAATATATCGTGGTGTATGCTACAAAAGTTTAACCAACCAAACACAATTTGGTTCGTTTCACTATCTTAGTTTTATTTCTATTTTGTACATGAGTGTTTTGTAAAACAAAGAATAGTACATATACAAATTCATAATTTATACACCTTTTGGGTAAAAATATTAACTTATTTGATGTTACTGTTGTAAGATGAAAATTAAAAATTAAAAACACACTTTCCTCTACTTTTGAATGATTAATTTTTTCAAATTATTTAAGTTACATTAGTCTCATAAATATGCACAAGATGAACCAAACATTTTGACATATATTTTCAAAAAAAAAATTAAAAAAAACAAGCAAACAAATTATAAACAACTTCACCAAACAAGGCCAGAGTTGAAATGGAGCCTTCTAATTTTGGAACAAGGAAAAAATTAATAAAAAAAACTACAACAAAACACCTATCATGATGAACAACAATGGAAAATATTAACTATGAAAAATATTATAGACCTATTATTTTGTATAATAGTTTCAGAATTATAAATAGTATTTTTCATAAATCAATAGTTAATATTTTTGTCACATGCAACACTAAATAATTTACATGAATCAAAATTACATGAATAAATTACATGAGTAATGCAACACTAAATTATTCATGTAAATTACACAAAATAATTTACACTAAGGAGACAATCCGAGTGCATCTTCTAAGGAGACATATATATATATATATATAGAGAGAGAGAGAGAGAGTGTTAACATGTCAATGTGAATATTCACATTGTCAACGGGCCGGACCGGGCCCGCCCCGGGCCGCCCACGGGCCGTGGGCTAGTTTCGGGCAGCCACGGGGCGCGAGCTAATTTTATACTCTTATCAATGTGAATGTTAACATGTCAATGTGAATATTCACATTGTCAACGGGCCGGACCGGGCCCGCCCCGGGCCGCCCACGGGCCGTGGGCTAGTTTCGGGCAGCCACGGGGCGCGAGCTAATTTTATACTCTTATCAATGTTAATGTTAATATGTCAATGTGAATATTCACATTGTCAACGGGCCGGGCTGGGCCCACCGCGACCCGGGCCCAGGCCCGGGCTTCGGGTTGCCCACGGGTCATGGGCCAATTTTACACTCTTGTCAATGTTAATGTTAATGTTAATGTTAATATGTCAATGTGAATATTCATATTGTGAACGGGCCAGCCCGGGCCCGCCCCGGGCGACGGGCTTGTTTCGGGCCGCCCACGGGCCGCAGGCCAATTTTACACTCTTATCAATGTGAATGTTAACTTGTCAATGTGAATATTCATATTATCAACGGGCCGGGTCGGGCTTATTTTTTTGGCTTTTGGGCCGGCCCGGCCCGACTCGAATTTTTCCGGGCACCCACGAGGACCAACATGAGCCGGGCCCCTACACATTGACGATATAAACATTTATATTGACGATGTGAACATTCACATTAAGGGTATTTTGGTAATTATGTCACCCATAGGACTTATTGAAATATAAGAAAATAATGTGAACTAGGGTTGGTTTGGGATGTCCTAAAAAAGTGCACTTTTTGACTTATTGGTGGGTTTGGGTTGGGTTTGGGTTGGGTTGAAAATTGAAAACCAAGCAATGTGAATTTAGAATTTTTTTTTTTTTTTTGATTTTTGTTTTTCAATATTGAGCAGTGAGCAAATATATAATTGTGAAAATGTAAAGAAGGCCTCATCTTGGTGAAGGTACGCTTTGAGTCTCCAAAATCTCAGACCGACTCTTGTGATTTTCATAATTGATCATTCCGTTAAATTTGGAGCAAATAAGAATTGACCATATTTAGCAAAATCTAATTATGACTATAATAAAAAAATATCATCAACATTAAATATGAAATAATAAAACTATTAAGAAATAGTCATTTTATAAAAAATATGAAATTCATTTACTGAAAAATAAGGAGAAAGAAGATTAATATGAAATTCATATGGTCCTTTGCCCTTTCTCTTAGGCATTCTTATAAGAAGTATGAATAGAGTAGGAATGCAGTATATATATAATAAATAAATTTGTTCATATATTTTTGTTTAGTATGTGAACACTACCAAAACAAATACTACTGATTGAAATATGTAAATTCTATATTGAAATGATTGCTATACCATTAATGCATGTGTACAAAATTGAAATCATATATAATGACCCTTTTGGCAACACCAACATCATAAATAAATTATTTGTTGATTTATTTATTTATTTAAATTACATCATTTTTGTTATATATTTTTTTCATAATAAATAAAAAAAAAAATCATGTTATACCTAAACAATATCTTTCTTACAAATCACAGAAATATGCCACAATTCTTCGGAGATTTTGCTTTCGGTGGTTTCATTCTCGAACCCACTAAACCACAAAATTTTATTACACGGCCAATCGTTTCAATTAGCTTCCTTAATTCTGGATAATTAATAAATTTTAAGAAGATGTTAAACTCTAAATAATTTATTAAATTTTCTATTAAATCTCTCACAAGAATATAAAATTCATACAAACTCACATGTGTGTGAATCTCACACCTATTTAAAAGATTTAGCTAAAAATTTGGTAAACTATTTGATATTCCTAACATAACTCAAATTTTAACCTACGGAACATTACCTTTATTTTACTTTATTTATTTGCCTATCACTTTTCTCACTAAATTTTAAAAGTAAGAATTTTTAAGTACGCTTGAGTTTGTTAATTTATTTTATGAATTTCAGGTTTCTTAATTTAATCACTTTGTTTGGTTTGAAAATTCTAAAAATTTTAAAAATTAGACTTAAAATATAAGGATCAAATTATTCAAATTAAATAAAAAAATTAAGAGAAATTTGAATTAAACCATACAGGTAATTGTCCACTGCCCATCTAATTGCACTCAAACATGCTTGTGCTTCCGCAATTAAAGGAGATGGCAGGTGGAGTCGATGTGGCTGTTGATTAATTTTAGGTCTCGTTTAGTAATGTGTTATTTTAATTTAAAAGTTAAAAAATTAAAAAGTCAATCATTGATATAAAAAAGTTAAAATTATATTTTTTTTTCTTTACTTTTTATACATCTTTTCATAAAAAATTAAAAAATTATTCCAAACATATTAATTTTTTTATATCATATTTTAACAAAAAAATAAAAAAAAAATTACTAAAATAGCATATTCACAAACGAGACCATGCTTTTGAGCGTAAAAATGTGTTGCCTCCCAAGATTCATCTATTATGAAGGTCCAAATCTGATAATCTGAATCAGTGCAAAGAAAATTCAAAAGTATGCAACTAGTTTTCCTTTTTATAAATTAAATTTGTCAACTAAGGTTTGAATAAAATTGGGATTTTTCTCTCCTTGATGAAATTGAGTTAATTACTCATCATAAACAATGATATTCATCCATAACAAGTGTAAATCTTTCAACAATCACAACATTTCACCATCACCATTCTCAATTCATAATCATCAAGCTCAAACAATACATACATACATATATATATCTACCTACATGAATAGGTTAAGAAATCACCACACAAGCTACTCAAATTGAAGATATAAAGAGTTAAAGACACCCCTACCTCGAGTTAGGATGCTAGAGTGGCTACACAAGCTCGTACTTCGTTGATTTAGCGAAACAACCGGTGAGAGAGTCAATCTAGCTTCTCTTTCAACTAATCTTGGAAGATCTTAGGTAGATCTTGAGTTGAGATTGGGAAATCTATGGAAATCTATGGCCTTGTGAGCTAGGGTTTGAGAAAAAGTAGAGTTAGAGAGAGAGAGAGAGAATGGAGAAGTGCCATGAAAATTGCTTGGAGTTGCTATTTTAAAATCTGCTGTCCCCGACAGTCGCTCCAGCGTGAGTTCCATCGCTCGAGCGTAAGTCACAAATAAGTGGTCCCACTCGAGCGTGGATTCTCTTACTCGAGCGGAGAAGAACATGTCGCATAAATTTTGCAGAGCTACAGTGAAACTATTGAAGGCATGCGCTTCACGCTCGAGCGGCAACTCCTCCGCTCGAACGGCCCGCCTGCAAAATCACCATTTACTGGGAGCTGAAGATCTACACTCGAGTGGGAAAAGTCATGCTCGAGCGGGGCAAAAAAATCAAGTATCACATGTTATGTATCAATACATGCATATGATCATGATGCGGCATATGTAATATGTTCAAAATGGTTTCGCATTTCGTAAAAGGTTTTCATCCGTTTTAGTGACTAAATCCAAACATTTTTCATTAAGACAACATTTTCTCACATTCATTATAATTGTAGGAGAGGGTTCAAGAAAGGATTTGGAAAATTCGAAAATCCTTGAAGAACAACTTCGAATTCTCTAGAAGATAATGAGAGGCTTAGATTCTTCAATAGTCTCAACTTAGGAACACAAGAGTAAATGAGATGATGGAGACAAGAGATTGGGTGAAGAAGAAAGCAAAGTAGCTAGAGAGAGAATAATGGCAAGGCTCTCCTATGGATCTCCCACTTTCACTCTCAAGATTGATTATGGAGAAGGGAAATTAGTTCTTTCCCAAGAGTTAATTCTCCAAAATCCATCCCTTGTAAAGCTATGGGTGGGTCCTATTTATAAGCACCTCATGATGTAGGATGGAGCCCATGTGCAAGGCACATGGGGAATATTCTCTCTAACCACCTTGTCCGAGGAGGTGACCTCTCCGAGGATGAGACCTCTCTGAGGATGAGGAAAACCCTGAAGAGGAGATTAACCTCTCGGCGAACCATTCTTCCTAGCCACACCTAACCAATGATCCCCAATCATCACAAAGGGTCAGCGGTAGTCCCAGAGGACGTCCTGCCGCATAAGGGTCAGGGGTAGTTCAAGAGAACGCCCTGCCGCAAATATTGCCGAGTCTCAGGAACCCCCTAGATCGTGCCACCTCAACCCGGGTATAGGCTAGTTTAACCGAAGAGTGAATTTATCTCCACTCACCGTCCTCGGGATCGAGTCCTTTGTTCGGACTCCATTACGCCCATGGTTTTGGTCCATAGATCCCGGAAAGCTCCGAGCCCGCAAATGTTCTGGGACTCATTAACGGAGCGACTTCTAGATTGCGTCTGAATCCGTTTGAAGCCAAGTGCTTCGGATCTCTAGGTTCGTGGATCCGAACCCTTTCGAGTCCGAGTGCCTCGGATCTCTAGACTTGTTCAATGTCCTTTCGAGTCCGGGCCCGAGTAAGCCTCTAAGTCTCTAAGTTCGTGGATCCGAACCCCTTCGAGGCTTAGAGCGATTCATCCCGTTTGATGGCGATAAATCCGGGCCCACCAATCTTGGACTATTGGGCCTAATTAATTTAATGGGCTCAAATTAGTTCCTCTTACATTTGCCCCTTGCGTGTATGAGAAATTGTAATTTTCTCGGACATGCATAATTTCACCTTATCAGTCATGCTTCACATTACGTCTTCGGGAATATTTGGTCTTGATAGAATCTATGGATAAAGTTGAGGGCTCACCGCAATTTACAGATAAAATCGACAAGTAATAATAATAAAAATAAATAAATAATTTTTTTTTTTTTAATTTTTTTTTTTTGGTCTTATCTTGTAAAGGGCCCACGAAGCTTTTCTTCATAATTTTGATTCAGGTCCTTTTTGAAGCCAAATAAACAAAACTCAATAAAATATATATATTTTGTAGAATATCTTAGAGACAAACTCTCTTACCCAAGTCAATAAAAAATAAATAAAGCCCACTTCTCTTACTTAAAGGCAAATTCTGGAAGCCTACAATTTTTTTTACTTCTCTAAAATCTTCAAGGCCCATTATAAATACATATATACGAATATTTGAAAGAATATTCCATGCATCACACTACTTTTTTTTTTCTATTTAAAGAGAAAGACAACAACCCTAATCAATAGCCTCTTTCCTTTTTGATTTAGCCATGAAAAATGCTTGGGAGCACTAATTAGTGCTCCCACTGATTAGGTGGCAGTGGGTCCCGCCATAAATGATGTGATGTTTTGGTCTTGGAGTTGTAATTTTTTTTTTTTTTTTTTAATACATTAGTGCTATTAGTGGTGATGTTTTTAGTGGGATGAATCATTGTTGTTTAGCCATTTCGGCTCTCTCTCTTTCTGCCGAGACCACCAGCTTTCTCTTTCTTTTTCTTTTTTTTTGTTTCTTTCTGAAATCCATGCGGCTAACTCTCTCTCTCCAAGACAAACCCAGATTTCAACATTTTCAGAGAGGCTCTGTTTCTACAATAACAGAGGCCGGCACCAACTCCTTGCATCCACGACATCTCCTCTATTTATTTATTTATTTATTTTTCTGTGCTTCATCTTCCTTACCTCACTAACGAATTTTTTTTTTTTTTTTCATTTTGACACTGTCCATCGCCGCAGCTCCAAACACCGCCGTTGTCGGTGTTTCATCTTGGCCCAATGACGCAGGCTCTGTGCTCTGGATACACCAGATCCCGGTCCTGCTCCGCCGGCGACCACCTGTAACTTTACCACCGTCTTCAGCCGTGATCTGGCCAACGCCGACCACGCCCGCCCTTTCAACGCGGCGTCGGTCTGCCCAGCTACTCCGTCGCTTGCACACCGCCTGCTGCCGTAGCTTCATCGTAACACCAACCTTTCTAGTGTTTTCCAATACACCGTCGCCCAAAATATTATCTGCAGATCTACCCATTCCACGCGAGAACCAGATGTGGATCTGTCCTGTGCGCGCGACCAGCCACCTCGCGCGGCCTGTGTGCTTTTCATCTGTCACTTACAGCCTCGCTACCACTTCCAGTCGCGCCTGGCTAGCGCCGACCACGCCGCCCACTCAACGCGGCGCCGGTCTGCCCAGCTGCTCTCCTTCCACACTAAAATGGCGAATCAACAACAAATAATGACTCGGCCACGGATCCTCGAAGCTGTGTCTTTAACGGTAGTCATTCTAATAGCCGCTCACGTCTTGGCTCTGGTTTATTGGATTTACAGCTTGGCTACTGAGAAGCAGCCTCGGAGAAGAAAGGAGCACCAGATCCAGTTCAATTTATAGTAAGAGAGAAGGGAATCTTCAATTCAACAGTAGTTTTGATGGTATAAATATATTCTTGGAATCTATATTCTTGGCTTTTGGCATGACTAGTGCTTTGCTACCAAGGAAAATAAAGTTCTTGTTGAATCTTGACTTGTAAGAGAAATGTAGTCTTGAAATTCATGCTTTGGAATTTGGCCATGTTGAGAAATCTGTCATAAATTGAGTATTAATTTGTTGTTTTGTTGATCTTGTGGATGCTCGGGAAATACATAGTTGATGCATGATGTCAAAATTTTGTTTGAACAGTTTAGCTTTATATCGGCTTGAGAGGAGCCGGCCCAAAAGGACAAAACCTTGATTGTTGCATTCTCATGAACTTGTTCGGAGGAATAGAATTGTTGTAACTTAAATAGATCATTATTATTTGTTGATGTTGCCCCATTTCGATAATGCCTGAATCAGGATATGAAATTGATATTGCTCGTCTCATTTGTCGGTTTTACTATTTCAGGCACATAAATTTTTTGTGCGAAATCCACGACCCCGAGGTCCTCAGAATCTTCACTAATGAGAGCGAGGGCTGTCCTTCGGAAGTCTGAACAAGAGCAAAACTGTCCCTTAGGAGTCCGAAAGTAGCATACACCCTACTTCGGCAAGAAAGATTCCTTTAGAAGGCAACTGAGTCTACCAAGCTTGCACCAATAGAAGTAAAGATTGTCTCTCAAAAGTCTGAGCAGAAGCAAGGCTGTCCCTCAGAAGTTCAAGCGAAAACAAGGCTGTCCCTCAGAAGTCCGAGTGGATGCGTACTTCTATTTCAGCAGCTAATGGAAGCAAAGGCTATCCCTCGGGAGTTCGAGTAGAAGTCCACTCTACTTTGAAAAGAAAGATCCTCGAAGCTCGTATTGATGAAAGCAAGGGCTGTTCTTCGAACCCGCGCTAATGAGAGAAATAGCTGTCCCTCGGAAGTCCAAACGGAAGCAAGACTGTCCCTCGGGAGTCCGAAAGTAGCGCACACCCTACTTTGGCAAGAAAGATTCCTCTTGAAGGTAATCGAGTCTACCAAGCTTGCGCCAACAGAAGTAAAGATTGTCTCTCGGAAGTCCGAGCAGAAGCAAGGCTGTTGCTCAGAAGTTCGAGGTTGTCCCTCAGGAGTCCGAATAGTAGCACACACCCTACTTCAGCAAGAAAGATCCCTCTAAGGCAACCGAGTCTAACAAGCTTGCACCAACAGAAGTAAAGATTGTCTCTCAGAACTCCAAGCAGAAGCAAGGTTGTCCTTCAGAAGTTCGAGCAAAAACAAAGCTGTCCTTCAGAAGTCCGAGCGGAAACAAGGCTGTCCCTCGGAAGTCTGAGTGGATGTGCACTTCTACTTTGGCAGCTAATGGAAGCAAAGGCTATCCTTCAGGAGTTCGAGTAGGAGTCCACTCTACTTCAACAAGAAAGATCCTCGAAGCTCGCACTGATGGAAACGAGGTCTGTTCTTTGAAAGTCTGAGTGGGAGCACACACTCTACTTCAATAAGAAAGATCCTCGAAGCTCGCACTGATGGAAACAAGGTCTGTTCCTCGAAAGTTTGAGTGGGAGCACACACTCTACTTCAGCAAGAAAGATCCTTGAGACTCACACTGATGGAAGCAAGGTCTATTCTTTGAAAGTCTGAATGGGAGCACACACTCTACTTCAACAAGAAAGATCCTCGAAACTCGCACTAATGGAAACAAGGTCTGTTCTTCGAAAGTCTGAGTGGGAGCACACACTCTACTTCAGAAAGAAAGATCCTTGAGGCTCGCACTGATGGAAGTGAGGGCTGCTCTTCGGAAGTCCGGGTGGGAACACACACTCTGCTTCAATAAGGAAGACCCTCAAAGCTTACATTGATGGAAGTAATAGCTGCTCTTCGAAGGTCCGAGTGGGATTATACTTCTACTGCATCAAGAAAGGTCTCTTCAGGTTGGTAACCGAGTCTACTATTCCTCTTTCTTCTTCGAGGGACAATAAAAATTGAAAACTGTTTCAAGCAACATAACACAGAGAAAATAACTTCTAATGGAGATACATAATATGGAGGAAATAAATTTCTTCATAACATAAGAAAAATAGAACTTCTTGGATAATGCAGTAAATATAAATTGTAAATGTCATAGATAGACTTCTTCTACGGAATGTTGACATTTGCCCCTGGAGTTGTAAGGTCATTTGGAAAGCTTTCACTAGCTGCTCGGGTTGTGGCCATCATGCACCATCATAGCCATGTCTTCTAAGATATCCTGGAGCTCCTATTCTCGGAACTCTATCTCATGTGCTTCGACTTTCTTTCTAAAGATCTTCTTAAGTGTCCAGCACTTTTCTGTAGGATGTCCTAGTGATAGGTGGAAAACACAATAATTAGGACCCTCGCGGTCCTTCTTCGGCAAAAGCTCTTCGATACGAGGCAACTTCAGTTCTCCGTCTGCCACCCATTCTTTAACTAAGGCCTTCACCTCCTCAACACTACACGGAAAAGGAGTGTCATCTTCACAGTTTTTCCTCTTCTGACCTTTGAATTCCTCTCCTTGCGACTTTCGTGTAAAAGACGCAGAAGCCGCAGTGACAGAAGGTCTTCGGGATGACTTGAAGTTGGTTTTATAACTAGTCTCAAACCCGATCTCCTGAGATTGAGGTACGTTGATGTTCCGAGATGCTTTAATTAGTGCCGAGAAAGTGGGTAGCTTGTGATTAACAAGAAGCATCTTGTACTCATTCAATGCCCCTTCAACACAGATTTGGACCAAGTAGCCTTCCTCCACAACCTCATGACAATCTACGGCCTTGTCTTGGAACCTCTTCACATATTTGAGAATGTCTTCACCCTCCTGCTGCTTTTCCTTACACAGGGTAAGTGTGGTCACTTTCTCGGCCACTTGAAAGAATTTGACGTGGAATTTGTTGACCATCTCCTCCCAACTTCGAACAGAGTTTGGGGCCAAATTAACATACCAACTATATGCTCGGTCAATGAGGGACTTAGAGAATTCTCTCAACCGAAGGACGTGGTTTGAACCATGAATACCCAGAGTCTCGATGAATCGCACAACATGTTCTCGAGCATTTCCTTGTTTGCCATCGAATTTGATGAACTTTGGCACCGTGTACCCCTCCGGGTATGGATAACTCAACATCTCGATAGGGTATGGTGGCTTGACATCCGAATCAGGCAAAGAGGGTAAAGTTTTCTTGCTCCGTTCTAGCTCGAACATGGCTTGCACATCTGCAAGGGTGAGAAATTGTTGAGGAAGAGAACTTGATAGTGGTATTTCCAGAACTTGGCTTGTAGACCCGAAGACTGAACTTGGAGCGACTTGGCCATTTGGGTGCTGAGAATTCATCATCAGTGAAGACGCATGACGATATTGGCCATCGGCACTTATGGACATGCCATTTGGTGATGGGACGTTGTATTGGGTCCCATAAAGTTCATTGCACGCCACGGCTATACTGGGTTGGACTTGCAAACTTGGCGTTGGAGCCAAAAGAGACCCACTCGGTACATGAGTAGAATTTACAATCGGTAGAACAAAATTAGGCATAGATGGAGCGACTTGATGGTGGTATTTCCAGAACTTGGCTTGTAGACCCAAAGACTGAACTTGGAGCGACTTGGCCATTTGGGTGCTGAGAATTCATCATCAGTGAAGACGCATGACGATATTGGCCATCGACACTTATGGACATGCCATTTGGTGATGGGACGTTGTATTGGGTCCCATAAAGTTCATTGCATGCCACGGCTATACTGGGTTGGACTTGCAAACTTGGCGTTGGAGCCAAAAGAGACCCACTCGGTACATGAGTAGAATTTACAATCGGTAGAACAAAATTAGGCATAGATGGAGCACCCTTTCGTAGAGAAATCTCTGTAGGCCTTCCTTGAACTTCCACATTCGCTGGAACACCATTCATCGCGCCGGAAACTCCTCCAATCACCGATAGACCATGGCTCGATCCTCTAGGTGCGTGATTTTACGCTCCATGGATCACAGGTTGGCCATGACTTGTTTCTCCTAGCACTTGATTTTGCTCACCATTTTGTACAACTTCAGGGATAATTTGGGGTAGATCCTGATGGTTTTGACCATTTCCAACATTACCATGAAATTGTTGATGCTTGTCGGCGCCGATTTGACCTCCATTTGTTGCTGGTGGTGCGAAATACGAACTCATCACCAACATGGTGTGGGTGAGATTTTGAAGGGTCGCGAGAATCTCTTGTTGAGTGTGTTGGAGTCCGTGAATAGCTTCAAGGATGAGAGGTGAGTCTTGAACTTGAGTCCTCTCATCACCACCATTGGAAGAGCCTTGTTGATGAGTCTCATTATCTGCCATTTTTTCCAGAGTTGTGTAGGCTCCAGATCTCGTTGAGACCATTAACCAATCTGCCTCCCCAGTGAAGTCGCCAAAATGTAGGAGAGGGTTCAAGAAAGGAGTTGGAAAATTCGAAGATCTTCGAAGATCCTTGAAGAACAACTTCGAATTCTCTAGAAGATGATGAGAGGCTTAAATTCTTCAATAGTCTCAACTTAGGAACACAAGAGTAAATGAGATGATGGAGATAAGAGATTAGGTGAAGAAGAAAGCAAAGTAGCTAGAGAGAGAACAATGGCAAGGCTCTCCCATGGATCTCCCACTTTCACTCTCAAGGTTGGTTATGGAGAAGGGAAATTAGTTCTTTCCCAAGAGTTAATTCTCCAAAATCCATCCCTTGTAAAGCTATGGGTGGGTTCTATTTATAGGTACCTCATGATGTAGGATGGAGCCCATGTGCAAGGCACATGGGGAATATTCTCTCTAACCACCTTGTCCGAGGAGGTGACCTCTCCGAGGATGAGGAAAACCCCGAAGAGGAGATCAACCTCTCGGCGAACCCTTCTTCTTAGCCACACCTAACCAATGATTTCCAATCATCCCAAAAGGTCAGGGGTAGTCCCAGAGGACGTCCTGCCGCATAAGGGTCAAGGGTAGTTCAAGAGAACGCCCTACCGCAAATATTGCCGAGTCTCAGGGACCCCCTAGATCGTGCCACCTCGACCCGGGTATAGGCTAGTTGAACCAAAGAGTGAATTTATCTCCACTCACCGTCCTCGAGATCGGGTCCTTTGTTCGGACTCCATTACGCCCATGGTTCTGGTCCGCAGATCTTGGAAAACTCCGAGCCCGCAAGTGTTCTAGGACTCATTAACGGAGCGACTTCTAGATTGCGTCTGAATCCGTTCGAAGCCAAGTGCTTCGGATCTCTAGGTTCGTAGATCCGAACCCTTTCGAGTCCGAGTGCCTCGGATCTCTAGGCTTGTTCAATATCCTTTCGAGTCCGGGCCCGAGTAAGCCTCTAAGTCTCTAAGTTCGTGGATTCGAACCCCTTCGAGGCTTAGAGCGATTCAGCCCGTTTGATGGCGATGAATCCGAGCCCACCAATCTTGGACTTGCGATAAATTCGGGCCCACCAATCTTGGACTATTGGGCTTAATTAATTTAATGGGCTCAAATTAGCTCCTCTTACAATAATTAACCCGATGAAACCTCTCAAGTACATGAATATGTGAGTTGTGATCGCTAAGCACTACCTAAACTAGTGCTCTATCGGAAGCAACACTCTACCAGTGGCCATTGCTAAGCGTCACCTAAACATTACCAAATTTATTGGTTTCTAACTGGAATGAACTTGGGACCTACACTAAGCGGGTTTCCGATCTTTCACTGTGGACTATTGAGCCAAATTATCTCATTTTCAATCTCATCTATACATGATCCAAATACACCATTTCTATTTAATTTAAACCATAACATTTAAATGATATAATGCAACTCATTCCATTAACCAATTTTGATAAAACGTATTCAATGCACTTCCATTCAATAATAAGTTTTTATCTCATGAATTCAACAATTCATAATGCATAAAAATAAGTTTTTGTCGTCCTAATATATCAATCTCTACAATAATGCCATTCTCTACCAATGGCCAACAACAATCTCTAACAATGATATAATTTCATAAACTATACAAATTCATCTCCAATTTCCATATAACACTATCAATTTCTCATTTTGCACAATTTCACGAAATTAGGGCTTTATCAATTTTAAGCATCCTGATGCACTTTTATACAATAAAAATAGGTTTAGTAAGAAAATTATAGGCAAATACTTAATTATTCTCAAACCATAATCCTCTATCATGTAATTTCTCAAACCTCTATCAATAACTCAAAATTTGTGCATCAAAATACCACATATACATCCATAAACCCATACTAAACAAATGAAAGGAAAACCCTACAGAAGGGGAGAAAGACAAAATTTTGAAATTGCCTAAATCAAATTTTGGTTTGGATGAAAACATAACCCTTATTGAGCTCTACAACGTTAATACTAGGGTCGAAGATTGGTTCCAACTCTAAGAGCTCCAAATGGAAGATTGAAGTTGAGAGTTATAGTGGAAAGAGAGAATGTAGAGAGAAGATATATATATATATATATATATAGAGAGAGAGAGAGAGAGTAGAGAGTGAATGAGGAAAAAGGGAGAAATGTGCTGAAATAGAAAAGGGGGTCGTAAAACACTTGCCTGAGAGGCTACCATGTGCAGCTTCTCAACCTTGGCTGCACGTGCAAAGCTGATTGCCCCATGTGCGGAGCCTCCTTGCCACACGTGACATGCTCATTGGCTGCACCTGTAGTTTCACGCAGTCCAAGTCTAGCCCTGCCAATCCTTGCCACATGTGCAGAGCTGGTAGTCGTACATGAAGAAAGAGCCACCACACGTGTGGGGTTCTGCTCAGCAAATTTCATACTTCCTGTACCAATCCGCTTGTGCGGGACACCCTCTTTGCAAGTGCGACCGCACCAGGTGAGGTTTGATGTATTGTATTTCAAGTCAAGGGTCCGAAAGTGTATCGGGGCATCCATATATGTAGGTTCAAGTCGGGTTTATGACCTGAGATGCTACATCATTATAGATAATGAAAAAAAATATTTATCAACTATAGCAAAGCCAGATGGTTTTGGAGACAAATTATAGATTTCAAATTGTTAGAATTTATCTCCACCTACAACCTCCACTATCACACACTCCACCTACCACCTCCACTTCACTCCTACACCTACTACCACATTTTCTTCTATATATAGGAATTGTAAATATAGCAACACATCAATCAGATATCAATCAATAATACATCAGTTTATTTTACATGGTATCAGAGCAAGGTTAAGAATCTTGGTGTTCTTCCTCTTCCGGCGGGCGGCAACCTTGCCTTGACCGCCCGCCGGATCTCAACCAATTCAAACCCTCCCCCCACTTCTTCACCACCTCGCCACACCCGATTCCTGGTTCTACCAATGCCGTCGCCGCCGTAACACCGCTGTTAAGCACCTCCACCATGTCAACCGCCGCAATGTCTCAGTCACCCGACCACTCCGCCTCTAGCTTGTACTGCCCCGAGAATGCCTGCGACCTTGATGCCGGGATATCCGATCCCCAACCTTCCGGCCACTCTCCACCGCCCGATGAAAGTACCAGTCGTGGTGTAGGCCGGACCCGTCTGAAGTCAGTTTCATTGAGCAGAACGGTCCATTCAGACATGGGCCTTTCCCGCTGAAGATGTCCAAGTTCCCTCTCTCTCTGTTCTCCCCTGCCGCAGCGGCCTCAGATCTGAGATCTGTATGCATGTGTATTTTGTTTTAGCTCACGGCTTCGAAGCTGATGATGATGATGATGATAAATGGGGTAGGTTGACGTGCGTGAACAAGGTTTCTGAAGCTATATTAGTTGTTTTGTTTTTACTCTCTCTCTCTCTCTCTCTTCTTTTTTTTCAACATAATCATCTCACCCTCCTTTCTTTTTATTATTTTATTTCATCTTTCAATTCACGCTTTACACAACACCTCCTGAGCATCTCTCTCTAATTTTTCACACCCATTTTCTTTTTCTTCTTTTATTTCTTTCTTCTTTCTCTTCATCCAACTATCCACCACCTTTTGTCCCCCTCTTTTCCTTTCTTTTATTTTATTTAAACACAATGCCTCTCACATGTTTTCCTCCACCGCCCACATCCCTCACTTTCTTTAATATATTTTGTTTTTGTTTTTTTATTATAATATATTTTTCCTATCCCTACTTTTATTTTATTTTATTTTATTTTTTCTATCTTTTGTATAATAATGAAACATTGCTAAAAAAAAAAAAAAAAAAAAACCAACAAAAAAAAAAAAAAAAAAAAAAAAACATTCACAACCATCTCGGTTTTCATTTCACAAACTTATCATTTTTGTTATGACGGGATCAACCCCGATCACAATTTTACAAAAAAAAAAAAACACAACAAAAACAACAAATACAAACACACAACCACACCCCCAGTGGGATTTTTCTTCTCTACTCCGTCGCCACCGGTCTCTTCTTCTTACCTCCGTCCTGGGCGGCCCTTGACGGTGCTGCCTCCGTGTTTCCCACGCCGCCGAGCACGTTCACTCCTCCCTGCTCCTCTACTACAGCATATGGTGGACCTCCAAATCGGAACATCACGGTGGCCTTCCGCTTCAGCTCCTTGTTTTCTGTCTTTAGCACACTTATCTCTGCTCGCGCATCCTTATACATGCGTTGGAGCAGAGCCAGCTGGGAGTTTAATTGTTGCACCTCATTTGTCCTACTCTGCAGCCTGTGCGACAAGTTTGTGACCGCCGTCATGGACTCCACACATGCCTTCAAAGTATACTGATTAGCCTCCACATCCGACTGCACTGCCATTCTTTGCTCCACAGACCGCATCGGAAAGTTCAGCGGAGTAAACTCCGGGGCACTCGGTTGAGGTTCCAGTGCCACCGCTCCAGTTCTCTCTCTTGTTGACTCGTTGAGGTCGGGAAAGAGGGTGAGCAGTCCACGGGAAGACGAGGCCATTTTCTGGGCAACAAAGTGTTACAGCCTATCTCTCTCAGCACAAGGAACTCTCTTTCTCAGCAACACGAAGGATTTTCCAGAGGTTTCTCTCAGTTTTTCTCTGCCTCAGCCTCTGCCTTCGTCTTGGTTATATAGCCAAGGCAGCCACGCGCATCGCGCGCCTCTTGACGCCCGACAAACTGGCACGCCTTTTCATGGCACATCTTTTGATAAAGGGGACACGCCTTTTGATGAATTGGGCACGCCTTTTGATGGCACGCCTTTTGACAAAATTGGGCACACCTTTTGAGGGTGCAACTTTTACAACGGTCCGACATGACCCTATAAACTGTCCCGACATTGATTCCGGTTAGCTCCTTCATGGGTCCGACAAGACTTTGTAAACTGTCCCGACATTGATTCCGGTTAGCTCCTTCATGGGTCCGACAAGACTTTGTAAACTGTCCCGACATTGATTCCGGTTAGCTCCTTCATGGGTCCGACAAGACTTTGTAAACTGTCCCGACATTGATTCCGGTTAGCTCCTTCATGGGTCCGACAAGACTTTGTAAACTGTCCCGACATTGATTCCGGTTAGCTCCTTCATGGGTCCGACAAGACTTTGTAAACTGTCCCGACATTGATTCCGGTTAGCTCCTTCATGGGTCCGACAAGACTTTGAAAATTGGGCACACCTTTTGAGGGTGCAACTTTTACAACGGTCCGACATGACCCCATAAACTGTCTTCTACATCGGTCTGACACCACCATACAGTGTCCTCTACATGGTTATGACCCCCCCATACAGTGTCCTCTACAACGTTATGACACCACCATTCAGTGTCTTCACCAACGGTCTGACACGACCATACAGTGTCTCCTATCTTTTTTTTTATTTTTATGTATTTTCTTGTTTTGTTCCTCTCTCCAAACTCAAGTTGGTTAGTTTCTATCCTCCTTGAGTTTGCGCGGGGCTGTTAGAATTTATCTCCACCTACAACCTCCACTATCACACACTCCACCTACCACCTCCACTTCACTCCTACACCTACTACCACATTTTCTTCTATATATAGGAATTGTAAATATAGCAACACATCAATCAGATATCAATCAATAATACATCAGTTTATTTTACACAAATCGCACATCAAACCAACTCGCGGTTAGTGGGCGAATCAATGCAGATTGGGAAGTATTTTGCACAATCTTACCAAATACCAACCCAATCGTATCGGTTTAATGATTTGAAGTTCCAGAACCAAACCAATGCACTTAAAAAACCAAATCAATCCAATCCAAAGAGATCGATTTGATTTGATTTTTCGGTTCACTTGATAATTTAAACACACATAATAACTATCATGCTGTTTTTTCTAAACTAACACAAAAAATTAGAACCTACTGTTTTAATCAATAGAAATAAAGTTAAGAAAATACATATATTTACCCAAACATCATAATATAATTTTTTGTATTTTACATATTATACACTCTCATCCATTGTACACTTGTTGATGTAAAAATTGGGAGAGCTTACTTTTCAAACATTCTCAAATACTTTTTACTTATTTTCAAGTATTTTTTTGAGATTTTTAACACTTTGTATATTTTGGACTCTTGTTTTTATTTTTTTGTGTAATAGATAAAAAATAAAAACCAATAATAAATGTTTTTCGTAGCCAACAAAAAAGCAAACTTATTTGGATGAAAAGCAAGAAAAAATATTTTTCCAACTACAGTCTTACCGATATCACTATATCATTATCGCTACCACTACTGCTATCACTCCACTACAACCTCCTCCACTATATCACTATCGCTACCACTACTACCATTATCCCACCACTCGAACTATTAATACAATTGCTAACATGTAAGTTTCAAGATTGTAACTAAGTATAGAAAAATATTTTTCGTAGGGTTTTTTTTTTTTTTGTTGGTCAAAACAAAGTATAAGACACTTCACATATGTTTCTTAGGACAGTTTTGGTCCCATGATCACCACTTAAATTGTCTTTGATGGTGGTATTTTAAGACCATGAGCCTGTAATGATTCCCCAAAATTGTGACTAGAATTTTCAGTGTCGTGACAAAATTGTGGCCACCCATTTTGGAATGTATGGCTATAATGTGTCGACTTGACCTCTCCAGAGAATTCAAATCGCTCCTGAGCGTCTGATGGTTTCCAAAGCTCAACTAGCGATAAAAGTACATTGACTACATGGGCCATGTTGGGCCTCTGTGAGGGGTTCTTTGCACAACAATGACCAGCCAACTCAGCAACAGTGCTAATACTCAACAGTATTTCTTCATCAAGATCAATTGTTGGGTCGATAGCTTTTTGGAATGAGCCTTTGTAAATACGTATTTTACGAAACCATGTGACGAGATCAATGTACTCATCCTGCTGGGGCTCAAGTTCAAATACCGCATTCCTTCCGGTAATCAATTGCATTAAAATTACTCCGAAACTGAACACATCAATTTTAACTGTCACCCGTCCTGTTACTGTCCAATCATACAAGAGATTCCAATATCAAAAGCAAGTTTTTATTTAAAAAAAAATTACCAAATGCAAATACTTTTGAACTTATATATTTCAAATCCTAAAGTCGTATTGTCAAAATACGACTTCAAATTTAAAATTGTGTTTCTAATTGGCGAATGTAAAAAATTTAACAATACATTAATTAAAATTATGCATTTAAAACACAATTTTACTTTTACTTTGAATACATAACTTTTACTTTGAAATGATATTTTCAATACTCAACTTCCAAAAGGAGCATGGGTTTGAAAATATGTGCAAAGACTTTCGGTAATATGTTTTCAAAATGGGAGATTTATTAGGAAATCATTCTTCAAATAGTTGTATGTCAATCAATTCATAATATATTTTTGCATTTAAACATGTCTTATTATTTAAATATTTGATCTATCAAATCATAATTCTTATATTTAAGGTATTTTATAAACAATTTTATTTTTATAAATATTTTTTGAACTCTTAATAACTTGACAGTGTCAATGTTCACATTACAGAATATTTACATTGTCAATGTGAATATTATTATTAAGATCACTCATAGGACTTATTAAAATATAAAAAAATAATTTAGAGAAAGTGAAACATAAAGAGCTGAAGAGGGATTTATGATAAATGGCCCTTTCATGAGACTCAACTTTAGTTTTTTTTTTTTTTTTTAAAAAAAATTTTAATAATAAAAAATTCCAAGATTTCAATATTAGAGACAGCATAGTTCCCCCAAATATATATATATATATATAACTATTTTAATTAAATCAAATATCCCGTGTTGGATACTCAACATTGGACATTGGTAAAATGAGTGAAACTGTTGTATAAATGCTTTACAATAAGTAAAAAAAAAATTATTTTTTATTTTTTTATTCCGTACATAACACATAACACTCAAATAAAAATATGATTTTTTTTTTTTTTTTTTTTTTGTGAAGTAATTTTTTCATATATTTAATTTTGAGATCGGGTAAATTACACTGGTACTCCTTGAGATTTCTGTTTAATACAGATTTTTTCTCACATTTAAAAAATTATACTTATCTTACTGTCAGATTAAAATGACATATTTACCCTTTAACCTTTTTACATATAAAACAATAAAATAATACTAATATTTTATTTATGTCATTCCAAAAAAAATAACAATTATTTTCTTTGGTTTAACTCACGAAGAATTGAATTTCTTTATGTTTCGTATTTTTTTTACTGATTTTTTAAAATATTTTAAGAAATTTTTTTTTATTTTTTATTTTTTAGATATACCTAATCTAGATATACTTTAGAAGTATAATATTTTGTGATTTTTTTTTTAAAAAAAATTACCAAATACAAAGAAATATAAAAATTCAGTAATACTAATACCGTAATAAATGTGAATAATGGTATTTGGTAATATTATAATAAATGTGGGTAAATAGATGCGGAAAAAAAAATGATAATGGAAATAAAAATGAAAAATTATATTCATGTATAAAAACTTGTACAAAAATATCATAAAAATATTTTGATAGTGATGTAAATATAAATCATGTTTATGGGTGTGTTTTGTTTTAAAGTGAAAAGTCACTATTAAACTATATCATTGTATTTGAAAATTGGAAAATGAATTGTGGCCCTAAAAACAGTGGCCCTAATGGCCCTAATTTCCTTTTCTGGATAAGTTTGTTTTTTTTTTCTTGTTTTTTTTTGCCTTGTTTTTTTTTTGTTGCCTTATATGGAAATTTAGGGGCATTTGAGCCCCTAAATTTCGAGCTACCAACCAAAACCGTTGAAAATTTTATATAAAATTTACATTTGTATATCATCACTCAATAAGAATATATTCAAGTAGAATTTAATGATAAAAAGTTGTAGAATGTAATCATGATGATTGGGAGAAGAAATGGTAGAAAAAAAAACAAAATGGTCATTTAAAAAAATTTTGAGTATGACATCAGCTATCCAGGAGACAATTTGTAATGAGATTACAAACCTCAGGAAGGAGAATGTAATTTTTCAAACGCGATGAAAGAATTTGTATTCAATAGAAACCTCAGGGGGTATTAGTGTAATTTATCCTAAAATTTTTTAAATGACCATCTTGTCCTTTTTCCTACCATTTATTCTTTTTATCATCATGAATATATTCTACAACTTTTTATCATTAAATTGAATTTGAACATATTTTTATTGAGTGTTGATATACAAATATAAATTTTATATAAAATTTTCAAATACAATGATATAGTTTAATGGTGACCTTTCACTTTAAAACAAAACACCCATAAACATGATTTATATTTACAACAATATCACTATCATAACATTTCTATGATATTTTTTGTATAAATTTGTATATACTAATAGAATTTTTTATTTTTATTTCCACCATTATATCTAGATTAAAAGATATATTTAGTAAGTATAAGATTTGTACAAAAAACTTTAAAAAAATCATTGAATACAACAAAATAAAATAATATATTGAATTTTTGTTTTTTTTTTTTTGTATTTGGTGAATTTAAAAAAAAAGTATATTTAGATATCTAAAAAATTTAAAAAAAATTGCATAAAATATTTTTAAAAATCTAGTAAAAATAAAAAAATAAGAAAAAAAAATCAATTTTTTGTGTGAGTTACACAAAAGAAGATGATTTTTATTTCTCTTGAAATGACATGAACAAAATATCTTTATTATTTTATTATTTTATATGTATAAAGGTTAAGAAACAAATATGTCATTTTAATCTGACAGGGGAGTAAGTGTAATTTTTCAAATGCGAAGGAAGAATCTATATTAAACAAAAATATCAGAAGATATCAATGTAATTTACCCTTTGAAATTTAATGAATCTGACCTTAAAATACATACTCAACACTCATATCCAAATACATATAACGTAGGAGACAATATTCATGGCACTTATTAATGTAAATCGTATAGTGCGCTCCCTGATGGACGATGCAATCACAAAAGTAAAAATTTTAAATATCAATTAAAAAAATAGAAGAGACTACTTAATTAGATGAAACATTCTTTTAGAACTAAACTTTGTGGCATGAATCCGTCTTTTGAGTTCAACTCGATATCTATTTTGCTAATGTAATTAAATCATGGGAAATTTTAATATCCACGCCCTTAAAAAAAGATGTACTCTCTGTTATACGGACTCTATAAAATTTGGGAGGTACCTATATCGAAACGATATGACACAGGTATCAGTGTAGGGATACGGCCGGGATGTGGCTCTTTACAAATGGATACAGCTCTATTTTACTCTAAATGCAGAAGAAACGAAAGAGAGAGCAAGGAGAGAACCCGTCGCTGGCTTCGATCCTCTATTCGACTACTTCGACAAGCATGGCCCTTTCGATCCTCTGGCTTCGACTTCCCCTTCAACTTCGACAAGTGTGGCCCTTTCAACTTCGCCTTCGCCTTCGCCTTCGCCTTCGTCCCTCTCTCTCTCTCTCAAAAGAAATTCCACAAAATCATATGTATAGTAGTTAAATTGGGATTCATGTCATCACAAAAGAAATTCCATAAAATCATATAAATAGTTGTTAAATCGGGATTCATATCGTTAATCAACATGGCCTCGTAAAGAATCGCTAACCGAATCGAATTGTGAATTGTAAAGATTCAGTCACTTTTTCTAAATTACTTAAAAACATATATTTACACACTTAGTGTTAAATATATCTTATAAATATAAAATATTTAAACTTAAATCAATGAAAATGTTATTTTGAATAATAATCACGTAGCTTAATAGATAAGAAATTACAAAGATTCATAAGTAAGATCACCATCTTATCTTCTTTTTTTAATTATTATTATAAATATTTTTTATCAACCATTCTTAAAGACCGTAACCAAATAACCAAGCTATCAATTTCTAAATTAATAATAATTAAATATGATATTGATATTTGAACAATAAACATAAATACTTTTCTAAGTTAAAGTGTGCAAATAATAAGAAAGAATTATTTAGAATCTTTTATTTTAAAGCCTAAAATATTTTGAAAAATATAACTGACCTCAAACATATAATATTGAATTATATTCAATTTAATAGAATAATAATAGATAATTCACAGTGTAACTTTAATCTTAAACATCTTTAGAAGATATATTATAATTTTTTAAAAGAAAAAAAAATGAGAAAGAAGGTTAGAAATATGTTGAGTGTGACTGAATCTGGTTGAATCTTATTAAAAATTCCATAATCACCAAAATAACAACAAATCATGCATATATATGTTAATTATTTTGGTATTAAACGCTATTAGAAGTTATATTATGTCATTTTTACTAAAAATATGGAGAAAAAATAATTGAAAATATGTCAAACACAATATTTTCAAAAATTGTATGAATCATAAAACGTGAATCGAATCATAAATCGATTGTGAATCGTGCGATTCACCAGAGATTCAGTTCCAAAATAGATTCATCTATAAATTCGTATCGATTTTGCAAAAATTGTTAATCGAATCGTGAACCGAATCGCGAATCGTAAGATTCTGACAATAGAGATCATAAAAGTAAAAAATATATATAAAAAAATCTATAAAACAAATTATCCATTTTTTATTTTTTATTTATTTTAACATAATTTGTTATTCTTTATTTGTTATATTTTTTTATTTATAATATATATCAATTAAAAATAAAAATAATTATATAAATAAATTAAAAATATTATCAATAAAAATAATACTAAGATAAAAATAATAAATATATTTAAAAATAACTATTTAATTCATCTTAATATATTTTAAAAATAAATATTTAACGTATTCCCGTACCAATATTTAAATTTGGATCCATATCCACGTATCCTTAATTTTTAATTTCGAAATTACGCACTTACGCCCGATACGTGCACCCTAGTCCATGTAACGTAGGGTGTACCATAAGCACTCCTAGTTATGCTATTTTATTTTTTAGTTATGATATTATTTTAATTATAACTCATGAGATCTATAATTGCGCCTCATGTTGTATTTAGTTATGATAAATATATATATATATATATATATTTCTAGTCATGACTCAAAAAGTATAAAATTATGCTATTTTATTTTTTAATTATAAAGAATATATGATACACATCTTTTGAGAAATATGCACCATAATGTTTCCCTTAAATCATTGTCTCTAAATTTTTAAGTTGGTTTCAAGAGTAAAACATTGACGAGTTATGTCAGACACCTCAAATAAATTACAAAATTTTTTATGAAACCTCTCACATAGATGTGGGACCCACACAAATCACATGTCAATCTCACACTTATATAGTAAGAGATTTAGTAAAAAAATTTGATAATTTATTTAGAATTTATAGCATTTTCAAACATTGAATCTGATAGTTGACAAAAAAGGGACCACGTAAATCCAATCCTATTATTTCTAAAACATATAAAGGCTATTTTCTTGGATAATTAGTCTTGTAGAATGGAAAAGTAAAAGCATTTAATTAAGTTCAAATATGTGGACACTCACGACTTGTTAGCTAATTTTTTGAAAAATGCAATTCTAACACAAAATATATAAAAAAAAAAAATAATTAGGACAAATTATACGTTTTTATATCTTATCCTTTGTGTTTTTTTTGGTCCATCCATTTTCAATTAGCTCAATTCTGACTCTTAATTATAAATTTTGTATCAATTTCCTTTAATTGATAATGTCGTAATGATTTTGACAAAAAAAATCATTGAATTACTTAAATTTAAATTTAACTCACTAAATTTATAATTTACTCAAAAATATGAAACATGCCACTCATATATATATTTTTTATAAAAAAAATATTAAGAGTTGTAATCAATTAAATCAAATTGAAATAAAATTATAAATTTAAGATCAAAATCAAGTCAATTGAAATTATAATGACCAAAATGATAGAAGGATCAAAATACAAGGATTACTATTATAATTTGTCCAAATAATTATTTGTGAACGTCATTTTTTAATAGAAAATGCTATACGTCCTAAATTTTTTACTAAATAAATGACCCAATGTAAACCCCACACCCATGTGAGATATTTGGTCATTTATTTCATAGAAAAATTGGTATCTCTAGCATTACCTTTTTTAATTTACGAACCACCTTGATGGTTGTTTTGTTTCAGGCATAACATAACCTTCTTTTTTTTTTTTCTTTTTCAAAAGCTTATAGAGAAAAAATGAAAATTGTTGTGATAAACAAATACTTGGATACAAAATTTCTATTAAAAAAAATGCTGGGCATTGTGGCTCTCTCACTTTCAAAAGAAAGTGGTATCAAAATTCAATGTCTATAATTTTTAATTTATAAAAGGGTACCTGCATATTCTGGCGCGAGATATCCAAAAGTTCCTACTAGTTTAGTTAGAACTGAAGAATTTCCAACTGGCGCAAGACGAACAAGTCCAAAATCCGCTACTTTAGCACGCATATCATCTCCTAGAAGAATGTTGGATGGTTTAAGATCTCTATGAATAAAACTTTGATGGGCCAAACCATGCAAGTACTCAACACCTCTGGCCACATCAAGAGCAATGGTCAGCCTCTTAGACCACTCAAGGGGTTTCAACCCTTCCTCCTTCCAGTTAAACAAGAACCTACTAAGAGTCCCTTGAGGCATGTACTCATAAACTATTAGCCTCTCGTTTCCATCCAAGCAATATCCAAGAAGATCAACCAAATGCCGATGTCGGACCTTCGTAAGCACAGCTATCTCAGACTTGAACTCATCCAAACCCTTCTCAGTTACCACTCTCGACTCCATCCTCTTAACCGCAATCTTAGTCCCTTCGTGCAACTCCCCTTTGTAAACAGTTCCGAATCCACCTCTTCCCAATATATTCTCTTCGCTAAAATTGTTAGTCACGTTCTTCAAAACTTGAATCGAGATCACCATGCTTCCAGATTCAATAACATGAATGTTACTGGGTCCACTACTTCCATGAGTAAATGTCTCACTCTGCACCCTACCAGAAAGCTTTCGTTTAGCCCTGTAAACACAGAACAATCCGACCCCAAAAGCGAAAACCGCACAAACACCACCAATCACCGAAGTCTTCATACCATTATTCGAGGGTGTACTAGGTGTACTCCCTGGGGGTGTTCGGGTTCCAGGTGTCCCCGGAGTCGGACCATCACTATCCTTCCCAATATCAGGATTGCCATCAGTTTTTACAAGCACATTACTCTTAAACAATGGAATTTTCCCATAAAGCTGATTGTTGGAAACATCTAATTGTTTAAGATTAGGCAAAGTTGTAAGCTCATTCGGGATAGTACCCGTCAAATTATTATTAGCAAGAATCAGTATCTGCAACGAAGTAATCGAAGAGAAATTCGGAGAAATCGTACCCGTAAGACCCATTTTCTGAAAATTAACAACAGTAATGTTTTCATTACTACAACTAATCCCCAACCACGCTGAACAGGGATCATTACCCTTCCAATTCGCCGCAAAAACAGTCGGGTAACCAACAGATTGCGCAGTCAAAAGCAATGTATTCATTCGGGGATCGCACGGAACTCCGGGACCAGTTAAGCAGAAGCTATTTGTTCCAGGAATCAAATCAACCACAACAGAAGGGGGAAATTTCGGGGTTGGACCTTGCAATTGATTGTTGGTCAAATTCACAACCCTAAGCGATGGAAGATTCACAAAAGAATCTGGTACCGGACCCGTAACCGCACAGTCTCTCACACTGAAATTCTGCAACATGGTAAGGCCCGAAAGGTCCGGTAAAGGGCCCGAAAAGGAATTGGATTGTAACCAAACTTCGGTTAATTGAGTCATGTTCTGAATCACAGCAATTGAGCCATTGAGCTTAGAACTACTCGTCTGCCCATTTAGCCACAGAGACTGAATCGGAGAACCCGAAAAGCTCGCCGGAAGCTCACCCTCGAGATAATTGAAAGACAAGTGAAGAATCGTGAGGCTCGAGAAGGTGTCGCCGCCGAAGAAATCGGGGATTTTTCCAGTGATGTTAGCGGAAACGGCCGAGAAGACTTGGAGAGTCGAGGCGTCTCGGAAAGTTACCGGAATTTGCCAAGCCGAAAAGGGGTTGTAATCGAGATATACAGCTTGGAGAGAGGTTAAGCCGGAGAGGAAATCGGAGGGAATGGAAGAGAAGTTGTTGTTGTTGAGCAAGAGAAACTGGAGCGAGTTCAACCCGGCGAAACTCGGGAGCGAACCAGTGAGTTGGTTGGACATGACCTCGAATCTCAGTAAGGCAGTGAGTTTGTTGATTGAGGGAGGGAGAGAGCCTTGGAGGTTTTGATGCCCGATTTGGATCCGGGTGATTCGGCCGTCGTTGGAGCAAGCTACGTGTTGCCAATTGCAGGGGTTTGAGTCGGTCCAGCCGAGTGAACTCGGTGGGTTGAGGCTGGTTTTCAGGTCCTGCATTACTGAAGCGTCGGTTGAGCTGGACTGAGACTGAACCAAGACGAGGAAAGAGAGGAGGGAGAAGAGAGAGAAAAGCATGGAACCCAGATGAGGTTTTGCCATTTTCTCGAGAAAGAAGGAGAAAGGAGTATCCTTTACGGCCTTCTTACTTAGTCCTTCGCGTTTTGGGCCTCAAAGCCCAACTTGCAGCTCGGCCCAATTTTTCCCAAAAATTACCCTCTCAGTAGTGATTTTTGGAGGGGGGGTGATCAAAATGTGAATTTTAGAGAGAGAAAGTGAAAAGTGATGTCTAAGATTGCAGACGAAGCGGCGGAGATAGAGGGAGAAGAAAGACTAAGATAGTGAGAGAAAGAGGAGAGAGAAAAGGTTTTGGGAGTTTTTCCATTTTTCCATTTCTGGTGAAGAGGGGAGTTTTGTTTTGTGTTATTATTATGGAGGAGGAGATTGAAAGATATAAGTATCATCATATATGTATATGTATATGTATGTATAGCTGGCATATATGCGTGTGAGCCCCACCTTTTCTTTTCTTTTCTTTTCTTTTTGGGAAATCCTTGAACAACAATGATTCATCCCACTAAAAACATCACCACTAATAGCACTAATGCATTAAAAAAATGAAAAAATAATAAAAAAAATACAACTCCAAGACCAAAACATCACATCATGAATGACGGGACCCATTACCACCTAATTAGTGGGAGCACTAATTAGTGCTCCCAAGCATTTTTCATCCTTGAATGGTCTATTTTCAAGTGGAGTGTTAGGGGAAAATATTGCACAATTTCTCTACCTCAATTTTCTTTTTGTCTTTTTTTGTATTTTTATTCATTTTTTTATGCATTTATTTGGGATGATTTAAATAAGTACATTTTTTATTTTTTTATAAAAAGATGTACAAAAAAGTAAAGAGGTGATGTAAAAAAAAAGATAAAAAGATAAAAAAATAAATTATTTTGGTATTGCCAAACTTGACCTGAATTTTGGATTTGTGGTTTGAAAATATAATAATAAATAAAATTTAAAATATGTGTGTGTCATTCATTTTTTTTCCCAACTTCAAATTTTAAAAAAGTCAGCCTTTTTTCAATTTCAATTTCAATTTCAAATTGAGTAAAAATTAATAGATAAATTCATATTTAAGCATAATTTTAAATAAAAATCTTTAATGACATAGTTGTAAATTTTAAAATTACAACAAATAGTCTTGATAATTTTGAGAAAACATTCAAGTCTTGGTTGATTTGGATTTTTTAAAAAAATAGTAAAATTTAATTTGATAAAAATTTGAACCAATGAGTTGAGAGGTTTTTCATAGATTTTTATTTAAATTTAAATTTGATATAAGTTTGGTTAAAAGTTACTAATGATGTGGCAGGGGACCCCACCATGAATGATTTGATGTTTTGACCTGTATTTTTTTTCTTTTTTTATTGAGTGCTGAGAGGATGATTTATGATCTGGAGTTGGGCCGAGATATCGACCGATCAGGTTGAGAGCCCAGCAGTGCATTGGGCCGAGATGATCCACTATTCGCCCAGAGAAGGGCTGCCAAAACTTGGGCCGGGCAGAGTTTGGACCGAGTGTGTGCCACCCCGGACCGTACAGAAATTGCTCGGCCAGGAAGTGACCGGTCAGACCAGGATGCTCGGTCCGAGGATGGTCGAAACCGGGCAGACCGAGAGACCGGCGCCCGGAAAGGCGCGGTCAGCCGAGGTAGTTGATTGACCGGCAAGAAGGCCAACCAAAGGAGGTGCCCGAGCTAGGCTTTGCCAAGATGCCGCCTAGCCCGGTCCTTCATGTGTTTGTCCGGCTAGGCGCATGGGTTTGAAGCATGACATGGCCGAGGTAGAGCAGCTCGGCTGCCGAGCTCCAGCTGTGAAGTCAGGCAGTTGAGGTTAGGTGGTGAATGGCATGGTTTATGCTGACAGATGGGATAGCAGAGCCACGTGTCAGGAGATGACTGGGAGTGGATATGGGGCTCAGAAGGTATAAAAGCATGTCTGCGCCCCCCATACGCAACACGAACATATCTGTAAGAAACTCACACCCAAACACTCTCTCCCTTCTCTCTATCCATCCTAAGGTGTGTGCTAATTTGACCGTCGGAGGGTATTTCCGGCCACACACCGCCGGGTAGCTCACCGTTATTTGCTCGCAGGTGATCGGATATCGACGGAGCTCGGAAGAAAGGAATACGGGCACGCCGGAATATTTGCTCCCCGTACAAGTGCCATGTCATTAGTGGTCTTTTTAGAGTTCCAAAATTAGTGGTCTCTATCATTGTTGTTATGTTAATATTCTCTGAAGTTTGGATAAAATACAGGAAGCCTCACAGTTTTAACATAATTACACTAATTTTCTTTTTAGTAAGATTATTGTAACTAATAAAAATAGTGTAAAGATATAAGATAAATAAGAAAATATATATTTCTATATAAAAAATGAATTGTTGATATAAAAAAAAAATCAATGTTATTGAAATTAAAATTTCAAGGAGCCTAATATAATTAAGTCAAAATCGGGGAGCTTGTAGTATTTTCATCCAATCTTAGGAAAAATCCATGTAATTTACTCAAATTTCTAATATAGTAGGTGTTGATTACTATATGCAGATTTTCCAAATTTAAATAGATTTTTTTTTAATGTAATACATTATGAAATTAAAGATGGTTAGGAAAGATATGATTGTTTTTATATTGAATCGAGAATAAAATTTAGATTATGTCTTCTTTTTTTTTTTTTGGAGGGGTGAAGGGAAACCAACGACAAAAATTACAACTTTGGGTAATTTGCTTGAGTATGTGATTTAAAAGTTATATGAAAATTTTGTTCAAAATTAATATGGAAATAATATTTCTAAAACTATAAGATTTATTGACAATTTTGTTCGGATTTGAAGTAGGGGTAGGTATCGGCCCGTTAACCCGTTCAGTCTGCCTAGCCCAGTACTATTTTTGTAAGGCTTGGGAACATTGTTTTATCCATGGGGTTAGGTTAGGTCAAAATTTTCAGTCCGAGATATTAATGGACTGGGCTTTGGATTTATCCTTTCAATCCAGCCCGGCTCCATCTGCTATTAAATTAATTAATTATAATACATTAAATATATTTTTTTGTTGATTTTGTTGAAATTCGCATTTGTGGTGATATGTGATTGAATTTATTTACAAATCTTTCAATTTACATACGCAATCTTTCAATTTATAATAATGTCAATATATTTATTTAAGAAATGTAATGTGTGAGTGAATTTAATTATAAAATATTTTATAAAAAAATTAGCATATAGTGGGTTTGAAATTTATAATTATTTTTTGGATCAGGCTTAAACAAATGTAGAGGCCCAATATTAAGATCAAATCAAATTTGGACAGACACAAAATCCTTTATTGTATAGTATCGGTCCGAACCCAGTTAGGCTTTTTGTTACTCTAAGGTCTTAATGCAATAAATTATTGAGTTGTTAAAACATACACACTTGCATTTGAATTTAAATAACTTGCCTTCAAGAACCAAAAAAAAAAACCAAGAAAACAAAAAATCGAGGATAAAATAAAATGGTAATAAATAAATAAATCATCTTGCAGAAGATCAAGGTAAAAGTTTGAGCCTTATTTTTACTTGGATTTTGTTAATTCACTTGTTAATAAAAGGAAAAATTACATATTAGTAAATTTCTCTATAAATAATTATAGATTAGTGAAAAAAATTATCAATATTAATAAGAGCGCTCAGTTGATAAATTAAATTTTGGATTTTTCTTGGTCAAAGGTCCAGCCACTCAAATACTTTGTCCAAAAGGACAAACTCAATTAAAATAACCAAATATCCCCACTACTTCCCCCACGCACTATTTCTCACACTCTCTTCAAATCCCAAACTATCCTCTTTCTCTCATCACTCTAATGAATCAAGAATGGCCATAACCAAAGAACTGCCACTGCAGCACCTCATCTTCCCCCTCTACTACCTCACAACACCGTTGCAACATCTCTCTCTCTCTTTCTCTCTCTCTCTCTCTGTTCTCCACTCAAAAAGCCTCATTCTTCTTCAACACCGCAATCCGAATCATCATTAGAGTCCATGATGAGGCAAGGCGAGCTCCATCACCAGCTTCAGCAGCTACCAAATGAGTTCATTCTCTTCATTCCATTTCCGATTACCGATCAAATTGATCGAAGCAGAAATCAGTCTGCAAGGCATGGGACACAATTGGGGAATATGAAAGAAATGGACATAGAATTTGAGGCAAGACCTGAGCTCTTTGGTCTCATTGGGTTCGATTGAAAAGGCTTGGCTTGGGGTGCCGAGGAAAGAGAGCAAATCGAAGAGTATGGCTTTGGGAGTGAGAGGGTTGTTTGCTGGAGAAGGATTGAGCTTGAGGAAGGTCGAAAATAGTGGGCGTGAAAAGAAGAAGTGTAAGAACTTGCAAAAAAGAGGGAGAGAACGAAAGTGTGAACCTTATGAAGAGAGATGGATTGCTCATCCCTCTCACTCTCCTTCCTCCACACTCTCTCTTTCGTTCATGTAGATTGATTTTCAGAGATGCCTTAGATTTGATCTTGATTGTTCAAGATTTGATCCGGGTTTCACTGTCTTATATAGTTGTTCATGTCTTGTTTCCACTTATTTCTCCTTGAGTTGGCTATTGGGTTATGTTGGTTGCGTTTGGAATAGGTTGGTAGCTTGTTTTTTTTTCAAGTTGTTGTTGCCCAGAATTTTGCCTCTTCGCTTGAGCAAAGCTTCTTGCACTCAAGCAGTCCCTGTATACTTTTAGTATTTTTGCAAGTCTGCAAAAATACTGGAAGTTGGTATTCTTCGCTCGAGCGAAGCTTCTTGCGCTCGAGCTGTGGTCTTCTGTCTGTAAAACTTCTGGGAGTTGGTATTCTTCACTCAAGCGATGCAACTTAATATGTCTTGTTGCTCAAGCGATACATCTTACGCTTGAGCGAGCAGTATATCAATTTGTAAAGTTATTTTTCTGAGTCACTTTTTCACTCATCTCTCTCTTTCTCTCTTTCTATCTCTCTCTCTCTCTCTTTAAACATTTGAAAATCCTATTTTCTCTCACACTCTCTCTAAAACTCACCTATTTTCCCTTAATACACCTAGATTCGTTGATCTTTTCACTTATGTCCCTTTGTTAAAAAGGTAGAGCTCGAAGAGAGCTTCATTCTAATTAGAGCAAAGTTGGCTTTCGGCGTCTTTGAGTTTTCCACACACTCTCTCTCATGTTCTAGCTTAAGGTAGGGATATCTCCACACTTTCTTATGATTTTTAACTTAGTTATTTGTGTTTTGAAACAATTTTGTGATTTGGGGAAAATTTTAAACAAATCTAGGGTTTTTGGTCAAAACTCAAAAGAGGAATTTTTCCAATAGTTTCATGGAAATGATTGTGGGAGTGGAAATGAGATTGAGTCGTGATGAAATAGTTGGTTTCGTTATATAGAATTGATTTTAGAAGAAAAAAGGGTTTTGCCCCAATTATGTTAAATATTGATTTTATATAAATTATAGCATTGGTGTTGGAAATATGAAATTGGATTGGTTTTGATGAGGATGGTGGAGTTGGATATGTATTATTACTCACACCTTGAAATTTGGAAAGTTTATCTTTATTGAAAATTGTTTATCTGTTTAAAAATATCTGTTTTGGGCTATCGGTGAAGGATATTTATGGTTGTTGTAGAAATTGCATGAGAATTAGAAGAATTGAAACTATCTTCTTATTCAATTGCATTGAGCATTATCTCACATTTATATATTGGCAATGTTTATCGTTTTGAGAAAAATAGGTGAATTTGGAAAACATGTATTGTCTCGTTGAAATAGGTTGGCCTGAGTGTCCATGGTGAAAGTCCCAAAAACCGCGCGAATACATGGGTGGCAATCTTGCGGACAAAATATCTGTAAAATGGCAATAATAATACTCGTATAACCTATGCTTATATGGGTGTCGGTTCACGGTTTTTTGCAGACAAAATTTTCATGAAAGGTTATATTGGTTATGAGATTTCCATAATATGATTCACTGCCCTGTTTTCTATTGTAAAATAAATGAATCATCATACTAACTTGGCATTGTATAGTTTTGGAAAGAGATATAAAACGTTTTGGCACAAGCATTGCATATACATTCACTTTATAGCTTTGTTAAGATTCATATACTATGTTGGATTATTTCAATTGAGTTTTGGCTCACCCTATGTGGGAAAAACATTTCAGGTACTGATAAATGCCTTCGTCAAGGCAATAGCTTGGGAGGACTTGGAGCAAGAGTTTCATTTCATTGATTTTTGTATATGTTTCGTATAAGCCAATAGCCGTTAACTGTATTGGACTTGAATTCCACTTTTGTTGTAACCAAGCACCGTCTTGGGGAGTTGTAAGCCTTTAGGGCATTTATTATCTGTTTTATTTTCATATCTTATCTCTTATTGTAACATATACTATAGATTCAAGGTTAGACTTGTGAATGTATATCTGCATATATGAATCTATAGCATATGTTATCCTTTTGTACAAGTAATTAGGATTAATGGAAGATAACTATTTCATCGCTTGTCATTATGTAATTAATATTTTGGATGATTTATTGTAATTATTTTGAAGCGTAACAACAGATATAATGGTCTCTGTCTCTTTTTTTTTTTTCTTCACTCCTACAGATATATATATATATATATATATATATAGAGAGAGAGAGGGAGATGAGGAGTGAGAAAGATATTTTTATTGTTGTTGATGAAAAATAGTGGCTTAGTGTATTGATTGGCTTAAGCTTCATTTGAGGACTAAACATTTTAGTGAAAAAGTCAAAAAATCACTATGAGTTGTCATATTATTCTCTCTATTTTTTTACACATTTTTTCAAAAAAAAAATCAAAAAATTACTGAAATAGCATATTCCCAAACAAGGCCTAGTGTATTCATTTCCTCAAATGTTGTTGTTGTTGTTGTTGTTTTGCTTGGGATTGGGATTAGGATTTCAATAGATATACTCTTTTTTCTCTGGGTTTGTGTTCAACAAATAGGTTAAAAATAAGAAGAAAAAAAAGTCTAAAAATTTTCAATAGATAATAGAGAGAGAAAAGAGAAGTGGAGAGAGAAACAGATAGACAAAAAAAGTTTGAAAATTGTGTATATTTGAATAGATAGAAAAAAAAAATAGGTTAAAAAATTCAACATATAAGTTAAAAAATTCAATAGATAAAAACAATTCAACAAATAGGTTAAAAAATTTGAACATATGGACAAATTTTTTTTTGAATATATAGATATAAATTTGAACAGATAGTCAAAAAAAAGTCAAATAGATAAATAAAAAAAAGTCAACAGATAAATTAAGGGGTAAAATTGAAAACAAAAATGTCCTTCTAGAACAACAAAAGAATTTCTTACCAAACTATTTTATAAAGGGTAGACCTCTCACCAACAAAAAATATTCACTGGATCTAATGTTTTATACCCTTCCTATCTTGGACTTTTCAATAATTATCTCTATTAATAATTAAATTCATAAGTTTTTCAATGATTTTCAAAATATTTTTTTTAAAGCACACAGGAGGGCAATTTCCCTTAATAAAATTGTGTTAGTTGTACATTTGTGTTTATAGATGTAGATGTCTTTAAATTGTAGTCATTTTGAGGTGGAATTTTTTCAAGTTAAATCTGAACTTAAAAGAACTTAAGGGCTTGTGGAGTCCACTACATGTCATGTTTTGATTAATTAAACCATTCATTTTGTAATGCCCTTTGTATAAGTCGTCCATGAAAAAAATTAAGTCAATCCAATAATCATAGCCATTTTATTTTATTGTGTTTGTTCCTAAAAAATAAATAATTTATTTTTAAAAGTATACTTGTCGTCCCTTTTTTCAGAGACAAAGGCAACAAAATGAGAATGATACAATTATCGGATTGACTTGATTGTTTCATAGATGATATACCTTTAAGACCCTACAAATGGACAGTACAAATTATTTAAATGACTACTGTGACTCTTAAGTTCTCTCAAGTTAAGATTTGAACTTTACAGAAGACTAACTCATATTTTAAAGGGTTCAATTTCTCTGAGAAAACTGCGCGAGCTTGTGAGGTTTATCACTAGTTCTATTTTAATTATTCAAACTATTTATTTTGTAAGGCCCTTTGTATATCATTCAATGGAAAAATATAGTTCAATCTAATAATTGTAACTTTTTTTAAAAATTTTTTTACTTCGTTTGTCTTTGAAAAAATAGATGACAAGTGTGTTTTTTTTGAAAGGGAAAAAAACACACTTGTCATCTATTTTTTGATATGCTGACTAAATTTTTAACATTAATTGAGATTAATAATACTAAGATCAATATCAATATTTAACATAGAATAAGAAATGAGATTATCTACATCGTATGAGTTCTTGTACTATGTTGGATTATGGCAATATATAGTTGAGACTTACTTTTGACAATTGCATAGGATAACAGGTCTGACGAGGGTATTGTTAATTGAAAAAATTATAAATCAGTGTAATTTTTAAAAAGTAATTATAAATACATGATAAATTTTATTATTAATTTGTAATTTCTCCTTGTTAATTTTACTATTTGAGTAAGTTTAGATATCTATAAATGTATAAATTTATATAATGTGGAGTATATGTATAGAACCCATTCTTTATTTTTATATTTGTAACTTGTTCTCTAAATTTTATCTGTATTTCTAGTATACTAATTGTCATTTAGAAAAATTAACAATACAACAGTACTCTCAATTCACCAATTAATATATCAATTAGTGTACCAATATATACTATGATATTGTCACTTTAAAATAATAGATATTACCTATTATATACATTACAAATATTCAAAACTTTTAAAATTATGTTAAATAATCTATTAATACACTAACTAATATATCAATTCATGCGTATGATTTTATTCATTTTTGTCGATCAAAATATTTTATTACCAATTTCAATTCCTCCAATCTTCTCTATAATTATTTTAACGAGATGAATTATATTTTAAAGAGCATTATTTTTTTAACAAAGGAATGTGTAAATTATTGATGTTTTGGCGGTGATGCAGGGCGGTGATTAAGGAGAAAGATTGGTATGGAAGTCAAAAAGGAAAAAACAAAAGATATGAAGGGTCAGATTGATTCGGGCATTCCCAACCATGCATTCGTTAGTGGAATTATTTATTTTCTTGGTTTTGTTTAGTGGAATTATCAAATGAGTTTGGAAGATTCAGGGGCTCCTTGACAAACTTGTCCCTATTAATTGCATAATTTACATGATTATAGCTATCTTCCATTAAGAGCATATATTTAATTGTGCGAACCTTCCTTTGAGTGAAATTCAGGACACAAAAATTGATACAGGTGGTATAAAGATGTAAGAATATAAATTTTAGTATAAAAAAAAAATATGATAATATCATTTTTTTTATTAATAATATCAATAATTTTTGATAAAAATAGGACAAGCGTTATTTAAGTTAAAATTTTAAGAGAATCTAATATAGTTATGCTAAGTAATTAAGGACAATTTTTATTTAAATTAAAATTTTAAGAGAATCCAATATAGTTATGCTAAGTAATTAAGGATAATTTTTATTTAAATCAAAAATTCGTTAGTCATACTGATGAAAGAATAATGTTACTTTTACATTGAAATTTATATTTTACCATATTAGTCTTTATATTTTCATGCCATTTGCATTAATTTTAGACCATTTAGTCTTAAGAGGAAAGTTAATCTAATTATACCAAAATTATGAAATTTTTTATATTTTTTTTCAGACCTCAAAGGTAATAGTGTAATTTACTCAAAATAAATTATATGGGTAAAATACTGTCACTTACCCCTCAAGTTCGAAAAAAAAAAAAAACAATTACTCTCACATTTTTTTACATAATTACATTGACCTCCATGTTAGTAAAACTAAGATGATCGAATCTAATGTAGATAGTGGGTAAAAAATAAAATAAATAAAGATAATATACATTATATTAGAAAAAAGATGATAACATAATAAATTATTGGTTAAGCCTAATTATTATGCTAATTAAAATCTCAAAAAAGGTCAGCATAATTATTTTAAAAGTGTGAAACTAATTATATATATATATATATATATATATTAAAATTCATGAGAAGTGAACGTAATCCACCCAAATTATATTTTGTTCAGTACTTTGGTGCTATAAATAGATAAAAATAATATGTGATATATAACAAAACTATATATATACATATATATTTTACTTTCCAAATTTACCCTTGATTTTCATACTTATTGGCCCTTCTCTTATGTTTTTGACGTGCAAGGATCCTCTAGAGTGAATTGGTTTGGGCACGACACTTGTCACCACAAAAAGAGCGAATGGCAGAGATCTTTCCTTTTCAAAAAAATTTCTTCATTTCAGATCGAAATGCGAGAGAGAGAGAGAGAGAGAGAGAGAGAGAGAGAGAGAGAGAAGTTAATGGTTTGTTTCCACCATGCATATAATATATATATATATATATACATGGTTATTTTGGTCATTCTGCAATGTCTTTTGCCTATGGATACAATAATTTAGCAGAAAATTATATTTTCACATACCTACTTATCTCAGTGCACATTTTTTTCTAAATGCACACACTTATTAATCTGATTATTAATTATTTTCCTCAAACCACACACTAAATTTTCAATTATACTCTTCACCCATATCATTTTACATACACTATCTCAACCCTCTTTCCACACACTTGTTGAAAATTATAGATCCACCACTACGGTTCCATTTCAGACAAAGAAGACCACAATTAAAGTGAAGATCATAGTCCTCCATTGAAGACCTCCATTCCATTGAAGACCTTCAAAAACATATAAGAAAACCACGTATTATGAAAACTATTTTGTTACTTTTTTTTATTATTATTCAAAAACTATTTAATTTGATTTTTTTTTAAATGACAAAATTAAGCCTTATATTTTTCACACAAAAATATCAAATATCAACACTT
>NW_021024868.1:1020489-1162105 GCF_004153795.1 Camellia sinensis | reverse complement strand
AATTCAAAATAGAGAGGGTGCGCGTGACACCCCTCGACCTTCTTTGGCTCCGCCCCTGGCGGCGGCGGCTTCATAAATTTGGAGGAGTCAATTCCACGACTGAAGAATGTTAGAAAGGTTCATCTGAAATTACATTTTTCCTGACTAATTTTGCATACTAACTTTTATTTTGTCAAAAAAAGTTTTTATTTGGCGACTAAATTAAAATTTCGTAGGCAAAGCTTTGGAGTTTTGCCAACTAATATTTTGTAGTTGCTAAAATAGAATTTTCTGTGACCAAAATTGAAATTTGATCGGCAAAGGTCGAGTATGGAAAACCAAAAAAAAAAGGGAAAAAAAAAGAGATTAGTGACCAAAATAGTTTGGTCGCAGATAATAAAACAACTTCGTTTTGAATGTAATTTTAGTAAATTGAAGGACAATGCCGACCAAACAGTTTTGAAGGAAAAAATTGCCCACGGAGTGAATTTTTCGAACTCTTTATACAGTATATATCGCTCACCACTCTCGCGCACCACTCTTCATATGTACCTCATTGTCGATTCTCCTGCTCGATTTGGAGTTGCCAAAGTCGCTTCTCCTCTGTCATCACAGTCGCCTGCGTCGCTTTTTCGACCAAGCATCAGCGGCGCTTCGAAAAGTACTTGGGTCTCCATTGTTAGGTATGTATTCTCTCTCTCTCTCTCTCTCTCTCTCTCTCTCTCTCATACACACACACACACAATGTTTGTATTTGTGTTTCATTACTCCTCTTTCTTACATGGTTGCTCTCTCTTTTTGCACCTACCAGCACCACCATTACCATTTTTCTGCTACTACCGGTTCACCTATTTTCAAACAACCTCAAGATCAGGTATGGGTCCTCTTTCTCTTTCTATCTGTTGCTTAATTTCTCTATTATCCTTTGTTTTCCCTTATTTTGAAAACCAAATTTTTTGTTTTCCCTAATTTTTAAAACCCTAATGAGTGAATGTTTGAAGGGATGGCCTCAAATCATACTCTCCAAACTATGAACAAAAATGAAAACTGATATATATATATATATATATATATCGTTGTTTATTCTGGTTGGATATTTAGACCACATGCAAGTATATCGGATTTGCTTTATATAATCTGCTTATTAGTTGGGAATTTTGTGTATCACTGTTTGTATGATCTGGGTTATCCTTGGATACCATGATCGATAATTTTTATCTCATCAATTGCCTTTTATGTACGTAAATTCATACATGTATATATATATATATAAAGAGGTTTGATCTTTTTCTCTGTGAGAAGGACTCTTTTTCATTATTTATTTTTTTCGTTTTTGTTTTTTCTCCTCCCAAAAGGCATATTCTTTGGGGTTTTGTAATACTTATCTTTTGACGTTGCTTATTAACTAAACGAATGTGATTATAGAGTTGTCACAGCTTGTCACTGCTTGTTGTTTTTGTTTGTAGATCCCATATATATATATATATATATATCCCACAAAACTCTATCATACTAGTTTGACACACACAGATACGGCTCAAGCTGCGAATGCTTTAGAGAGAGAAACATATGTACAGAGATAGAAGGTGTGAATTTCGAGTCAAAAGCTCTGGCACTCCCCCAAGTATAACCGCTCTCTCTCTCTCTCTCTCTCTCTCTCTCTAGATTATATATATATAGTTTACAAACCATAGCTCTTTGTCTTGATTGTTGATTGTTGATCTCGAGTTCAGGTACTACTGTATGTTATTTGACATTTATCTGTGATATTAATGAATCGATTTCGTATGTCAGTGTTTAATTTGATTGATTAGTATGCTTTGTGACTAGTTTTCTTCATTTTAGCTTCATCTATTGACTGTGAGATTAGGCTTTGTTTATTTGGATTTAGTTATTTTAGTTTTCAGCTATCTATTGTCTGTTTCTCTATTTTATTTATTTATTTATTTATTTTTTTTGAGGAAATGGAGGAGCAATAACAAACAATGGAATAATAATAATAATAATAATAATAATAATAATAAACAAAGCCGTGCTAAGTTGAGTTGAGTTGAGTTTAGTTGAGTTAGAGCTCTTTATTTTCTCTACTTCAATCAAAAGAATTTATTTTCGTTGAACTTTGCAATGATTTCGATTGTTTGGTTTGTTTTTGTCTGTTGCTGTGATCTGTATTGTTGCTGTGATCTATTTTTGTCTGTTGCTTTGATCTGTTTGTTGCTGTGATCTGTATTGTTACTGTGTTGCAGGGGTGCTGTGTAGTAGAGTATTACATTGAATTAAGGTGAGACTTGCAATGTGGATCAAATTTATCCTGCTTTGTGATATGCTCTGCTGCTGGTATGCTCTATTGCTGGTCTTGTCTTTGTGGTTTGCTCTGCTGCTCAACTGTGGTCTGCTGGTTTGCTTTGCTGAACTGATATGGTTTGCTAATCTGTGTTGGTTTGCTATGCTCAGCTGTGAACTGTTTTGTTGAGGTGTTTTTGTTCTGTATATTTGGTTGGTTGCTCACCAACTTTGGTGGTGCTAGCAAACGATAGGATGATCTTTTAGGTGCCAACCTAGTTGGAATGATTTAGCTTATCGTGATGCTTTTGCACCTGCCTCTCTTTATTGATGTATCTTGTCCGTACCTTGTACTTTGCTCCTACATCAATAAAGTTTTTTCTTTTTGCCGATCAAAAAAAAAGAAAAAAAGAAAAAAAAAGAAACACACACACACACACACCCCCCCAGTGGGCCCAGAACTTGATTGTCAGCTGATACCGGTAGTGTGGCTTCTCATATTGTTGTTCCTCAACCCTCATGATCTGCATCAAAATCACTTGTGTTATGAACCATTTCTAGAAAATTTACTTACTAGATTTGCTGCCTAGATTTATATTTCCTGCGTAGGCATACAAACTTCAAATACTTCTATTGTCTTGACTTTTTTTATTTTATTAAAGTGGATATATCAAGATATAGTTAATTCATGTAGTCCCAATTACAGGCCACAATTTATCAACAAAAACCTTGGATATTAATGAGAGAGAATTAGGACTTGATCATCCAAATAGAATGAAGAGCTATGGGGATCTTGTTGTGTTCTATTATAGACTTCAGCATACAGAGCTAGCCTTTAAGTATGTTTTTGTTTTGTATCTTGTAGCATTGCGTTTAAAATTTACATGAAGTCTTCATGAAATTTTCACGTTTGTGTAGAATTATTTAGGTCGGTATTGTTTACCGTTTACGTTGCTATTTCTATTGCAATAAATCAAGTTCTGTATTTATTGTACTTGATACATGAGGTGGATTATGATGCAAACCCCAAGAAATGTGCTTTTTCAATAAGCTTATTTAACCTCTTATCTGAAATTGCTCATTCTGGTAGAGTAAATGAACTCTTTGCTGTGGTTCAACATTAAAATTCAGATTTCCTTATCATGTTTTGGTTTTGTCGCATGAATTATCTTAAACTTTTCTAGATCCACCACATCAATCATTTGTTGGTCTTTTTTTCCTCTAAGCATATATATAACTTTCTTAAGGCTTTTTTTTCTCCGTCCTCAAGCTCCTCCAATCTATGGAAAATCACATGTTCTTCCAAGTACTAAGTACCAATATTAGTCTTTTGAATGTGCTGAAGCATCTATGGGCATATAGCCCATTGCAAACTTTGTTGAGTTGAATATGGATATGCTTTTTGAGTTTTAATTTTTATTTTGTGAATGCTTTCTGCGAAGGTTTGTTATGAGATGCCAAGATTAAAAAGGTATTCATGTTGATCCTGGTCTGTTTGTCATCAATGTTTTTCATGCTTCTATTGAATGAAAATTTTTGTTGTCATTTTCAGATATGTAAAGCGTGCACTCTATCTGTTACATCTCACATGTGGCCCATCACATCCGAACATTGCCGCAACATACATCAATGTGGCTATGATGGAGGAAGGCCTACGAAATGTGCATATTTCTCTTAGATATCTCCACAAAGCTCTGATGTGTAACCAAAAGTTACTTGGCCCAGACCACATTCGGGTTTTTCTATATTACTGATCTCCCTTTTACTAATTTTATAAGTATTTGATATGCAATTTTAGCTATGAGTTGATTGTACAATGAGACGAGATATTGAACTAGAACTAACTTAGAACACAGGTTGCTTCTCTATTCTGTAAACTAGGATACACTGCAAATGCATAAATTCTAGAATGTGGTCTAATTAGAGTTGGTAATATTCACTTCGTTGATTAATATATCAATTTCTTATGTAGTAAACGTTCTCTTCAACCTATTGAGCATAAAAATTAATTTCATCTTTAAAACACACACAACTGTGGCACTGCCTTGAGAGGCACATGCTAATACACATAAATATGGTGGTGCATGGCTTTACTGTAATATTTATTTGATGATTTGCCTTGTAGCAGATGTAGGCATTTTCAAAAACTCCCCCCCTCTCCTTTTGGGACAAATAGCTGAATTTGAACATTTGTTTACCTAAGTTACTAAGCTCCTGGTTCTGCATTCCTAATTTTAATTTTCTGGCATTCTAGCATTTTATCTGTGGCAGAGTTATTATCACAAATTTTTTTTTTTAAATAATCAGATTGATCGAATCTAGCTTGAAATCTTTAACCATAGTTAGACAGTTTGGAGGATGCCAATTGTGCTTGGAAAACATGATATGCTTGCTAATTTTGGTTTACATCACTCTGATTATCAACTTGGATTCTTTGTTGTAAAGCCTATCTAGCTATAACAATATCCATGTAATTTGACATTAGTCTCGACCACTAAGAAGAGCAATGTAAAACTTTCAATTCTGCATATTAAAATTTAGTAAGAATGTGATCTAGGTATGCTTTTGAGATGAGACAAATAATCCTCTAAATTATTTTCAAGTATCTTAATGCAAAACACATAAAATATTTTATCAAGATATTTTATATCAAAAACTTATTAACAATAATTTCACATTATGTATAAATTTGAAATTATTACTAGTAAGTAAAATTCCATTGGTATAAAGAATCAAAAAATAATTTTTTATTGCTCCCACAAACATTAAGATATTAACAATATTATCCATAAAGTCAAGTAATAATATTTGCACCCCACATAAACCAGTGAACAGCAGACTGACAGTCAAATAGATGCATCGTTGTTATTCATGGGCTCATCAAACATCTAGAGGGGAACAAAACATAAAAGTTCCATGAAACACACAATAAGTTGATCTTCTATGTTTCGAGTGTTTGTTTATGATATTCAAGTGATAACCTTCATTCTTAAATTAATAAAAGCAACTCTAAAAACACACAGCAAGCAATGTAAGTTTCTCTTTGGGTGCCTAATAGCAATGGCTGAATCTGTGTTTCTTGAGAGCATGATCAGCCTTCAACTCAAACAAACTGGTGCCAGCAGCTCCATGTGACAGAGAAGGTCGACAGACTGTTTAGTGAATGGAGCTGCCTGATCCAAGCGATTGGATCTGTTTCCTAATTCCAATTCCCATCTTTCACTTTACATTTGAGGGCTTACTTTATCAACCCCCATTGCTTCATATGTTTTATAGATGCCTAGTGTTCAATGCCAGACCAAAATCCAAACTAGGCAAGGGACCATTCTTGCAATTAACTCAACCCCGAAATGCTCCCTACTGGGAATCTTGGTTGCCCCATATATATATGCGTCCTAAAAGGTAATGGATTCACAACAAAAGGAACAACATTGTTGGGATAATTGCGTACCACCATTCTAAGGCTTTGTATGGAACTTGGAATTATTAGTAAAAAAGGAAAAGAAAAGTGCCAAACAAAACTTCAAACACAATGAAGAACAAAGGTTTATTGTTACTACACTACCAAAACTAAACCATCATAGCGGCAACTTACAAATGCACCAAAATGTGCAAGGCAGCCTTCCTATGAGCCCACAAATTTAGTAGATTCATAACCTGTTTGTACCAACCACTACAAAAAAAATATACTTTTGGCGACTAATGTTTTAGTCGCCAAAAGCCAAGATTTTAGTCGCCGAAAATATTTGCCGACCAAAAATTTTGGTCGTTGGCTTTGTCGCGGATACATTGTTGGCGAAGGTATTGGCGACTAAAATTTGCTTTAGTCGCTAAAAATCCAACAGAAATGGTGACTAATCTGTTAATAGCGAAAAGGGGTAGCAATTAGCGACAAACAAGGATTTAGTCGCTAAAAATCCAACATAATGCCGACTAATGTTTAGTAGGCAAAAGAAGAAGCTATAACCGACTAACGATGCTTTAGTCGCTGATGATTCATATTGGCGACTAAGATATTAGTCGCCAAAAGGGTGAAGCAATTCAATTAACTCACATCTTCGGCTACTAAACTGTTGTCGCCAAAAAGTTCAATTATATATAGCGACAAAATTAATAGTCGCCAATAGTGTCATTTTTAGCTACTAAAGATTTTGTCGGGGAAAGGTTCTTCTAGTTTAGCTACTACAGGCTTTAGTAGCCAAAACTGTTTTCAGTTTTTAGCTACAAAAACAATTAGTCACCAAAACTATTTTCCATTTGTTTTAGCTACTAAATATTTAGTCGGCAAAAGATATATTTATTTTTTTTGGCTACCAATTTTTTTGTCACCAAAAATGTCATTTTTTATTTTTTTTTCATTTTAATAATTTTTTTCAAAACCTGTATATATCCACCACAACCTATAATAAAAACATATCCACCACAACCTATAATACAAACAAATCAATATATATATATATTAACACCTATTCCGTAATGCATGTTTCACTTACAACCATCAAACCAAAAAGAATACCTTACAATGTTAACTTATATACAAACCAACTAACATATTCCAATTACAAATAATAACGTCATACATTCCAACTGTGTTACCAAAACAATGTCCTCTATACACAAAACATTGTTACTATACTATGCATTGTAATGACCATTTGACATGGTACAAATTACCATGATAATATGTACCACGACAAAAGGTAATCTATACATACCACCAGAGCAATTAACACAAGTTCCAAAAATACTATGTACCCCGCCAAAAAATATATGTATGATTCATCCAATTTCCACACAAAAAGCCAGGGACGACAAAAAACTTTCCAACTTTGCAAAAATGTGAATTATCTTCCGTACAAAAAAATAAAAGATCTACATGTCAATGCCAAAAGTCATCTACACAACAAAAATGTCACCCATTAGTTCCAATGTAAACAAAAATTTTCAACAAAAACTATACTTAAGTAAATGTTCTAACAAAATTCCATAAGCAAACATATATGCACAAAATTTAAACACAAAATTTTTGTTGATATTCACATCAATGAATTTCAAGAATGGGGTTTCTAATTAATTTGTTACCAAGTGAGATTCGTCTTTCCAAGCAACATCAATAAGATATCTCCAGTCATCCAAGCTCACTCCACTAGGCGGATGACTATATGGGTCATCAATACCCTTTTCCTCAAGTTCGAGGAACTCTTGCTTTAGATTGTACCTCCAATCCTTGTATAGCAAATATGCCTTTCTATCAAGAATTTGTTGAGCTTGTTCATCATTATCAAAATCATCCCCGATAACAAACTTGTCCTACAAACATAATAAGACAATTAGTACATCAATTAATTTAAGCAATTACAAATAACTTAATAACGACATTATGGGAAGATAAACCTCGTACTAGCACCGCTTGGATGACCGCATCTTTGGTACTTTCATTGATTTTCCTCCATGACTTCACGCTCTGAAGAGGGCACAACCGTCTAATTTGCAATCCCAACTCATTCGTCGCTGGGGTTGCATTCCCTCCTGTGATTGCGTTCAACATCCGATTGACATACACATGTAATTTCTCTCCTTTTTTCCTGGCTATTCTTTTTTGCACTCCTTTGCCTAATGTACGTCCTCGTACACGAGTTGATCTTTTTCGCCCTGCTACAAAAGGGGAAGCAGGCCACAAATTACAAACAGATTTAAGGAAAGATGTTCGAGTATTGATTGTTGCTTCAATTAAAAAAAAAAAATACATAAACACATATAAGCATCTTAATTACAGCGAAGACAATAACTGTCTATCAAACTAATATCGTTAATTATAAGTGTACAACCCTTGGTTTCTTTTAAGTTTAGAACTCAACTAAATCAATGAACTTTATGTTTAAAAACATATGTTTAAACAATGTGCCTTAGTTGGGAACACAGTGTGCCTTTGTTAAAAATTATGCAGCCTAGTTGGGAACACAGTGTTCCAAAATCATATGATTTTCCTGATTGCTAGCCTAAAGTAATAGCCGACATAAGACTTTAGCTATCATAGGTCTAGGGCGCTTTATATAATCATACCTTGAACGTCACTTCATATAATTGTACCAGTTCAAATATTGTTCGTAATGACCACCCGTGTACAGTTAGTAGACACTACATATTCCCTAATGCTGTACATAATTGTTGAAATGTGATGATGAAATTCAGCAGATATTGCATATGATCAGGTTGGAAGTTCTTGTTAGTTTTTTTTTTTTTTTTTTTTTTTTTTTTTTTTAATTCAGCAGATATTGCAGTACATAATTGCTAAAACCTCTGAGGTTTAAGTAGTCATCCTAGGACCATTCTTATGGTTAACAAAAATTTGTTATGCAAGCTCTGAGGCATAGTGCCCAGCACAGTAGATTAACACTCCCTTAGCAGATCCGATCTCCTGCTTCAGTCACCCCTTTATACATTTCCCAAACAGACCAAACAGAGTTCTATGCTCAGAACTTTACCAATCCAGCATCAAAACAGACCAAACAGCTCTGAGGCATAGTGCCAACACCCCTACTGCACAACTTTAACTTTGATACAGACAAATCACGAGCAGACATTAGATAGCAAACAGTAAGCTAACACAAACCAAACTACTGACAGGACAAAGACAGAGAGGACCAATCGACTGAAAGCTGAGAGGACCATACAGTAGCAGACAATACGCAGCACCGGCAGAGTTAGAAATAGAGTTAGAATTGGTCTCAAAACCAATTTGTCAATTGATCTCTCTTGGGAAGGGATCAATCCCCAAAAATCGTCACGGTTCAATAATCCATAACTATATCATGACTTTGTTGGGAGCCATATATTTCTGTAATGAATTTTGTTTTTCCACAGTTCATATTTTTTTTTTTTTGAAGCAGCCAAGAAGAGGAAATTTATTAATGAAGAAAAAGCAGAGAACATAAACAAAAACAGAAAAGAGACAAAGAGCACAGTTGGTAAGGCACCAACATAGAAGGGAGCCAAAAGCAGATAACACGCCTAACACATTACAAACCAACCCATAACAGATGCAACCAGGCCTGCACAACAGGCCATAGCAGACTCCACAACAGCAGCAGCAAACAGCAGCAGCAGGACGTAGCAGACTCCACATTACAACCCAACCCATTATACTGATCAAGATCAAACACCAGAAAATCACCACCAGCACTCCAAGACAGATCCAGAACAGTGATAGCAGGCAGAAAGCAGCCCCGTCAGCCCATGAAAAACCCCAGCTGCAATAAAACCAACAAGCCCAGAGAACCAAACAACTAGCCAGAAAAAGGGATAGGAACATTAAACACTATATCACACAGCCACAGTGCATATTGTATAGTGCTACCCTACATAAACCCATTTGAAATAAATTGCATGTTATGAATTTGAATGTAGCTGAAACGGCTGTACCACTCGAACGTTAGAGATTATGGAGAAACATAAAAAAAAAAAAATTATTGTATTGACCTAACTTATTATTCTGTTAACATCCTACTTGGCAGCAAAAAAAAAAAAAAAAAAAACAAATCATATTGAGAAAAAAAAAAAATACAAGTCATATTGAGCAAATCTTGTAGTAGTTGCTAGCAAATATTGATATTTACTTATGTTAAGTCAATCTGAAAAAAAATGTTGGCAAATATTGATTAGAGTAATTATTCAATATTGTTGAACTATCAGCTCAAGATGTTGATATGATGTTTCAAACATCCCTCAATCCAACTAAGGCATTCACATTGACTAACAAGATTAACAAACAGATTAACCTACAGATTAACAAAGGCATTCCTTTCCAATCAGGTTAACAAGGCATTCACATTTTCTTTGTTTTTCTTCCTGTTTATGGGGTTTTCATTGCCTTAAAGACCTGACTTATGCACCCCAGAAAAAAGGAAAAAAGAATTTGTAAACAACTAAGTTCAATGCTCTTACCCACGCCACCTGGCTGCGTCTCCTCCACCACTGTTTGTGTATCATCTGGTGGCTGTGTCTCATCAAATAACGTCAACGGGGTGCCAATAACTGCTGGACATGCTTCAGAGCCTGATAATACGTTGCCACTTGTTGCTGTCTTCCGCCGCCCCGTCTTAATTCCAGGAACCATGGTACCTACATTAAAAAATAACAAAATGACATGAGTAATGAACGTCACATACATCATTTACATACATTTACATAAACCTCACATACGTCATTTACATACATTTACATAAACCTCACATACATAAATATCCAAACATCATTGGATGTTTAAATGTCATTATTTCTTCGACATCCAATCACAGTTGGAGTCTTGTATTAAGTAACCAGCAGATTAACTATGAATACAAACATCCCAACTCAGATTAACCAGCAGATTGACAAGATTAACAACCAGCGACAGCAGCCAGAGACAGAGCAAAAAAACTGATCAAGATTAACCAGCAGATTCACTATGATTCACTATGAATTTGCTTCAGTAAATCTGCCAGCAGATGAGTAAACAGCAGCAAACATACATAAATTTGACTTCACTATGAATTTGCTTTTCAATTTTCGGCCAAAGTTCATACAAATCGTATAGGAAGTTACTTACAAGGGTATTAAGTCCATAGAATATGAATGTAGTTGGGAAATTGGGGTCCAAACAAGAAGAAGAAGAAGATGAAGAAGAACAAGAACAAAAAGAAGAAACAAGACATAATTAGTCTACTCACATTTAAAACTAATTTACTGAATAAACAAAGAATGAAGAAGTCATTTGAATAATTTTAGGGTGGTTATGATGATTTTATAAAATACCCATTTGAAATACCCATTTGAATAATAATTATATATATATATATAGGCCTATGTACAGCAGCTAGAGTTAAGTAGGATAAAGCTCTCTCAGTTGGAGCAGGATCTTCAGCGAGCTTGAAGCCAGGTTCTTCATTTTTTCTTGGCAAATTCTAACAAGATCGCTTAAAGCCCCCTATCACATCAACAAAACAAACCGGATAAACAAACAAAGTTCATCAACAATGTACTTAGAGAACACATAAAGTAATTGTACCACAAAGTGAGTTAAAACTCTAGGTCCGTATTTGTATCAAAATCAGTTTCTATCTCATCTTCTTCTTCGTCATCACCTGCGATTGTTAGTTCATCATGTACTTAGCATTGCTTGTTGATGTTTACCGAAATAGTAATAACAGATCGGGATGTTATGCCTATTTCTCAGCTGCATATAGTTGGCTAATGTCAGTAGTAACTCGGCATGTATGCATATGCTAATGTGACATGCATGAACAATTCTATGTCAAGTCATCTTATAGGGAGACATATAATTGTGACCAAATTTAAAGAGAAATTAAATTTCATATTCAATATAGATAGGACGTTAAGAGATCTCAGAACAGACATGTTGTAAACATATATTTTATGAAAATCAGATGGGTAAAACAAAAGTAATGAAATTTCAAAGTTTTGAAACATTGAAAAAAATGTGAACATAAATCAATTAATTTGTATTGTTCTATACTAAAAAGGTGTGTGAACAAATTTATTTTCATATTACAAAATATTGAATTTCATTGCATGGATTGATTGTTCCTTCTAAGTAGTATTCCAAATATATACCCTTAATATAATTCTTCACTTCTATATTAATTAATAGGGGCATTTGCTAGTGTTGGTGCAAGATTAATTTATATTTAACAAACATTATACTAAATTCTATATATTTGTTCCAATCAGTAGCAAAATCCTTTTAAAATTCAAGAAAAATATTAGACATTTACTACATGGTGTAAAACATAGATGGACACTTTACAATAATAATTGTACTCCATCATTTGACAATTGATTTTGTGAAATTTATGCTTATCCTTTAGCATAATTAACTATAGAAAAATCAAACATAAATTAAATATAGATAAATTTAAAACTGCAACTTTTCTTTAATTTATTGTTTTTATTTTTTATCACATGAAATTGCAAATCAACACTATAAATCCAAGCAGGCACATTTATCACTTGGAAGATATTATTGAGTCAGTCTAGTAACATCAATTGTTCTAGCACTATTTTCAATAGTTAAGAAATAAATGATCTAATTTTTAACTAGTGTCATGGAACCAGTGATAATATTTTGAGAATTACCAGAAGGTAGATAGACTTACCAGTCTTTTTGGAGTGTCTGGTGAGTTTGACCCTTAGGAAACTTGAATACAAAAATGCTTTCTTTTTGTTCAAAGAAGAATTAGGGGTGTGTAATAATAAATAGAGAGAGAACAAAAAAGAAAACATAACTCAAAATCTGGACCAGTAGTTTCTGTTAAAACTAGAGCAGAAACAACTCTTCATGGTGACAAGGTATTGGATTGTGGATTGCACTTTTGAATCTTTGATTATGTACCAACAACCAAAAGGTTAGGATGCAATTTTGGTGAGCTAGAATCTCATACAAAGTATACACAACTCAAAATCAAATTATACACAACAAATTTGTGTTTTTTGAAATTCATGTAAATAGTGAGAATACAGATAATTAAGTGATTCAAACAAATGAAAATTGAAAATTTACTCAAAAAAAGCGGCAGATGAAACAATGGATTTAACTACAGAAATTACATGTAACAGAGAGTACGTATTTGTAGCATTGGAAATCAAACAGATAAGTTACTCCAACTCTACAATCCCGAAATTGAAGAGAAGAATCTTTACTTGATCAACGAAGTCTGAGCCTGTTGCATACTCTGTTAGCATCCCAACAGCAAAACCAAACATTGCCCATCTGCTCAAAAAATAAATGAATAAATAAAAATACAAAAAGATGAAAAATCCCAGGTTAAGAAATTGACTTGCCTCTCAGAATATTGAATTGATTTGTGTATGGAAGCAAAATTTATATGTATAAACAATTTGAGCGACTAATCTATACTCCAAATTAGATGAGTTTGTTCAAACCAATTTAGGACAAGAAAATCAACAATAAAACTTCAATACTTGTCAAATTATAGAAACGCCATACATGCTCTGTGTATACCCATCCACAAGTAGCATTGGAATTCAAGAGTGATGGATTGTAATCAGTGTATACCCATACCAAAAAAACCTAATAAAGAGGATTGAAAATAGATAAGCCTCTTTAGTCCAAGATGTAAAAGAACCAACCTGGAGGGGGATACAAAAAAACTACCCTCGTAGGTGATTTGATGAAACAAAGAAAACAAAAACAAAAACAAAAAAACAAAAAAAAATAAATAAAATTGATCTCTATTGTGAAAACACCTGGCTTTCGAGAAATACCACTGAAGTTTGTTTTTTTTATTTTCTGAAACACAAAAACAAACCCAAAAATTAGAATACTTTGACAAACAGATGATTTGCAGAAAGGGATACAGAGAAGCGGGGATGATACAGAAGGGGGGGAGAAAAGTAGTAGAAAACTTAATCAGAAAGCAAATTGTTTTACAAAAACACTTTCACTCATTTGGTTTACTATGAATTGTATAGTGTTTTTCCTCACAGCCTCTTTCTCCAACCTCACGAAATCAGAAAAAGCCCTAAATACCTGTAATCAGAAAAAGCCCTAACTTAATCAGAGCTTTGATTACGAAATCGACAGAAAATCAAAAACAAAAACATTTCAAAACCCTCAGAACTCGTGAGCCATGGGGATGGAGAGGGAGAGAGATACAAACAGAGAGACACAGATCGATAGAGAGGGAGAGAGAAATACCTGTAATCAGTGGTGGGCCGAACTGCAATGTTCGTGGTCGCGAGCGCCGGTGATGAACGATGGTGTGGCCAGCGGCACAGAGCTTTGGTATCGAGTGCTCTGTATGGTGTGTGTCAAACAGAAGAAATATAATCCTTTGTTAAATGTAGGCGCCAATATTAATGAGTTTCCCTCTAAAAAAAATTTGGAAACTTCAGCGACTAAATATTTGTTTTGGTCGCCAAAAAGCATAAAAAATTCTCCCATTTTTTTTGGCAACAAAAAGTTTTGTCGCGAAATGTTATCATACGGCGACGAAATTGAACTCTGGTAGCGTAAAGTGGTTGAAAACAGCGACTAAAAATAATTTAGTCGCCAATAACACTATATGGCGACTAAAACACTTTGGTAGCTAAAAATATGAAATGAATGCCGACTAAAATTGAATTTTGGTCGCCGAAGATCCTGTTTTTGGCGACTAAAATTGGTTTGGTCACCAATTTTAGTCGCCAAATGTGCAGTTTGTTGTAGTGAACAAACTTTAGCAGAAAGGGATTATTGATAGCAACTGAGATCCTCTCGGAAGAGGTAACCACACCAACCTTGAGTTTTAGTACCACGAAAATAAGTAAAAATGATAAAGGTCATGTGATCAGACTAAAAGCTACAAAGAATAAATTTATCAGGAAAAAAGGTCATGTGACCACACAAAAATCCAAATAGCCTTGGATCAGCCTCGAATCAGCCCCCATATCATAACGGTTATAAATTTATACCAAAAATTGTGATAATCTCAACCTTGTATCTTCCACTCCCTTCTCACACTTACCCTCCTCCAAGTAAAAGTTCAACCAAAGCATTTTGAATTCAGAATTACAAAGACTATTTTAACTTAGTTTCCATTGTTAAAGCACAGGTCAATATTGGCAAATTGAGGAACAATAGTTAGAATTGATATATATATATATATATATATCAATGATGTTTTTATTTACAAAATGGTATTGATAGTCATTTAATTTGTTAATGTTTCCTTTACTTTCCATGTACATTTTTTTTATTTTTTGTCCAATTTTACAATAAAGTGATGTGCAAATATTTTCAACAAAAAGTTACCTAACATTAGTTCTCATTTTCTTTGGTGCAGATGGATGATCTCGTGCACAAAGCCAAATTGTATAGGATGGATTGGCACTATAAGCATTTTTTGAAGGATTAAATATTTTTGGATAGATGTGTATGGAAAATATTTGCGTAGACTACTAGTGTGTATATTTTTTGATAGATGTGCAGGGATAACAATTTAAAACATAATAACAAGTACTTGTTATGTTTTAAATTGTTATGGTAGATGGATGCGACTTAGATGATTATTTAGATTGCAGGTGAATTTTTAATTAGAGGAATATGTACTTTGAAATTACTTGTGGATAAAAACTTATAATAGTTGATAACTTTCATTAAACAGGTTCTGGATTGGATTGTTTATGTATTTTGTTGAATGTTCATGATTCAGTTGATTTGAATGATGCTTTCAAATTACAAATTATATTGAATGGATTGGATGAATTACAGGTTTATTTTGTTGGATGTTGGCGACCAAATTTTGATTTTGTTTTTTTTTTTTTTGTTTTTGTTTTGGCGACCAATTGATTAGTCGGGAAAGATAAGTAATAATTTTGCCAACTAAATAAGGTAAGCGAGATGGTACATTTGGCGACTAAATATTTACGCTGTGTTTGGTTGGAAGATTTGGGGAGGGATTTGGAAAGGGAAAAGGAAAAGGTGTGTGAAACTAGGTGAAATATAGGTATGTTTTATTCACATTTCACCTATCATTTCCATTTCCTTTTCTAAATCCCTTCTCAAATCCCCTAACCAAACACAGCATTAGTTGTTAAAATCATTAATTTTGGCAATGAAAAGATTTCGTCACTAATAGGTCAATTGCTGACTAAAGTTTTAGTTGCGCAAATATTCTTTTTCGCGACTAACATGTTTGGTTGTGGAATGTGATAATTGCCGACCAAATTTGTTGGTCGTGGAATGTGCCATTTGCCGACCAAACTTTTTGGTCGTGGAATGTGACAATTGGCGATCAAAATTTTTGGTCGTGGAAACGGGCCACAATTGCCGACCAAACATTTTGGTCATGGAATTTGAGCGTGCTTCTGAGTTGCAGACCTGAAGTTTCGTGTTGTTCACTCGAGCGAGGCTTTGTGCGCTCGAGCGAGGTTTCTTTGTGTCTGGTCGCTCGAGCGACCACTTCTTCGCTCGAGAGAGCCTCGCATTTATCGGTTCGCAGCAGGGGTCTTCTTCTTCATTTTTGATCCTCTTTCTTTTTCAAAACCCTAGATCGGCCGCTTCTCTCTCTAAACTCTCTCTCTCTCTACAAATACATCTTGTTCTAGAGACCTTCTACCCTAGTCTCTTTGTAAGAAAGGTTGAGCATCGCATGGGCTACATTTTGATCCGAGAAAGTTTGGGTTTGGAGCATTTTCAAGTTCTTCTCTTCTTCTCCTTTGGGTTTCTCCATTTGAGGTAGGGATTTCCTTGCTCTTTTTCAATATCTCGTTCATAGATAGCCATGTGGTAAATTTATATTGCATAAAAATCATATCCATGTTGGATTTCTTGAAAACCATGTAAGGGAACCTAGGGTTAGTTGTTTGAGAATGAGTTTGTTATAGTTGATAGTACTTTGGGCTAACTGGGGTGTAAATCTAGCATGATATTGTTGAAAGAAGAGAAAACCCTAAATTATATTTTGATTTGGTCAATTAAAAGGGTGGATGATTGAACAATGTTTGTAAATTACTATTGTTAATATGGGTTGTGTAAATAAGTTAATGGCTAAGGGATTAACTATGACATTGGGGTTATTTTGAAATGAACATATTGAACTAAGATGGGTTATGGCTTTATTATCTGTGGAATTGGTTTTGTGAAAAGAAAAGAATGGAATTGGTTTTGTGAAATGGGAAAAGTGGGTGGGAATAAGTGGTGGATTATATTGACCTGGAAAGTCATGAAAGTCGATCTTGAAAATGGAAAATGAAATGATAACTCTATGTGAGTCTCGGAAAATAAATATGAGAGTTAAACTATTATATCATGAGTGTTGAATACACACATTTGGGGGTTTTACCTTTAACTATTGTACTGGTGTCGTTGTTGGGTTTAAGATCTCACGAGAGTTGAATTTTTTAAATAATGTGTTGAATACATGCATTTAGAGGTTTTGTCCTTGGTCATCGGTGGAGGATGACATTGGTGTGTTGAATTGTTGTGCACGCATTATGCCTGTGTTGGTTGAACATTATTGAATAGTATATGTGTATGTATTACACTTGTTGGTTGTGCCTTGTAGCGTTGAAATAATTGGTGTTATATACTGCACTTAGAATCAGAGGTACCATTACCTTCCAGCTAGCGCCTGGAGAATTGGCTGCGCTGAGAATTTGAGGTACCACACCCTTCCAGCTAGCGCCTGGTAAAATGGAACAGAGGTACCATTCCCTTCCAGCTGGTGTCTGGTAAATTGTCATATTGTTGTGAGGGGTGTATCTTTGGCTTACCATGCTTAAGGCAGGTAGAGCAGAATCCATTTATCATTATTATCTCAGTGTATCTGGGCATATCATGGGTTATGATGGTTATTGTTCTGAAACGCCGTATTGCCTTAATTGTTGAAGCAGATAGTTATTAATTGCTTGTTGTTTTCCTTTGTGTTAAAGGCATATTTGCGCAGTTATGAATGTGTTGGAAATGGACGTAGTATTGTGTTGAGATTGTGAAAAAAATGTGAAAGACTTTGAATACTTGTGAACATGTTTTGAAAAGGCAAATCGGGTGTAAGTCTGGAAAGTGAGAGAAAACATGATAGGCTTGGTAAAATTGTTTTCTTTAGAAACTTGTTATAGTCACATGAATTTTGGGAAAAAGGTAACAAGAAGAAAGAAAAGTGAATTACTTATGTTATTGAATGAAATGAATGACTTTGAGAAAAGATCTTATATACATATATTTCTGTATAGACTGTCACATTATTTATACAGTATAAGACGAAGCATTCATGATCATAGCTATCTGTAAGTTGTTATTGTTGAGGATCATGTTGAGATCCCTACTGGACTATATGTTCATCCCACGTTATTGAATCTTTTTCAGGTGATAACCAGGATGTGCTACAAGATTTTGGATCTTCTTATTTGTTGGCCACGGGGCCTCTTATGTGTTAGCGGAATGCCATTTATGTAAAAGGGTTACACTATTCTTCTTGATCCTTTAATGATGTAAGCCTACGGGCAGTTTATTTAGTATGCTCATGTTGTATTTAATTTTCATTCGGATGAGAGAATTGTTATTTATTTCTACTCGTTGGACTAAAGAGTTTTTCCGCATGTTAACTCTGAAATTGAATTAAATTAATGAAATTGATAATGATTTTGAGTAATAAAAAGTGGGCCGTGACAATTGGCGACCAGACTTTTTGGTTGTTGAATGTGATAATTGGCGACTAACATGTTTGGTCGGGAAAATATGACTTTTTGCGACTAAAGTGTTTTAGCTACTAAATGGATTAGTTGCAATAATTATATATTTAGCGACCAAAAATTTAGTCGGCAAATAGAATTTTTTCGCGACTAAAAAACTTTTTGGTTGCTAATTACTTTTCACGACCCTCAGTTGGCAACCAAAGTGGAAACCAAAAAAATTAGTAGCGGATAACTTTTACCGACTAAAAATGGACTTTTGCTGACTAAATTTTTAGTCGGCAAAAGTGCGAATTCCTGTAGTGTCTCACAATTGTTTGTGTTTTGTGTTTTGTGTTATGAAATTTATTACATCTGTGCTTGCTAAAGTTATTAGATAGACCTAATGCAAGAAGTACAAAATATTTCAATGTCATTCTCAAGATTAGAAGTACAAAAAAATACACAAAAAGTATCTGAATAGACAAGATTTTACAAAATTTATTTGTGAGTCTCACTTCTTGAAAATCCTATAATTCATTTATTTTTGTATTCTATTTTATATTTAGTTTTTATACTTTTTATATATATAGTTTTCTTTAAAAGTTTATTTTTAAAAATTAACTAATAAATAAATAATCATTTTCTATTTCAAATAATTTCACTTTTGTTTTTGTTTTTTATTTTTTCTTAAAGTAGTTTTAGTTTTGGGCAATTACTTACTTTTTTTTCTCTATATTGTAATTTTGTGCATTTTAAGCATATATTGTTTTCACTAATACACTCGGAGATACACTATGAAAGCAGTATCATGTGAAAATCAAGTAAGAAGAAGAAAATTAAATAAAATAATACGATGAATGTGGAGCAAAAATTAAAGATTAAAGATCAAAACTCCCAAAACAAGTAAGCAAACAAACAAGCAAGTAAAATAGAATGTTTAACAATACACATTAGAAAATTTGCAATAATAAAATGCTTTTAATATATATATATATATATATAAAATTTAAAATTAAAACTATAGTAAATTTATGTAATCATAATTGCTAACCACATTTTTTTACTTAAGGTATAATATTTATATTGGCTACCTTTTTCAGATTTATTTTTTTTAAGTTAAAAAAATGCCGTTAGGAATAAATTTTTTCTTAATTTAGTTATAAATTTTGTCCAAACATTATTTTTAAATTTTGAATAAAAGCAAACATAAAATAATTTATTGAAGATATGCTGCATTTGTTATATTATTTTTTTTGTGTGCAAAAAAATGAAAAACAAAAAAAAAGATATTAAATCGCAATTTGCATATATACAAATAATTGTAAATACAACTCGTGTATAGCACGGGTGGAACGCTAGTTAAAAATATATATACATATATATGTCATTCATTTTTTTCTCAACTTCAAATTTTAAATATAATATTAAGTCAGCCTTTTTTCAAATTCAAATTCAATTTCAAATTGAGTAAAAATTAATAGATAAATTCATAATTAAGCATAATTTTGAATAAAAATCTTAGTAATGACATAGTTGTAAATTTTAAAATTACAAAAATAGTCTTGATAATTTTGAGAAAACATTCAAGTCTTGGTTGATTTGGATTTTTTTTTATAAAAAAAATAGTAAAATTTAATTTGATAAAAATTTGGACCAATGAGTTGAGAGGTTTTTGATGGATTTTTATTTAAATTTAAATTTGATATAAGTTTGGTTAAAAGTTAGAGATGTCCTTAAAAAATAAAAATTTTAGTGTAAATTATGCTAATATTCTCTGAGGTTTGGATAAAATATAGGAAGCCGCACAGTTTTAGCATCATTATACTAATTTTCTTTTTAGTAAGATTACTTAAACTAATACAAATAGTGTGAAGGCGTAAAAATAAATAAGAAAATATATACTTCTATATAAAAATTGAATTGTTGATATAAAAAAACACTCAATGTTATTGAAAGTAAAATTTTAAGGTGCGTAATATAATTAGGTCAAAATCGTGGAACTTGTTGTATTTTTATCAAATCTTAGGAGAAATAAATCAATGCAATTTACTCGAATTTCTAATATAGTAGGTGTTGATTACTATATGCAAATTTTCCAAATTTAAATAGGTTTTTTTTTTTTTTTTTAATGTGATACATGATGAAATTAAAGATGGTTAGGAAAGATATGATTGTTTTAGATTGAATCGAGAATAAAGTTTAGATTAGTGTTTGTTTTTTTTTTTTTTTTTTTTTTTGGGCAACCAACCTCAAAAAATTAGAACTATGGATAATTTGCTTATGTGATTTAAAAGTTATATGAAAACTTTGTTCAAAATTAATATGGAAATAGTATTTCTAAAACTATAAGATTTATTAACAATTTTGTTCTGATTTGAAGTAAGGGTGGGCATTGGCCTGTTGGCCTATTCAGCTCGCTCGGCCAGCCTTATTTTTTTTGGGCTTGGAAATGTTGTTTTACTCGTAGGGATGGAGTGGACTAAAATTTTCAATCCGAAATATGAATGGACTGGGCTTGAGATTTATCCTTTCAACCCAGTCCGGTCCGGTCTGCTATTAAATTAATTAATTATAATATATTAAAAAATATATATTTTTTGTAATTTTTATTAAAATTCACATTTGTGGTGATGTGTGATTGAATTTATTTAAGAAATCCATCAATTTATACACATAATTTTTTAATTTATAATGATGTCAATATATTTATTTAAGAAATATAATTTGTGAGCAAATTTAATTATGAAATGTTTTTTTAAAAAATTAACATATAGTCCAATGGGTGGGTTTGAAATTTATAATTATTTTTTGGATCAGACTTGGACAGATATAGAGAACTGATGTTAGGGTCAGACCGGGTTTAGACAGACATAAAATCTCTTATTATGTGATATCGATCCGACCCGACTCGACGTATGCCCACCCCTAATTTGAAGTGATGGAACTTAATGCGTTGAAGCTTATAAAAACTTCTGTATTAACAATTTGTCAGTCTAAGATCTTAATTTAAAACATATACACTGGCATCGAGTTGTTTGGGAAGATTTAAATAAGTGTACTTTTTAACTTTTTACGAAAAGATGTGTAAAAAAAGTAGAGAGATGATATGACTCAAAAAAGATAAAAAGTGTACTTATAGTGTATCCCAAACCCAAATAACTTTCCTCCAAGAACCCAAAAATAAATCAAGAATAGCATAAAATGGTAATAAATAAATAAATAAATAAATCATCTTGCAGAAGATCAAGGTAAAAGTTTGAGCTATTTTAACTTGGATTTCGTTAATTCACTTGTTAACAAAAAGAAAAATTACATATCAATATATTTGTCTATAAATAATTATAGATTAGTGAAAAAATTTATCAATATTAATAAGGGCGCTCAGTTAATAAATTTAAATTTAAATTTTGTGATGCCCCCAAAATAATACAATGAATTCAATCCACAAGAAGAAAAATAATGGAAATAATATACTCTCATTCATCAGAGTTCGTATACAAAATATAACACATGCGATATACATTCACAAATTGTTTATCTTGAATCTACAGCATGTGTTGTAATGATAAAAGAACTGAAAACTAAACAAATAATCATATGCCCTATGGGCTTACATCTTTCCAAGTCATTGCTTTGTTACAACAAAAGTGAGCCTAGCTCAATACAATTAAAGCCCTTGGCTATACAAAAAAAAAAAAAAAAAAAAAATTAAAGCCTTTGGCTATACCAAAAAAAAAAAAAAAATACAACAAAAGAAAGAAGCTCTTGCTCCCAAAAGTCTCTCCAAGCTATTTTCTTGGTGGAGGCATATCACCAATACTTGAAAATGAGTTTTCCCAAATAGGGTGAACTAAAACCCAGTAGGAACAATCTAACACAATATATGAGATTTAACAAAGATATAAGTACAATATGCGTATATAATGCCTGTGACAAACATTCATATTTGATATAATCATAAAGTACCAAATTCATATCTTAACCCATTATCCTTCAATTCATTTAAATCCATGAACCAATTTCATTATCTTTCAATAACCCAACTGAGACTACAACTCAATGGTTCTCCACTTAACACAATTATCACACAAACACTTCAATCAGCCATTTTATGACAATTTCGTCTGCGGGAATTGGCACCATGTATACACACAGTTTTCGGGACTTTCACGTAAGACACTCTGGCCAACTTAATTTCAATGGAGTCCATCCCCTATCTCCTCCCAAATAATGGAGTACATCTCCTTTCTCCTCTCAAATAATCAAACATATACAATGGATTTAAAACATGGTCATATTCAATGACAATCAACAAGAGATTAGTTTCAACTCATGCAATTTCTACAACAATTATAACTATCCTCCATCGATAGCCCAATATGGATATTTCTAAATAGATATTCAATCTCAAGACAGATAATTTATTCAAATTTCCATGGGTGTGAGGTGATATATATTTCCAACCCCACCGTTTATTTCAATATTCATCCAATTTCATCTTTACAACACCAATTCCATTTATTTATACAAAATAAATATTTGTAACATTTTAGGGCAAACTTTCCCATTTCCCAAATATCACTCAAATGCCGAAGTCAACTATTTTGCCACAATACAAACTCATTTTCAAACCCCATAATCCTTTATAACATATTTACATAGAAACCCGTGTTTTGATTTTTAACCCAAACCCTAGGTTTGTCCAACATACTCTCAAATCCCACTATTGTCACACAACAACCAATAACTAAGCTAAAAATCATATGAAAGTGTAGAAAAATCCTTACCTCATGCTTAGAAGACCAAAACAATAAAGGAGAAACTTCAAAGACGTCGAAACCAACTTCTATTCGGATCAAAATGGAGCTCTTGAGGCGTTCTACTTTTTTCTCAAAGGCACTACGGTGAAGATCCCAATGGATCTAGGAGAAATAAAAGAAAGAAGATGAGTTCTAGAGAGAGAAACTCAAGATCTAGGTTTTTGGAAAGTTTTAGACAGAGAGAGAGAGGAATGAAAAAGTGAACTAAAAAGTCATCTTCACGGACTGATATACACGCAATCCGCTCTAGTGCAAGAAGTGACGCTCGAGCGTCAGACATATTGTTTCACTCGAGCACAAGAAGTGACGCTCGAGCACAGAATGCACACTTTCAGAAGTTTTGCAGACGAAAGACATCGTTCGAGCTCAAGATTGGACGCTCGAGCATAGGAAACGCCGTTTGAGCGTAGAATACACTCCTCCAGTATTTTGAAGGTCTGTCAAAATACTGAGAGTTTGCAATGCCCGCTTGAGCACAAGAATGGCCGCTCGAGCAGAGGAGCAAAAATCTGGGCAGCAAAGGTTAGGAAAATCAAGCAACCAACCTGTTCCAATCACACAACTACAATCCAATAACCACATTTAAGAAGGAATAAGGGGAAAAACGACAATGAACGACATTCAAAAACCATAAGCCCGAGTCCAGAATGCAATAAGAGTCGGGTCAAAACCGAAATCGCTATAACCTCCCTCCTTAAGGAATTTCGTTCCCAAAATTATAAATCAAGTTCAAAGTCAGTATTAAACCACCCACAACACTATTAATCTAACAAGTTCAACACCATGACCCATTTTTCGGTCATCCATTCTTATCAACTCGATACACAAGTTCCAATATTGAAAGTACAGTTTACAATTTCCCAAAACATTTACAATGTTTAATCAAAATTCAAGTTTTCAAAATTTACGCAGCATCTACAATGCTTCCAAAAGTGATACAACATACACAATATTCCATATTCTCAAAACATATACAATGCTTATATTGAATCCATATTTCTATGACATCCATAGCATATACAATGTTCTCGTATTTTAAAACATATACAATGCTTTTACATTTCGTTAACATAATCAAAATCTCAATATATGTTCAAACACCAACAAATAAGTCTGAATATTTCTCTCGGACTTCTAATTCACGCTCCCAAGTTGTTTCCTCAACTCCATGGTGTTTCCACAATACCTTAACCAAGGGAATTGTCTTGCCTCGCGAAACTTGGTCCCGGGTATCCAAGACTCTCACTGGTCTCTCCTCATACGAGGTATCATCATCTACCTCTAGGCCGGTCCAATCTAACATGTATGACGGATTCGGCTCATACTTCTGAAGCATGATAATATGGAACACATCATGAACCTCGAAAAGTTGTGGCGGTAACGCCAAACGGTAAGCTACCTCCCCGATCCGTTCAAGGATCTCAAAAGGCCCAATAAATTGAGGGGACAACTTTCTACTCTTCCCAAATCTCATCAAACCCCACCTAGGTGATATCTTCAGAAAGACATGATCTCCCACCTCAAAAGACAAAGGTCTCCTCTTATGGTTGGCGTAACTTTTCTGGCGACTTTGAGCCGTAACTAACCGTTTATAGATAAGTGCCACCTTTTCCGTCGTTTCCCCGAACCAATTCCGACCCCAACAAAGGTGCATCATCCACCTCGGCCCAACACACCCAGGATCTACACGATCAGCCATACAAGGCCTCAAATGGTGCCATACCAATACTTGATTGGAAGCTATTGTTATAGGCAAACTCCACTAAGGGTAAGTGCCTCTCCCACGATCCCTTGAAGTCAAGTACGCAACCTCGAAGCATATCCTGAAGGATCTGCATAGTACACTCAGACTTCCCGTCAGTCTAAGGGTGATATGCTTTGCTAAAAGTCAGTCTAGTGCCCAAGGCACTCTGCAAGCTCTACCAACCAAGCTGTGAAATGCGGATCTCTATCCGAAACAATCGTCAGAGGGATCCTGTGCAATCTCACTATGTCCTTAATGTAAAGATTGGCAAGATAATCTACCAAATCACCGCGCAGACTTGGTTAACCGGTCAACTATTACCCAAATGGCATCACTACCTTGTTGAGTCCTTGGAAGGCCCACAACAAAATCCATCGTGACATGCTCCCACTTCCACTCGGCTATAGGCAAGGGTTGCAACAAACCTGTTGGCCTTTGATGCTCGGCCTTCACTTGCTGACAAGTAAGGCACTTCGACACAAACACGGCTACATCCTTCTTTATACCTTTCCACCAAAACTGGCAACTAAGGTCGTGATACATCTTTGTGCCTCTCGGATGCATCACAAGATGTGAACGGTGAAACTCTCGGAGTACTTCCTCTCGACAACACTTCGGCACGAACAAACGGTCACGGTATCTCACACTAACGCCGGGATACACATTCAAGCCTTCACTGGAAATCTTCACTTAGAGGGATTCTATCTCAAAGTCACCCCTCTGTGCTTTTATCACTCGGTGCACAAGGGTTGTGCAACCACCGCAAACAACATTGCAGACTCAACGAACTTGCCAAGATGCAAGTCAAACTTACCAAGAGTACCCAACGTCTCCTATTCTCAAATGGCGATACAAGCTACACTTCTAATTAATTTCCTATTCAAAGCGTCGGCCACAATGTTAGCCTTCCCCGGGTGATAATGAAACTCGAAATCATAATCCTCTATGAACTCCATCCACATTCTCTGTCTCAAATTCAAGTTCTTTTGTGTAAACAAATATTTCAGACTCTTGTGATCAGAAAACACCTCAAATCTCTCACCATACAGATAGTGCCTCTAAATCTTCAAGGAAAATATCACCTCTGCTAACTCTAAGTCATGGGTAGGATAATTCCTCTTATGTGCCTTCAACTACTGTGAGTCATAGGCTACTACCTTCCCATCTTGTATCAAAACACAACCCAAACCTTCCCGTGAGGCATCACAATACACCAAATAACCCAATCCCCTCTTTGAAATAATCAATACCAGAGTAGTGGTAAGCCTAACCTTAAGCTATTGGAATGACTTCTCATAAATCTCACTCCACACAAATTTGATCCCTTTCCTTGTCAACCTAGTCAAAGGTGAGGCTAGTCTAGAGAAATCCATCACAAACCGACGGTAATACTCGGCGAACCCCAAGAAACTACGAATTTCAAAAGCATTCTTAGGTTGTGCCCAATCTTGCATTGCCTCTATCTTGGATGAATCTACAGTCACCCCTTTCCTAGATATCACATGGCCTAAGAACTTAACTTCCCTCAGCCAGAACTCACATTTTCCAAACTTAGCATACAGTTTTTGGGCTCTAAGCAACTCAAGCACTACTTGCAAGTGTTCCTCGTGCTCCTCCTCATAGGGTGAGTAAATCAGGATGTCGTTCACAAAGATGACCACAAAACGGTCTAGGAATTCATGGAAGATCCGGTTTATTAAATCCATAAATACAGCTGGAGCATTGGTTAGCCCAAAAGGCATCACTAAAAACTCATAATGGCCATACCGCGTATGGAATGCCGTCTTCGGGATATCTTCCTCCCTTACCCTCAATCGGTGATAACTTGATCTTAGGTCTATCTTAGAGAAGCAACAAGACCCCTTCAACTGATCAAACAGATCATCTATACGAGGTATTGGGTACTTGTTCTTGACAGTTACCTTGTTCAATTTTCGATAATCGATACAAAGTCGCAACACTCCATCTTTCTTTTTAGCAAAAAGGGTCGGTGCTTCCCAAGGTGAAGTACTAGGATGGATGAAACCCTTATCTAATAATTCCTGGAGTTGAATCTTCAACTCACTCAGCTGGGTAGGTGCAAATCTATATGGTGCCATGGAAATCGGTGCCGTGCTAGGCACTAAATCAATAGAGAACTCGATCTCTTGGTGGGGTAGTAAACTAGTAAGATCCTTGAGAAAGACATCCGGGTATTCGCAAACTAACCTTGGCAACTCCACTTGGACTTCATCACACTCACTATTCAAGAAGCTAGCAAAAAGGTAACTAAGTTCACTTTACCCATGAGGATCATACACCAGTGATAAGACTCTATCCACCCGGTCCCCCAAGAAATAAAAGCAGTCACCGCTCAAGGTACATACAGTAACCCTCTGACGGTAGCAATCTATAACAGGCCGGTATGACGATAACCAATCCATATCCAAAATAATATCAAAACTAGACATATCAAACAATACAAATACAAAAGGAAACCGGTGACCAGCAACCTCTATGTCACGACCCCGACATCTCTATTTCAAGATAACCTCACCACCAATAGGTGACTCTGCACAAATAGGAGATGCTAACTGTGCCAACTCGAATCCCAAAACCGATGCAAATGCAGATGAGATAAATGAATGGGATGCACCCGTATCAATCAACATATTAGAAACTGAATTGCAAAACAAGAAGATACCTCTCACTATCGAAGGAGCTAGTACAAGATCTAGGCAGATAACAACATACATGCGCCCTATAGGTCTCTAGTCTACCTGCTCACCTCTCGGAGTATAGGTCTGGTGCACTGACTAAGTCGATGAGGCTCTTGACTGGCCCTTGAGGCTTGAGCTGACTGTGCTGGCTGGTGTCTTTGTGTTTGTCTCGAACCAGACACATCGGGTGTGCCACCTAACCGTGGACAAAACCTCTTCAAATGCCCTGCCTGCCCACACTGATAACATGTGAGTGGCTGCCCTCTCCCCTGACTCTGGCCTTGTGAATGAGCCGAATACAAAACAGACTGTTGCCCTCCTTGTCTCTGCGGGCAAGCTGGGGACTTGTGGCCCAACTGACCACACTTAAAACAAGTAAAATCTCCCTGACCACCTCTCCCAGAACCTGAACTCGGTACTGGAAAAGTGGACCTTGACTGAGCTCCTTAGGACGCCTGGGGAACTAGAACCTCTCTGCCTCTTGCTGTCTCCCTGATTATCATGACTCCTCTTAGAGCCCCTTATTCTCTCCTCCTCCATCTGCATGGTGGTCTCAAGATGGGCCGCCGCCTCCACAAGGTGCCCATAATCTCTAATCATGGACCCGACCACTTGGAACATGAGTTCAGTCCTCAATCTCTTCTCAAACTCTAGACAATGGTGCTCCTCAGTCGCTACAAGCTAAGGTGCAAACCTAGACAAGCTAGTGAAGATGGCCTCAAACTCGACCACTGGTGTGTTTAACTGCACCAACTTAGAGAACTGGTCTCTCAACTTCTCCCTAACTGCGGGAGGCAAAAACTTGTCTTAGAAGGCGTCAACGAAAGCCTCCCAAGTTCCTCCAATGTGCGAACTGTGGGAGGCAAAACTTGTCCTAGAAGGTGTCGACGAAAGCCTTCCAAGTTTCTCCAATGCACCCTCACGCATACTTCCGCCATTGACCTCGCGTCTCCATTCAGCTGGAAGGACGCCAAGGTCACTCTCAATCCCCCGTCCTCAATGCCGAGCATCTCAAACGTCTTCACCATTTGTTCTAGCTACGCATCTGCCTTTAGTGGCTCCTTAGGATCACCCAAAAACTCATCCAGATTCGACCGAAAAAACTCTCTTTAAGAAAGATGGCCTTGCCTCAACTACTTCGGCTTGGACTTGATTCTCAGCCTTGAAAATGTCCATGGATTCCCGCAATGCTCTCGCCATTTCGCGGGCTAAGGCGCCCATGGCTTGTTGACCAACTGGTTCGACCACATTGGCCTGACCAACCCCTTTTTCCTGTGCCAGAATATCATCTAGTAGAGGCATCTCATGCCTTCCAGGCCTACCACGTCTACCACCACCACGTCCACGTCCTGACATCCAAATAAGGGTAACAAAAGGAATTAGCACATTTTCAAATGTGCCGAAGCTATTTCAATCACGTCCTAATGAAATGGACAACAATAATTCACTCCATATAAGCACATAGTCATGTAAACACATACGAATTTCCTTCCTAGATAATGCCTGTCGTGCGGCGTTGCCAGAGTTCCAATTAGAAATAGCAGTGATCAAGTGCTCTTCTAATAGGACTTCTAGAAACCCGTAGACCCAATCAATATCTTAGGAACTAAATCCTATACCCATATACTCATATAAGCATGTTATCACATAAGCATTTAATACATACTAACGTCTCAACTAAGCGAGACAAACCCATTATGGTAATAACCACTTCCCATGTACCCAAAGTATTCAAACTCGGTACGCTCCGATAACAAGTTGTGACGCCCCCAAAATAATACAATGAATTCAACCCATAAGCGAAAAAATAATGGAAATAATATACTTTCATTCATTAGAGTCCGTATATAAAATATAACACATGCGATATATATTTACAAATTGTTTATCCTGAATCTACAGCATGTGCTGTAATGATAAAAGAACTGAAAACTAAACAGATAATCATATGCCATATGGGCTAACATCTTTCCAAGTCATTGCTTCGTTACAACAAAAGTGAGTCTAGCTCAATACAATTAAAGCCTTTGGCTATACCAAAAAAAAAAAAAAAAAAAAAAAAAAAAAAAATACAACAAAAGAAAGAAGCTCTTGCTCCCAAAAGTCCCTCCAAGCTATTTCCTTGGTGGAGGTATATCACCAACACCTAAAAATGGTTTTCCCCAAATAAGGTGAGCCAAAGCCCAGTAAGAACAATCTAACACAATATAGAAGATTTAACAAAGATAAAAGTACAATTTGCGTATACAATGCATGTGACAAAACATTCACACTTTATATAACCATAAAGTACCAAATTCATATCTTAACCCATTGTCCTTCAATTCATTTCAATCCATGAGCTAATTTCATTACCTTTCAATAACCCAACTGAGACTACAACTCAGTGGTTCTCTAATTAGCACAATTACCACACAAACACTTCAATCAGCCATTTTACGGAAATTTCGTCCGCGGGAATTGGCACCCATGTATACGCGCGGTTTCGGGACTTTCACCCAGGATACTCCGGCCAACTTAATTTCAATGGAGTCCATCCCCTTTCTCCTCCCAAATAATCAAACATATACAATGTATTTAAAACATGGTCATATTCAATGACAACCAATAAGAGATTAGTTTCAATTCACCTAATCCTCATACAATTTTTACAACAATTATAGCTATCTTCTACTGATAGCCCAATACAGATATTTCTAAATAGATATTCAATCTTAAGACATATAATTTATTCAAATTTCCAATGGTGTGAGGTGATATATATTTCCAAGCACACCGTTTATTTCAATATTCGTCCAATTTCATCTTTACAACACCAATTCCATTTATTTATACAAAATATATATTTGTAACATTTTAGGACAAACTTCCCATTTTCCCAAATATCACCCAAATGCCAAAGTCAACTATTTTTCCACAATACAAACTCATTTTCAAACCCCAAAATCCTTTGTAACATATTCACATAGAAACCCCTGTTTCGATTTTTAACCCAAACCCTAGGTTTGTCCAACATACTCCCAAATCCCACCATTGTCACACAACAACCAATTGCTAGGCTAAAAACCATATGAAAGTGTAGAAAAATCTCTATCTCAAGCTTAGAAGACCAAAGCAATAAATGAGAAACTTCAAAGACGTCGAAACCAACTTTTACTCGGATTAAAACGGAGCTCTTGAGGCGCTTTACCTTTTTCTCAAAGGCACTAGGGTGAGGATCCCAATGGATCTAGAAGAACTAGAAGAGAGAAGATGAGTTCTAGAGAGAGAAACTCAAGATCAAGGTTTTTGGAAAGTTTTAAAAAGAGAGAGAGGAATGAAAAAGTGAACTAAAAAGTCGTCTTTACGGACTGATATACACGCAGTTCGCTCAAGCGCAAGACGTGACGCTCGAACGTCAGACACATTATTCCGCTCAAGCGCAAGAAGTGACGCTTGAGTGCAGAATGCACACTTTTAAAAGTTTTACAGACAAAAGACATCGCTTGAGCTCAAGATTTGATGTTCAAGCGTCCACCTGCTCTAGCATAAGAAACGCCGTGCAAGCGTGAAATACACTCCTCTAGTATTTTGCAGGTCTGCAAAAATCCTGAGAGTTTGCAATGCTCGTTTGAGCACAAGAATGGCTGTTCGAGCGGGGGGGGCAAAAATCTGGGCAACAAAGGTTTGGAAAATCAAATAACCAACCTGTTCCAATCACACAACTACAATCCAATAACCATATTTAAGGAGGAATAAGGGAAAAAATGACAATGAATGACATTCAGAAATAATAAGAGTCGGGTCAAAACCGTAATCGCTATAAATTTTTTTAGCAAAGGCTTAGCTATGGGAGTGTAAAAATGGTCCCCGGCTAGGGATAGACTTGGCCTGTTTGGGCTTGGTCCTGAGCCCCTAAGCCTAGAACTGGGCCATCATTTTGAAACCCGGCCAGCTTAGTTCGATTCGTAGCCCAGCCCATTAGCCCGCTTAAGGCCCACTCAAGGCCTGGCCCGAGGCCCAGCGTCCTTTTTAGTGGAAAATAATAAAATTTTGGTAGAAAAATTAAAAAAAAAAAAAATGGTCAGGCCCACCCGAGGCCAAGCCCAGGCCTACTGGGCCAACCTGAGGCCTAACTCTCCAGCCCGCCCAAAGCCCGAATACCCCTGGGTTTGGGCCTACTTTTTGGCCTGTGGACCTGTACGGCCCGACCCGAATTTTGGCGGGAGCCCACGAGACCTGACATGGGCCGGGCCGAGCTGGGCCAGATTTACACTCAAATAGGTCAAGCTCAATGAAAAATAACCAAAATATCCACACTACCTCCCTCATGCACTATTTCTCTCACTTCCTTCAAATCTCAGACTATCATCTCTCTTTCTCTTCACTCTCCTCAAATCTATCTCTCTCTCTCTCTCTCTCTCTCTCTCTAATGAATCAAGAATGGCATAACCAAAGAACCACCACCGTATCACCTCCTACTCTCCCCTTCTCCACCACCTCGTAGCACCGTGCAACACCTCATTCTCTCTCTCTCTCTCTCTCTCTCTCTCTCTCTTCATCTTCTCTACTCCAAAATCCTCATTCTTCTCTAATACCTGCAATCTAGATCACCATTGGATTCCACAGCAAAGCGAGCGATCTCCATCACTGACTCCGACCACCATCAAACGAGCTTATTCTTTTCATTCCATTTTTGATTACCGATCGAATCGGTAGAAGCAGAACTCAGCTCGCGAAATAGGGACGCGATCGGGGAATAGAAGAGAAATGGACGAGGAATTTGAGCCAGGACCTAAGCTCTTTGTCCTCGTTGGAGTCAATTGAAAAGGCTTGGTTTGGGATGCCGAGTAGAAAGAGCAAATCGGAGGATATGATTTTGGGAGTGAGAAAGTTGTTTAGTGAAGAGGGATTGAGCTTGAGAAATGTCAAAAATAGTAAGGCATGAAGAAGAAGAAGTGTAAAAAGCTGCGAGAGAGAGAAAGAGAGAGATAGAGAGAGAGTATGAAGGCGAACCTTATAGAGAAAAATGGACTGTTTATCTCTCTCTCTCCTCCATACTCTCCATTTCGTTCAAGTGGATTGATTTTCAGAGATGCCTTGGATCTGATATTGATTGTTCATGATCTAGTCATATATACTCGTAAATATGGTTTTGGTAGTTCAAAGCAAATCTGGTCCCTGTCTTTTTTGTTTTTTCATTTCTACAGAGAGAGAGAGAGAGAGAGAGAGAGAGAGAGAGAGAGAGAGATGTTATTGTTGTTGTTGATGATGATGATTGCAACAAATAGTGGCTTAGTGTATTTATTTCCTCAAATGTTGTTGTCGTTGTTGTTTTGCTTGGGATTAGGATTTCAACATATAATACTTTTTTTTTTCTTCAGGTTTGTGTTCAACATATAGATTAAAAATAAGAAACAAAAAGTTTGGAAAATTTTAATAGATAATAGAGAGAGAAAAGAGAAGTAGAGAGAGGAACAGATAGACATAATTTTTTTGAAAATGGTGTGTATTTGAATTGATAGAAAAAATAGGTTAAAAAATCAACAGATAAAAAAAAAACAACACATAGGTTCAAATAATTCAATAGAAAAAAAAAAAAAAATTCAACAACAGTTAATTTTTTTTTGAACAGATAGACAAAAAATTTTAACAAATTGATATAAATTTGAACTGATAGTCAAAAAAAGTCAAACAGATAAAAAAAAGTCAACAAATAAATCAAGGGGTAAAATTTGAAACAGAAATATTTTTCTAGAACAATAAAATGACTTTTCACTAAACTATTTTATAAATGGTAGATCTCTCACTAATAAAAAATATTCACGAGACATAATATCTTATACCCTTCCTACCTTAGACTTTTCAACAATTATCTCTATTAATAACTAATTCATAAGTTTCTCAATGATTTTGAATTTTTTTTAAAAGCACACTAGAGTGTAATTTCCCCTTAATAAAATTATATTAGTTATACATTTGTGTTTATAGATGTAGATGTCTTTAAATTGTAGTCATTTTGAGGTGGGATTTTTTCAAATTTAAATTTGAACTTGAAAGAACTTAAGGGCGTGTGGAGTCCACTACATGTCCTGTTTCGATGAATCAAACCATGTATTTCATAATGCCCTCTATGTATGTCATTCATGAAAAAAATTAGGTCAATTCGATAATCATAGCCATTTTATTTTATTGTGTTTTATCTCTAAAAAAATGAATGATCTATTTTTAAAAATACACTTGTCATTCATTTTTTTGGAGACAAACGCAACAAAATGAAAATGATACGATTAACAGATTAACTTGATTGTTTCATAGATGATATATTTTGAAGACCCTATGAATGAATAGTTCAAATTATTGAAATGACTATCGTGACCTTTAAGTTCTCTCAAGTTAAAATCTGAACTTGACAGAAGCCTAACCCATATTTTAAAGGGTTCAATTTCTCTCAAGTTTGAAATTTGAATTTGAGAAAACTGCTCGAGCTCGAGAGGTTCATCACTAGTTCTATTTTAATTATTCGAATCGTTTATTTTGTAGGGCCCTCTGTATATCATTCAATGAAAAAATATAATTCAGTCTAATAATCGTAACTTTTTTTATTTTTATTTTTAATTTTACCATGTTTGTCTTTGAAAAAATAGAAGACAAGTGTGTTTTTGAAAGGAAAAAAAGAATGTATGTTTTTTAAAAGTAAATCACATTTTTTTAAAGACAAATGTAATAAATGAAAAAGTTACGATTACTGAATCAATTTCATTTTCATTTTTATTTTTATTTTTATTTTTTATGAATGATATATATAAAAAATCTTACAAAATGATCAATTTAAATTATCAAAATAGAACACGTGGTAAGCCCACAAACTTGAACAATTCTTTTAAATTCCTATGTCAACTTGAGTGAAACCCAATCCTATTTTATAATTGCTTAAAGACATATTTGATATGAAGACTAAATTTTTGACATTAATTGAAATTAATAATACTAAGATCAATATCAATATTTAACATTACATAGAATAAGAAATGAGATTATATAAATTGCATGAATTCATGTACTATGTTGGATTATGGCAATATATATGAGAGAATTACTTTTGGCAATTGGATAGGATGACAGGTTTGAGGAGAGGGTGGTATTGTTAATTAGAAAAATTATAATTCAGTGTAATTTTTGAAAGGACGTTCGGTTCATAAATTCAAATTTTAATTTTGTTTGGTTAAAAGTTCCGGCATTTAAATACCTTATCTGAAAGGACAACCTTAAGCAAAATGACCAAAATATCATTTCTTATATATATATATATATATATCATAAACACGGTACCATTTACATTCACCCTAACATTTACACTTCTCCCTCTCACTCTCTTTTCCCTCTACTCTCTCTCACTCTATCTCTCCTCTGCCTCCCATGCAAACCCCTTTCGCCTCTGTCGCTGCCATGGAGTACGGTGCCTGGAAGTTTACTGCTGGAACCTTAACCCTCGGCTAGTTCTACACTATCCCTGACAAGTTCTCCGATCTGGCTCTCTCTTCTTTCTTCTCTCTCTCTCTCACAGATACTTCTTCTTCTTTTTTTATTATTTATTTTTTGGATCTAGCCTTTTGTTGTATGTATGTATCACTTGATGATGACAAGTCTGATGGATTAGCTCTTCGTTTTTGTTCTATTTCCATTTTCCACATCTCCTGCTTGTTGCAGGTGTATTTCTGGAAGATTAAGAAGAAATGCACACATCACGCAATTTGATCAACAATGGCTAGAGGAGGTTAGTATAATTTTATTCCGTTGTTTATCCATACACATATGATTATATTATATATGTGTATGATTTTCCTACATTTTGTACATAGGTTGAGAATTCCATTAGTATAGATAGGTTGGAAATTTATTACATATCCAATCAAATAGTGTGAGAACTTTGTTTGTTATATGCAAAAAACAACATAGCTATGTTTCTATCCTAACAACTTCAATTAATGCACCAAAAACATTTTGCAAAATCATATTTCTCTTCCAGATCCACACAGATTTGCTTTGTCTCCTCTATTTGGCTGCCAAGAAAAATCTAAAGTGTTGAGAAATAATCTCTTTTAGCACTAAAATGGTTGTGGAACACAAACAATACTTGATTCTTCTTCTAAATAATGGATTTGAATAGATCTGTTGAATAGTTGAATTTTAATAGATAGAATAAAAGATCAGATCTATTCAGATCTGTTTCAATAAAAAAAAATTGAATAGATAAAAAAATTATACAGATAAAAAAATTAGACAGATAACAAAATTTAGACACATTCGAATAGATAAAGGGTGGTGATTATGATGATGATGAAGCTGATTATGACTATGACGATCAAAATCAAATAGATAATTTTTTGTTTTTGTTTTATTTTTGTGTTGAATAGATAAGAATGAAAGAAAGAAGAAAGATTTGAATAGATAATAAAATATGTTAAAAATTTGAACAGATAAAAAAGTTAAATAGATAAAAAAAATTTAAACAGATAAAAAATTGAACAAATAAGTGAAAAAATTGAACAAATAAGTGAAAAAATTGAACAGATAATAAAATTTGGACAGATATTTGAACAGGTAGAGGGAAAAAATTTGAACATATAGAGAAAATTTTTGAACAGATAGAAAAAAAATTTGAACAGATAGTCAATGAATGTCAACATATATAAAAAAGTCAACAGATAAATTAAGGAATAAAATTAAAAACAAAATGCCCTCCAAAAGTCACGAAACTCTTTCACAAATGGTGAACCTTTCAGCAACAAAAAATATCCACTGCACGTAATGTCTTATACCCTCCTTAAATTGGACATTTTAACAATTTTCTCTTGTTAAAAAGTAATTATAAATACTTGGAAAATTTTATATTTTTAGTTATTAAGATTGATAAAATTTATCATTAATTTATAATTATTTTTTATAATTACATTGATTTGTAATTTCTCCTAGTTAATTTTACTATTTCAGTAAGTTTAGATATTTATAAATGTATAAATTCATGGAGTCCATGTATAGAACTCATTTTTTATTTTATATTTGTAACTTATTCTTTAAAATTTATCTGTATTTCTAGTACATCGGTTGTCATTTAGAAAGATTTGGCTTGGGATGTCCTAAAAAAGTGCACTTTTTGACTTATTGGTGGGTTTGGGTTGGGTTTAGGTTGGGTTTGATGTGATGTGTTAGAGAGGTGATGTGATTTAAATAAGATGATGTGACTTAAATAAGATAGTGACTTTTTGACTTTTTAGCTTATTTAGTACATGCCAAACTGTACTCTCAATTTCATTTATTTTTGTCCAAGGGTGCTAAATATATCAATTAGTATATCAACATATACTATAATATTGTCACTTTAAAACTATGGATCCCACATATTATACAAACTAAAAAAATCCAAAGTTTCTAAAATTATGTTACATTATCTGTTAATACACTAATTAATATATTAATTGACGTGAATAATTTTATTCTTTTTTCTCAATCAAAATATTTTATTACCAATTTCAATTCCTCCAATCTTCTATATAATTATTTTAACAAGATGAATTATATTTTAAAGAGCATTATTTTTTTAACAAAAGAATGTGTAAATTATTGATATTTTTTTGGTGATGTTGGGCGGTAATTAAGCCCTGCTTTGGTTATTATTTCGAGATTAAAAAAAGTATAAAATAATAAAATAAATTAAATAAGTTAATAAGATAAAATTTCACATTTAATTCATAATTATTATATTTTTTCACTCAGTTAAAAAACGGTAGTGCTACGTAGCTCGAAACCCGTGGCTCGAACCCGGCTCGACACCAAAACGACGTCGTTTTGGTGTCAATTTTTTTTTTTTTTTTTTCGTCTTTTTGTTGCAGAAGAAGAAGGAGATGAAGAAGAAGGGAGAAGAAGAGAAGGAGAAGAAGGGAGAAGAGAAGGGAGGAGGAGGAGGAGGAGGAGGAGGAGGGAGGGGAGGGGGCCTAAAAATCTGCTGGAGGAGGAGGTGGGGCGAGGCGGTGGCGGAGCTTCCACCTGCGACGATCGGCGAGGAGCAAAGGTGCTGCGACGACGGCGGCGACGGTCTGAAGCTGCGACGATCGGCGGCAAGGCAACGGCGGTGGTGCTGCGCGACCCTCTCCTCTCTCTTTCTCCCTCTCTCCTCCTCTTCCCTCTCTTTCTCCCCTCTTCTTCCATTTTCGAGCCATTTCGAGCTCGACCCTCTCGAGCTACGGCTCATTTCCGGTTAAAAAAATCAAAAAAAATCTAAATCAAGATTAAAAAAATTCCAACAAGAAAAAGTGGTTATATTAACCAATAACTTAGGGGTTGTTTGGGATAATCTAAATAAGTGTACTTTTTGACTTTTTATGAAATATGAGTTGAATTTGGGTTGGGTTTGAAGTGATGTGTTAGAGAGGTGATGTGACTTAAATAAGATGATGTGATTTAAATAGGATAGTGACTTTTTAACTTTTTATCTTTTTCAAGACATGTCAAACTTGACCTTAAAGACAAAGATTGGTATGAGAGTCAAAAAGTAAAAAACAAAAGATGGGTCAGATTGATTCTGACAAATTGAGTATATTAGTCAATGTCAATCGAAGATTAAGGAGAAAAATTGGTAGAGTTCAAAAAGGGCGAAAGATTGGTATGTTCGTCAAAAAGTAAAAAACAAAAGATGTGAAGGGTCAGATTGATTCTGACATTCCCAACCATGCATTGGTTAGTGCAATTATTTATTTTCTTGGTTTTGTTTAGTAAATGAGTTTGGAAGATTCAGAACCTCCTTCACAAATTTGTCCATATTAATTTCATATACGCCAGTTTGAAATTGGGTAAATTATAGCTATCCTCCATTAAGAGCATATATTTAATTGTGCAAACCTTCCTTTTAGTGAAATTCAAGGCACTAGAATTAATACAGATGGTATAAAGATGTAAAAATATAAATTTCAATATAAAAGATATAATAATATATTTTTTAATTAATAATATCAACAAATTTTGATGAAAATAGGATTAGTGTTATTTAAATTAAAATTTCAAGAGAATCCAATATAGTTATGCTAAGTAATTAAGGACAATTGTTATTTAAATCAAAAATTCGTTAGTCATGCTGATGAAAGAATAATGTTATCATCTCTTTTATCATATTAGTCTTTATATTTTCATATCATTTGCATTAATTTTAGACCCTTTAGTCTTAAGAGGAAAGTCAATCTAATTATACCAAAATTATGAAAATTTTTATACTTTTTTTCATACCTCAAAGGTGATAGTGTAATTGTAACGCCCCGAAATAATTTGACATGAACTACCCACAAGTAATCAACATTTACTCAACAATAATAATAATCTGCCCATCTTTACATAATTAATGAAGAGTCCTTACAAAGGTTTTACATGCGGATTTACATTCATCGATACAAAACATATGAATCTATAGCATGTAAAGCATTCACTCTACAAATAATACAATGCTCTTAAGGGCTTACATCTTCCAAGGCATAAGCCTGGTTACACAAAAATGGTTTCTGCAACCCATACACATTAGCCCTTGGCTCAAAAGAATATCATCAAAAAAAATAAAATAAAAGAATAAAGTACTCTTCTCAAAATATCCACGCCCTTAGTTCGGCGAGATCATCATATCTTTACCTGCACCAAAACCAATAGGGGTGAGCACAAGCCCAGTAGAGAATTCTTACAAAGTATATACAGTTATGCATACTCTTTAAAACAATGCAATTGCTAATGCCATGCCATGCACCTTTATAAGAAAGTCCATTTCATGCACATTTAAAAGTTCTATCTTCCCAACATTTATTTACAAAGCTCAACATTTTTACCAAAACTTCAAATCATTAATCAATAGGGGCGGTAAATACGACACTGATAATTCCCTAGGCCAATATCCACAAGTGGACTCTACGAGTACTACAAAACTGTCATTTTTACTGGTATTAACCGGAAGGCTCAACACCTATCCGCGCGACTTTCTGGTCTTTCACCCTGGACACTCAAACCAACTTACCAAATTCATCTACACCTCCTATCCGGACTTACCAACGTATTTACCTTTTACACATTTTCATCATTCTCATTATACATGTCTTTCCAAAACATGTCAAGGTGCATAATGATAATAATAAATTGAAATATGATGCAATAATTTACCATTCTCAAAATATCTCTACAACAATATCAATCAATCATTTCTCATTTCTTCCCTTCAAGTCATTTTACAAAATGCCCCATGTGCTCACCATTCCTCACAATAACAATTTACAACAATAATCCCCTCAAGGCAAACAATGTTCTCAACGCAATTTCAAGATCTTAAGAAGTTTTGTAAATATGATACAAAATCATTCATCACTCCCAACAACATAATCTTTCAACATTTTTAACAACTTTGCAATAATATCATCTCACCCATTATCATAAATACAAAATAGTAAGGAATTTCACAAATATTTCCATGTGTTTTCAAACTCCCCCAATTTCTAGGGCTTGTATCAAAAATCTAACATTTAATCATTTTAAGGTGAAGACCAACCCAAATCACATCTTATGAGTCAAATGGAAAGAGAGTCCCTTAGGAAGAACAAAATAATTTGAAATTTTAGAAACCCAATTTGAAAACCCTCTTTCTCTCTCTTCATTTAGTGCAAAATTTAAGACTAACACAACTACATCGAAGCAACTTAAATTCAACATTTTGTAGCAAAACATATATATATATATATATATATAACTCTAGAATTCCCTACCTCAAAGTAGAAGTTCAAGGAGAAGGGCTAGACAAAGGTGAAGCTTCCAACAATGGCCAAACCCACTTCTTCTTGGATAGAAATGAAGATCTTGAAGAGCTCAATCTTTTTGTCTAAGGAAGGAGGGTGAGAAGATCACTAGATCTAGGTCAAATATATATATATATATAGAGAGAGAGTATCTCTAGAGAGAGAAGCTCTCAACTTAGGGTTTGGATGAAAAAGAGATGAAAAAGTTATGTAAAAAGTCACTTTTACGATCTGATATATGTGAAGTCCGCTTGAGCGGATAGTTTCACGCTCGAGCATCAGACACAACAACAATAACTCACTCGAGCGCCAAGAGAACTGCTCGAGTGTGGATTTCACCCGTCCAGTATTTCACAGAGAGCAGACAGCCGCTCGAGCGCCATAAGGACCGCTCGAGCCCAGACACACTCGAGCGTAAAAAACACTCTTGCAGCACTTTTGCAGAGACACCCGATACTGAAAGATGACAAACTCCGCTCAAGCGTAAGAAGGCCCGCTAGAGCGGAAGACCGAAATTCTGGGTAACAAGATTCTAAATCGAAAGGCAACCAACCTATTCTAAACATGCTCAATTCATTCCAAAACTCAAATTCAAAAGATGTAAGGAAGAAAGACACAACGGGCAGCATCAAACAACAAGGTTCGAATCCAGAATACCGTGACAGTCGGGTAGAGACCCAGGGTCGCTATAACCTCCCCACCATAGGAAATTTTGTCCTCGAAATTTAGACAAGACACCAAACCAAAGTTGTAGCAATTTTAATCAATTTGACCACATTCTCAAGTCGTAACATTTATATTCGATTATCATTTATCGTTCCTTTCATCATCATTTCATCAAAATCATACATGCTTATACAAGACATATAAAATAAGGCATCCATAGCAAAACATCATGTCTACACGACCTCATACTCAATTTGACAACACATACAACAACCTTTGATCATTAATTTAACACATTACCCACTTACCATAAGGAAACATTACAATTTAAATCAAATCAACTAAACATGTTCAAACAAATCCGGATACTTGGAGCGGACTTCTGCCTCCCTTTCCCAAGTTGCTTCCTCGACCCAAGGTGCCTCCACAACACCTTCACTAATGGTATGGTTTTGCCTCGTAATACTTGTTCCCGAGTATCTAGAATTTGAACCGGTCGCTCTTCGTAGAAGGCATCCTCATCCACCTCTAATTCGATCCAATCTAACACATGAGAAGGGTCGGGTTCGTACTTCCTAAGCATGGACACATGAAACACATTGTGAATCCCAGAAAGTTGTGGCGGTAAAGCTAATCGATATGCCACTTCTCCGATTCTCTCCAATATCTCGAAAGGCCCAATGAACCTTGGAGACAACTTCCCGCTCTTGCCAAACCTCATTAAACCTCCCCTAGGAGAGATCTTAAGAAACACGTGATCACCCACATCAAAGGATAAGGGTCGCCTCCTCATATCGGCGTAACTCTTTTGTCGGCTTTGAGCCGTGGCTAATCTCTTCCGAATGAGAGCAACTTTCTCGGTAGTTTCCCTAACAATCTCGGGTCCCAACAACGGTGCATCACCTATCTCGGCCCAACAAACGAGTGACCTACAAGGTCGGCCATACAAGGCCTCAAACGGTGCCATCTCAATGCTAGCCTGATAACTGTTGTTGTAGGCGAATTCGATCAACGGTAAATGCCTCTCCCAAGACCTCTTGAAATCTAGGACACAAGCTCTATGCATGTCATCTAAAATCTGAATGGCGTGTTCCGACTGCCCATCAGTTTGAGGGTGATAAGCAGTGCTAAAGGTTAACTTGGTTCCCAATGCCTCTTGAAGGCTTTGCCACAGCCGGGTGGTAAAACGAGGATTTCTATCCGATACAATGGTGACCGGCACTCCATGAAGCTGAACTATCTCCCTAACATACAACTCCGCCAGGTGCTCAACTGAGTCGCTAGTTCGTATAGGAATGAAGTGTGTGGACTTAGTCAACCTATCAACAATTACCCAAATGGCATCATTGCCCCGCTGCGTTCTAGGAAGCTCAACTACAAAGTCCATGGTCACGTGTTCCCACTTTCACTCGACTATTGGTAAGGGTTGTAACAAACCCGCTGGTCTCTGGTGTTCGGCCTTCACTTGTTGACAAGTAAGGCACTTGGACACAAAGGACGCGACATCCCGTTTCATACCCCTCCACCAAAACTGATGGCTAAGGTCTCGATACATTTTGGTACCTCCCGGATGTACCATAAGGCGTGAGTGATGGAATTCCCGAAGCACTTCCTCTCTACAAGATTCAGGCACAAATAAACGGTCTAGATAGCGTATACTCTGATCCGAGTGAATATTCAAACCCTTCTCTTCCTTCCCGTTAGAGATCCTATCCTGAATTAACTCTACTTCCCGATCCCCTTGTTATGCTTTTATAACTTTGCTAATCAAAACAAGTTGAGCAGTCATACTAAACAATGTTGCACCCCCTTCGAACTCATTCAATTGCAATTCAAACTTGCCAACTTCACCCAACATACCCCACTCCCGAATGGCCACACTCACCAAACTACTCACATTTTTTCGGCTTAAGTCGTCAGCCACTACATTGGCCTTCCCCGGGTGATAGTGTAACTCAAAATCATAGTCTTCTAAAAATTCCATCCACCTCCGATGACGCAAATTTAAATCTTTTTGGGAAAACAAATATCTCAAGCTCTTATGGTCGGAGAAAACCTCAAACTTCTCGCCATACAAATAATGCCTCCAAATCTTCAAGGCAAAGACTACTGCGGCTAATTCTATGTCATGGGTAGGGTAATTCTTCTTATGAGTTTTCAACTGTCGGGAGCCATACGCTACAACCTTTCCCTCTTGCATCAAAACACAACCAAGCCCATCTCGAGATGCATCACAAAAGACAGTATACCCCAGTCCTCTCTCCGGAATGATCAATATCGGTGCTGTGGTCAATCTAGTTTTGAGCTCCTGGAAGGATTTCTCACAAGTCTCACTCCACACAAATTTAACCCCTTTTCTACTCAATCTAGTCAAAGGCGCAGCTAATCTTGAGAAATCTCTTACAAATCGGCAATAGTATCCCGCCAACCCCAAGAAACTCCGAATCTCAAAGACATTCTTAGGTTGCTCCCAATCTTGCACAGAATCTATCTTCGAGAAATCTACTGTTACTCCTTCTCTTGACACGACGTGGCCCAAAACTTTCACCTCGGTGAGCCAAAACTCACACTTCTCAAATTTGGCATACAACTGATGCTCCCTAAGCAAGTCAAGCACAATCCTCAAATGAGTCTCATATTCCTCCTCGGAGGTCGAATAGATAAGAATATCGTCCATGAAGATGACCACAAAACGATCCAAGTACTCCCCAAATATTCGGTTCATCAAATCCATAAAAGAAGCCGGTGCGTTAGTCAACCCAAATGGCATTACTAGGAACTCGTAGTGGCCATAATGCGTACGAAAGGCTGTTTTCTGGATGTCCTCTTCCCGGACTCTCAATTGATGGTACCCCAACCTCAAGTCTATCTTTGAAAAGCAACAAGACCCTCTAAGTTGATCAAACAAGTCGTCTATCCTGGGTAAAGGGTATTTGTTCTTGACAGTGACTCGGTTCAACTTGCGGAGTCGATACACAACCATAACGACCCGTCCTTCTTCTTCTCAAAGAGAGCCGGCGCTCCCCATGGTGACGTACTAGGGCGAATGAAGCCCTTATCTAAAAGCTCTTGGAGTTGAATCTTCAACTCATGCAACTCCGCAGGTGTAAATTTATATGGCGCCATAGAAATTGGTGTCGTTCCCGGTACTAAGTCGATGGTGAACTTAACCTCCCGGTGGGGTGGCAAACTGGTAAGGTCCTCGAGAAACACATCCGGGTATTCCCACACTACCCTTGGCAACTCAACTCGAGTCCTGTCACTCTCACTATCTAGAAGAGTCAAGAGGAAAACTAAGTTTGCCTCGACTTCCTGGGTCATACAACGGCGACAACCTCCGATCAACCTTGTCTCCTAGAAAATAAAAACAATCCCTACCCGAGGTGCATACTGTGACCCTCCGACAAAAACAATCTATCACCGCCCGATACGAAGACAACCAATCCATGCCCAGGATGACATCAAAACTTGACATGTCTAAAAACACAAAAGCAAACGGGAGTCTACGCCCGACAACCTCTATCTCACAGTCAAGACACCCCCGGTCTAAGTCAACTGTACCCCCGACTGGTGACTCAACTCTGAGTGGAGACACTAACTGTACTATCTCTAAGCCCAATGCAGATGCGAATGCAGTAGATATGAATGAATAAGATGCACCCGTATCTATCAACACATTGGCCAAAGAATTACACACAATAAATATAGCTCTCACAACCGAAGGTCCTGGCAATTGCTCTGGCGCTGCAACAGCATACACGCGCCCCTGTGGCCTCTGGTTAACCTGCTCATCCCTCTGAGCATGGGCCTGCTGTACTGACTGAGCCGAAATGGCTCTCTGGTGGACTCTCAAAGTCTGGACTGAATGGGTCTGCTGATGACTCTAGGTCTGCCTCGACCCGGATGTGCCAGATGCGCCTCCCAACTGTGGGCAAGCTCTCTTCATGTGCCCTGACTAACCACACTGGAAATAAGTAGGTCCCTGCCCCCTACTCTGAGACTGGGACTGGCTCTGGGATTGGTTAGGTGGTGGTGGTGGCAACATCTGCTGTCCTCCTCCCTTCTGCGGACACGCAAAGGCCTTGTGACCCGGGTGGCCACATTTGAAACAAGAAAACCCACTCGGTGTACTCCTTCCCGAGCCCGTACTAGGCAAGGGAAAGGTGGATCTAGACTGCTGTGGCTGGAACTGAGATGAAAAAGTACTCTTACTCTTCTTGTTGGGCTTATAGTCCCCCTAAGATCCTTGGCCCCTAGACCTCGAGTTCCATTGCCTCTCCTCCTCGGCCTCCACAGTAATCTCCACATGTGCAGCCACCTCCACAAGGTGATCATACTCATGGACCATGTTCCCGGCTACCTTATACAAGATCTTGGTTCTCAACCTTTGCTCAAACTCGAAGCAACGACGCTTCTCCGTCGCTACCAATTCTGGTGCAAACCGGGACAAATTGGAAAAGGCCGCTTCAAACTCGGCCACTGACATGTTCAGTTGCTTAAGGTCCTTGAACTCCTGCCTCAACCTCTCCCTAGCAGTGGGTGGTAGGTACTTGTCCTGGAAAGCCCCTACAAACGCCTCCCATGTTGGTGTTATTCAGCCCTTTGCATACTTCCACCATTGGCCAGCGTCACCTTTGAGGTAATAACTAGCAAGGGTCACCCTCAACTCCCCATCCTCTATGTGAAGCATATCAAAGGTCTTCACAGTTTGTTCCAACCATTTGTCCGCCTTCCTTGGATCGGGGCCGCCATGGAACTCATCCGGCTTGGCCCTTAAAAACTTCCTCCTGAGGAAGCTAGCTCTAGTCTCCGCAACATTCTCCCTCGCTTGGGTCTCTGCCCGTAAAATGTTCATGAACTCCCTCAAAGTCGCCGCCATCTCCCGGGCCAGGGCCCCCATTGCGGCTTGGCCGGCTTGCCCCAGCACTTCCGCTTGCTCCACTTGTTCGGCCATGTCGGCTTGCCCTAAACCCTCTTCTTGTACCGAGACCTCTTGGACCGGCACCTCGAACACACCCCGACAACCTCGACCTTGCCTTCCACCCCTACCACCTCAAGTTCGAACTCTTCCTAATATCCTAATTGAGAGATAAGGGAAATAATTAAGCACATGATTTCAAATGTGCTCGCCACTAACTTCCCACGTTAGGCTAAAGCCACCACATATATCCTACTACACAAACAATTTAATTAACTCCACATAAGCACCTTAGTCACATAAACATATACGAATTATCCTTTAGTGATGAAATTTGTCCCATGAGAAACCAAGAATTCTTATTAGAATGAGTATTGATCAAGTACCCTTCTAATAAGACCTCAAGGAAACTAATAGGCACAAATAACATCCCAAAAGTTTAATCCCATACCCATATAGTCACATAAACATGCTGTCACATAATCACAAAAAAAACAAAATATTTCCTAGTCATGCGAAATGAACCCATTGTGGTATAACGACCACTTCCCGCGAGCCCCAAGTATTCAAACCCGGTTGCTCTGATACCAAGTTGTAACGACCCGAAATAATTTGACATGAACTACCCACAAGTAATCAACATTTACTCAACAATAACAATAATCTGCCTATCTTTACATAATTAATGAAGAGTCCTTACAAAGGTTTTACATGCAGGTATACATTCATCGATACAAAACATATGAATCTATAGCATGTAAAGCATCCACTCTCAAAACAATACAATGCCCTTAAGGGCTTACATCTTCCAAGGCATAAGCCTGGTCACACAAAAATGGTTTCTGCAACCCATACACATTAGCCCTTGGCTTAAAAGAATATCACAAAAAAAATAAAAATAAAAGAGTAAAGTACTCTTCTCAAAATATCCACGCCCTCAGTTTGGCGGGATTACCACATCTTTACCTACAACAAAACCCATAGGGGTGAGCACAAAGCCCAGTAGAGAATTCTTACAAAGTATATACAGTTATGCATACTCTTTAAAACAATGCAATTGCTAATGCCATGCCATGCACCTTTGTAAGAAAGTCCATTTCATGCACATTTAAAAGTTCTATCTTCCCAACATTTATTTACAAAGCTCAACATTTTTACCAAAACTTCCAATCATTAATCAACAGGGGCGGTAAATACGACACTGGTAATTCCTTAGGCCGATGTCTGCAAGTAGACTCTACGAGTACTACAAAACTGTCATTTTTACCGGTATTAAATGGAAGGCTCGACACCTATCCGTGCGACTTTTGGGTCTTTCACCTTGGACACTCAGGCCAACTTATCAAATTCATCTACACCTCCTATCCGGACTTACCAACGTATTTACCTTTTACACATTTCCATCATTCTCATTATAAATGTCTTTCCAAAACATGTCAAGGTGCACAATGATAATAGTAAATTGAAATATGATGCAATAATTTACCATTCTCAAAATATCTCTACAACAATATCAATTAATCATTTCTCATTTCTTCCCTTCAAGTCATTTCACAAAATGCCTCATGTGCTCACCATTCCTCATAACAACAATTTACAACAATAATCCCCTCAAGGCAAACAATGTTCTCAACGCAATTCCAAGATCTTACGAAGTTTCGTAAATATGATACAAAATCATTCATCACTCCCAACAACATAATCTTTCAACATTTTTAACAACTTTGCAATAATATCATCTCACCCATTATCATAAATACAAAACAGTAAGGCATTTCATAAATATTTCCATGTGTTTTCAAAATCCCCCAATTTCTAGGGCTTTTATCAAAAATCTAACATTTAACCATTTTAAGGTGAAGACCAACCCAAATCACATCTTATGAGTCAAATAGAAAGAGAGTCCCTTAGGAAGAACAAAATAATTTGAAATTTTAGAAACCCAATTTGAAAACCCTCTTTCTCTCTTTTCATTTAGTGCAAAATTTAAGACTAACACAACAACATCAAAGCAACTTAAATTCAACATTTTGTAGCAAAACATATATATATATATATATATAACTCTAGAATTCCCTACCTCAAAGTAGAAGTCCAAGGAGAAGGGCTAGACAAAGGTGAAGCTTCCAACAATGGCCAAACTCACTTCTTCTTGGATATAAATGAAGATCTTGAAGAGCTCAATCTTTTTGTCTAAGGAAGAAGGGTGAGAAGATCATTAGATCTAGGTAAAATATATATATATATATATATATATAGAGAGAGAGAGAGTATCTCTAGAGAGAGAAGCTCTCAACTTAGGGTTTGGATGAAAAAGAGATGAAAAAGTCATGTAAAAAGTCACTTTTACGATCTGATATATGCGAAGTCCGCTCGAGCGGATAGTTTCACGTTCGAGCGTCAGACACAACAACAACAACTCGCTCAAGCGCAATGAGAACTGCTCGAGCGTAGATTTCACCCGTCCAGTATTTCAAAGATAGTAGATGATCGCTCGAGCGCCATAAGGGCCGCTCGAGCCCAGACACGCTCGAGCGTAAGAAACGTCGCTCGAGCGTGAAAAACACTCTTGCAGCACTTTTGCAGAGACACCTGATACTGAAAGATGACAAACTCCGCTCGAGCGCAAGAAGGCCCGCTCAAGCGAAAGACCGAAATTCTGGGCAACAAGATTCTAGACCGAAAGGCAACCAACCTGTTCTAAACACGCTCAAGTCATTCCAAAACTTAAATTCAAAAGATGTAAGGAAGAAAGACACAACCGGCAGCATCAAACAACAAGATTCAAATCCAGAATACCATGACAGTCGGGTTTAGACCCGGGGTCGCTATAGTAATTTACTCAAAATAAATTATATGGGTAAATTACTCTCACTTCCCCCTCAGGTTTGAAAAAAAACAGTTACTCTCACATTTTTTTACATAATTACATTGGCCTCCATTTTTGTAAGACTAAGATGATCGAAACTAATGTAAATAGTGGATAGAAAGTAAAATAAATAAAGGTAATATACATTTTATTAGAAAAAAGATGATAACATACTAATAAATTATTGATTAAGCTTAATTGTTATAAGCCTAATTGTTATGTTAATTAAAATCTCAAAGAAGGTCAGCATAATTATTTCAAAAGTGTGAAACTAATTATATATATATATATATATTTTAAAATTCATGAGAAGTGAATGTAATTTACCCAAATTATATTTTGTTCAGTACTTTGGTGCTATAAATAGATAAAAATAACATGTGAAAACAAATATATATATATATATATATGTATATATATTTTACTTTCCAAATTTACCCTTGATTTTCATATTTATTGGCCCTTCTCTTATGTTTTTGACGTGCAAGGATCCTCTAGAGTGAATTGGTGGAGTGAATTGGTTTGGGCACGACACTTGTCCCAACGAAAAGAGCGAATGGCTGAGATCTTCCCTTTTCAAAATGATGTTGTTTTGGTAAAGAAAACCACATAAAAAAATTTCTTTATTTCAGATCGAAATGCGAGAGAGAGGGAGAGAGAGAGAGAGAAGCTCATTCTCGCTGGTACTACTGGGCCATTTCCAGCCAGCCTCTTCCTCTCATCCTCCTTCTTTCTGTCGTCCGTCATCTATCATCCACCGTCTCTTTCTTTCCTCATCCTCATTTTTTTCTTTTTCTTCATCATCATCTTCTTCTTATTCTTTCTCATCTTCCTCCTCTTCTTCCAAAACTCTAACCCTAGATCTAGGGTTTTTAGAGAGCAGTGATGGCAATGGCGATGTAGGTGGTGGGACTCCCGAAACCCTTCTCTCCCTTTTCTCCCCCGTCTGCTTGTTCTCTTCTTCTCCTATTCTTTTGAAACTTGAACCCTAGATCTATGATTTTTAGAGTGGTAATGGCAGCAATAGTAGACAGTGATGGTAGTAGCGTTGGGTCGCAATCTAGGTGAGGTTGGTTGTGATCAACAGAAGAAAAAGAAAAGAATGAGGAAGAGGAAGAGGAAGAGGAAGATCAAGATGAGACAATGCCCGCGAATGGAAAGAGAAGGAAATGAGGAAGAGGTTGGCTGGAGATGAAGGCCCACTAGCGATGAGGGTTGTAGGAGAGGAGTAAGAAGAAGAAGAAGGGGATGAAAAAGAGAAAAGGATGGGGTGGCGGATGGCGGATGGCAGATGACGGACGACGGAAAGAAGGAGGATGAGAAGAAGAGGTTGGCTGGGGATGCCCCAATGATGCCAAGGATGATGAGCTTCTCTCTCTCTTTCTCTTTCTCTCTCTCTCTCTCTTGCATTTCGATAATAAATAATTTATTTATCTTTTTGGTTTTCCCTCACCAAAATGACATCGGTTTGGTGAGTGAAGATCTCAACCGTTCTCCCCTTTAGTGGGAGAGGTGTTACGCCCAAAGCATTTCACTCCACAAATTACTCGATATTTTTTACATAATTACACTAACCTTTCTTTTAGTAAGACTAAACGATCGAAACTAATGTAAATAGTGGGTAGAAACTAAAATAAATAAAGATAATATGCATTTTAGTGGAAAAAAGATGATAGCATATTATTTATTTATTTATTCATATGACTAATAGGTTATTGATTAAAAATGTGCCTAATTGTTATGTTAATTAAAATCTTAAAAGATATTAGTGTAATTATCTCAAAAGTGTAGAACCAATTATATATACATATATATATTTTAAATCATGAGAGGTGAATGTAAGAGAAATTCTACTTAGGCAACAAAAACAACTCATTACACCTTATATTTTCAAAACAAATTATTACACTTTTATCCCTGTCTAAAATTACTAAAAAGACCTTTCCAAACTCTAACCCTAATTTCTTACCCCTAACTTTTCACCAAAATCTCTGCCGGCCACTACCATTGTCATTACTGCCAATGACCCCATTCCTATCGCTGGTGATGCCTTTGTTTCTTCCGCCACCTCCGACATCAAACTTCACCGTTGCTTCCTCTTCTCTCTCTTCTTTTTTTTCTCTCTAACTGTCGTCCCATCGCAACCAAACCATGCTTCGCACTTTCCTTTTCCGTTGAGCTTCTTAACCTTATCATGAACCAGAGCCACCACGTTCCACTATTACGAAAACAAGAGAGAGAGAGAGAGAGAGAGAGAGAGCCCTAGGGTGTGGTTGTGATGGTAAGGGATTGTGAAAATGGTGGTTGGTGACAGAGAGATGGTGGCTGCAATGGCGAAGGATTGCGTGATGGTGATCGGAGAAAGAAGAAGAAAAGGCCTGCAGTTGTCGGAGGAAGAAGAAAAAAAGTAAGGGGGGAGAAGAGGGTTGTGGTCGTTAGAAATGACAAGAAGGGTGGTTGCTGGTGTTTGATGTTAGAGCCGCGACAGTGGTGAGGTAGTGTTTGGGGGTGGAGGCTAGGGTTTGGGTTTGGAAAGATAAGGATAGATTTGGTATTATGATAATTGTAATGAGAAAAAATGATTTATAGAAAAATTGTAAAAAAAAAAAAAAATGAGTGTAAAGGGCATATTTGTTTGGCGGACTCATTGAGGCGATTGTATTGCTAGTGAGGCACCTCACCTATGGCTTATTTGGTAAGCCTTATACTCTACTGGACTATTAGTCCAATGAGATTGTCAATGATGTACGATAGTGGGTTTAGCTTTCCCTGGGGAAGGATAGGATTGAAAAAATAGTGAGGGGATTGAAAAAATAAGTGTATTTTTTTTTTTACCCAAGTGTAGCCTATTATTTGTAAATTTTTTATATATTTGTTTTAGAATTTTTTTTAATATAAAATATATATATTTTTATTTTATATAAAAATAATTTAACAATCCCATCACCAACCATTTCTCCCACTATAATCAAAATAAATCCATTTTTACTTAATCCTCTTACTAACGATCTCCACATTAACAATATCTTCACTAACCATTTTCTCCCTAATAATTTCATTTAATCCAATCCACCAAACAAACGCGACCAAAGAGTCCATTTCATGATATAAGTAGAATTACTCTTAATGTAATTTACCCCAATTGTATTTTGAAGGTAAACTAATTTCCAAATCTACCCTGATTTTTCATATTTATTGGCCCTTCTCTTACGTTTCCGACAGCCAAGACAATAATAAATTCGTTGGTTGTGAGTGAGCTGGAGTTCAGCTTTGACATTCATGTTCAAAGACGATTTCGCAATTGGTGGAATAAATTGGCAAAGACTAATGGGTTAGTTTTATTACCACTTTTATTACCCTTCTTGTTTTGATTTAAGTTTTACTATATATATAAAAAAAATAAAAATAAATTATAAATATATCTCTTAAATTTAGGGGTGGGCGCGGGTCGGTTGCGGTTATGGAACCTCTAATCCGTCATCCGTCCGTTAGATTAGTAGATTAGAGAAAATCAATCCGCATCCGTCTGTTAATCCGGCGGATGTGGATTGAGCGGATTGATGGTTTGGCGGATGGATGCGAATCGGTTTGGCGGTTTGAAATTTTATAAATTTTTAACATAATTCAATTTGTGCATTTCTTTAAAAAAAAATAAAATAAAATATTACAGTCAATGACTTAAAAAAGTATTACAATTATTGCATGCATCATCCAAAGAAAGAAAGTTTAAAACTTTAGAATATCACAATCACTGCATGCCTTATCCACATATTACTTTTTTTTCGATAACCGAGTGTACGGGTCAGTTTACGCACACCTCAACTAATCGCGGGACTTTGAAATTAATGAACAGGTAAACCTCCAACAATCCCAAGATTTGAAATATTTAATTTTCGTGAGATTCGATCATAAATCTTGTTTCAGTATTTCTAACACATATTGTACACACTTTTTAACATTAAAACATTCCATAGAAAGCACCTGTTAGCATTTACCATTTAAAAGTATAAGAAAGTTTATATTTTTATTAAAATCTCACTTTAGTCTTTTTACTTTCAATTTTGATAATCAATCCTTAGTATTTAAGTTAAGTTTTAGTATTATCCTTTCGTTTAACTATGTTGATGAGATTGACAAAAATTAAAAATAGGGAAATCTAATGAGGTTGGTAGAAGGATAGAAAATTGACATTAAAACTTGACTTAAAATATAAAAAAATTAATTGACACAATTGAAAGTAGGACTAAAGAAATTTTAATAAAAGCACATAGGTAATTCAAAATATAATTTGATAAAGCACCGCCAAAGAGGACCACAAACATGATCTTTTAAAACACTTTCATGGGTAATTGATTGACTTTTAACACATTTCTATTGTATAATGTTCTACTAAACATATATATTTATAAAATTAGCCAATATATGTGTTGTTCTATTTCATTATATATATATATTAGTTTAAAGTTGTGTTTGGATGCTATCTCATTTTTATTCTCAGTAAAGCAACCTCCCTTTGGGGTAGCTTGGTTTATTATATATGTAGAAGAGGGTGGAATTTTTTTTTATTTTTATTTTTTAATAATTGGCTAGTTAGTTAGCTTGTACGTGCTTTGACTAATGGAGGAGTTGTCTTCTTCTGCTATACTATTGGACATTTTCTTGCTAAGATAATTTTAATGAGTTAAAATATATTTTGAAGATGTTTTGTTTTATACTAATGAATGATTCCAATTCAATCATATTATTTTTGCGTTAGGATCCTCTAGAGTGATCTCCTCGAATAAATTTATGAGGGTGTGACACCTGTCTCATTAATGGAAAAAGGGTTGAGATCATTAAAGCATGAGAGGTGCTTTTTAGAAAGTTTGGATCCAATTTATTTATTTATTTATTTTCTCTAATAGCCTTTTAGAGGGTCTTTTGGCACTGCTTAAAATAATTCTTCTTTTATTTTATTTTATTTTTTTGACATTTTTTTTGGGTCAATATTGAATTTTTAATTTATTATTATTATTATTTACTTTTTAAATGCAAGTAAACAAAAAGGCACTACAAATTTTAAAAAACAAGATCACATTTTTTATATATAAAAAGGAACATTGAAAAAATGATTTCCTACCATACATGAAAGAGTATGGGCAGCACTACATGTATGGTTGTGGTGACCTCATTAGATTTAGAACGAACATTGAAAAATATATATTTATATATTTAGGCCAAACTAATATCATCATTTTACAAAATTAGATTCACCTTCACTGTAAATAGTCAAAATAAAATTTTAAAAAGTTAGATCTAATTGCTCGTAGAATTAATTTTTATTTATAAGTCCTCTGTATTTCAATTTCTTTACTTTCTCACCACACAATTGAGTTGGAGAGATTGATCATAGAAAGGCTGTTAGGATAAGAATAAGATTGATTTCATATCTTATCTCTCCATACATAAGGGAAATAGGGTTAATTGGGTTGGATGGTCTATCTCATTGCTTTTACCAATAAGCCCTACAATAGTAAAAAAAAAACATTTGAAAAATTACCATTCCGTGATAATTTTAGAAAGTTGTTACAAATTCATGAACCTTTTTTTTATTTATTTATAATTTTAGTAATTAATATTTATAAGTTTAAGTGTATTTAGTTTTTAGAACTTGCACTCAACTAAAATTTCCGCAAAACGTTTGATGTGATGAAATTCATAAAATTGATTGCCCAATAGAATGAGAGATCAATAAATGAATAATTTTTGAATCACATACATTGAAAATTAGATATTTAATAGCATTGATGATGAGACGTTCATGCAATAATCTCAAAATATAAAATTGCAATGCAAATTTTTTATTTTTATTTATTTATTTGTATATATATATATTGTTAAAAACATTAGTATAAATGTATTACTATTTGCTTATTTATGATTTTAAGATATATTTTTTTGAAATAAATTTTTTTGTTAATTTTGAGACCTAACTTTGAGAGTAAATTCAAGGCAGTTGAATGAATATTAAACTATCAATCAAGAAGGTAGATAAATCACATGTGTTCATTATAGCATTGATGATGAGACAACTATGCAATAATCTCAAAATATAAAATTGCAATGTAAATTTTTTTTTTGGCATTTTCATATATATATATATATATAGTAAAAACATTAGTATAAATGTATATAACTCTTTGCTTATTTATGATTTTAAGAAATTAAAATTTTCTTTTACAAATTACTCAATATATATATATATATATGTGTGTGTGTGTGTGTGTGTGTGTTGGCCATATATTTTGTATTAGCTAGTCACAGCTTGACACATGGTCCATCAGGGATAATTTGGAGAACTAGTAAAGATTTCCAATCATCAAAGGAAATGTGGCAAGTTATATCAATAGTAATGGATTTGTGAAGTATTGGAACAGTCAAAAGGAGTAAGGTGACGCGGCTAAACGGTTCTTGGAGATTTAAATTCAAATTCAGGAGGGAAGCCCAACTACAAGAAATGACTTAGTGGAGGCAAACTGCTTGGAGCCATGTTTGATGTTCATGGAGGTTACTTCGTCAGTTGCCAACCACTTCGACAATTAATTGCCACTTCGATGGTTGTCACCAGAGCATATAAATAAAGAAGAAAGCTGATAGTAAATGAACCTAGAACCAGATTCAAAAGCCAATCTATTTTACTTTATATCTTTTCCAGTTCTTTACTCTCCAGTTCTTTACCTTCCAATCCTTTACTTTCTTGCACTGCATTTCAGTTTCTTAGGAGTAGTTTTAAGTTAGTCTGTTCATTGCTGTAATCCCCTTTGAAGCTGTGGAAGTGCGAAGGTATAATTGTAAACACTTGTTTACTTAATGAAATTTATTTTCTGACACTGTTCTCTTCCGTTTTCTTTTACTATTGTGATTAGTTCTTCTAAAGATTGGTTTGAGATAAATAGCCTATGCAAAGTGATGGACACCATAATGGACAAACTAGTGGTCAAGCTAATAATCAAATTCATGAAAGACCATCACCTGTACCTCAATCATGGTACGAAGCTCCTCCTAGACCACTAATGAGTTAGAGCATACCTTTACCTACCAGCGAAACCATACACATTGGTAGACCAGGGTTAACACAAGGAAATGGTATTCGAGTGTTTTCAAATCTACTGTTTGAACCCACGTCTGGCACTCGTGTATTCACTAATCTTGTGTTTGAACTTATACCCGGGGGGTTAGAAGGAATTCTTGCAGTTGGAAGAGAAATAACACCTATTCCTTCTCCGATGATTCCCTTCGCAACACCTTTGTTGGACAAATGCCTACCCTAAGAGGTCAACCATACCCTCAAAATCAACCAGCACAACAGTGACAACCCATTTCCCAAGGACAACCAGTCCTAAATATGCCTTTACTTGGACCAAGAGGGCTTTAAGTACAAGGGGTTCCTCCAAACCCTGTATATGCCCTTCCAATAGTGGTCCAACCAGCACAAAATATGGCGCCTAGGGACCAAATTGCTGACATTGAGTTTGTTTGGGAAGTGGGTTAGCTTTTTGTCTATTTTAGCCTAGGGCTAAAAAGCCTCGTTTGAGATAGGCTTTTTAGCTTTTTTGACTTTTGTGAGAGAAAAAAATGAAATGATTATGGGTTGGATGTGATGTTTTGTCTTATTGGGTTAAAAAGCTTATTTTGTCTTTTTGTGGCTAAAATAGCCCCAAACCCAACCCAACCCTTCTTCCCAAACGAGTGCATTGTTAGAGAAATTTGTGGACTTATGGCTCTTGGGGGGAGGGGGTCCAAACCCCTATTTATAGAAAGCCTTATCCAGAATGAGTAGATAGACTGTATGAATACCCAAGAGGGTATAAGATACCAGACTTGACCCTCTCTTATGGGAATGGAAACCAATTAATTGTTGAACATATTGCAAGATTTAAAGGGCGATGTGGTGAATTTACTAACAATGACTACATTAAGTTGAGACTCTTTCCAAACTGCTTAACTGGGGTAGCCTTTGTGTGGTATACAAACCTTACACCTAGTTTTATTTAGACTTGGCAACAAATGGAAGAGATTTTTCATGCCTAGTTTTTTCAAATAAAGCCTGAAGTATCCATGGCAGGCTTGGCAAGGTTGAGCCAAAGGCTTAGTGAGAAGATTTCTTAATTCATTGCCAGATTCAAGAGAGCATGAAACAAATGCAGAGTCATAGTACTTGAACCTGAATTTGTGAGGTTAGCCTAAAATGGGCTAGAGTTTAGGCTTCGAAAGAAGTTTGATTTTATGGAGTTTCGAGACCTAGTAGAACTAACTTATAAAGTTACTAGATATGAGACTTTCCTTGAAGAAGAACAAGACCGTGGTAATACATCTTATAAGACCTACTACAGGGACCCTAATTTTGAAATTGATGTAGCAGAAATCGTAGGAAAGGAGCCTGTGACTTGTGAAACATTAATTCAAAAGGATACAGCCATTGATCATCAATTTGAAAAGAAAGACCTTCACAGGAAATATTCTTTCGACATATCAAAAGTGGATGAAATATTTGATCATTTACTAACAGCATAGTTTCTAAAATTGCCTAAAGGAGTTAAGATCCTAACTTTAGAAGAAATTAAAGACAAAATGTACTGTAAATGGCATTACTCTTGGTCTCATGCATCTAAAATCTGTATTGTTTTTCAAGACAGGATTCGAGAGTAGATTCAGAAAGAAAGATTGAAGTTTCTAGCTAAAGTAGAAAAGGCAATGGAGATTGACACTGATCCATTTCTTGAGATTAGAAAAGCAGCAACCAATGTTAGCATGCCATACTTCCTTGCCCAAAAAGTGGAGAAGAGCCTTTCCTTGAAGAAGCTGAATGAAGTCAATGTGCAGATGCATGTTGCCAGCCAAGCAGCCTTTAAGAAAATTACTCAGGAATCACCAACGAGTGGGAAAACCTTCATAGGCCAGGAAGATGGCTCCAGTGAAGAAACCAACACCTTGGATGATGATTCACTCAAAGTAGTAGTTATGCAACGGATGTGTCCAAGGTGCAGGCTAAGTTACAAGTGGTTGAAAGGGCTTCCAGTCGATGGGAAGCAGTATTATAAAGATGTATAGAAGAAGCGTAGGGTAGCCAGTACCTACAAGAAGCTCTACCCGAATGGTCCTAGGCAACAAACATCTTTGGCTGCGCTATTAGTAGTTGGAAGCCAATCGTATACAAGGGGTAAGAGGCCCTTGTATGAGACAAGGCCACCAAACTACTACAAACTGATCAACAAGCCTGTGAGTAAGCCAGACTTAGGCTCAAGATAGGAAACCAAGGCCAATGATTGGCTTTTGAAGATGAGAATAATAAGTACATCTATTGGAATGGTGGGTTCATGGGTACTAGGAGTACTAGATTGGTTTGTTATGCAAACCAAACCTAAAATGATACCAACCTAAGGGAGAACCTTTGCAGGCAGGGACAGAATGGTCAAGCCTCCATTGGTGGCTCCAAACAACTATGTCCTGCTCAAAAATCCAAAGACAAAAGAACCAGATATGGTTCCTGTGATTTCTAGATCCCAGAGGAGAAAGATCCAATGGAGGTTCACTTGATATTAGAAGGATCTAAAGGAAACTGGCCAGGGCACCTCTTTGGTGCAACCAGGAGGTCAATTGGGAGAAGGGAAAAGTTTAAAGCCTAATCCCAAGGTCATCAGAAGTCAAACCAACAGAGAAAGATTGGCTGAGGTTCATGCTGAACTAGCAAGTTTGGTAGGCTTTGAAGAGGTCTTATTGGAAAGCAATGATGAGAGTGAGACAGAGGAAAAAATTGAACCTGGCCAGGAGAGGATATTGGTTGAGGAGGAGATGTTCGAAGCCTTTATGGCTAAGCAAACAGAGTTTGTGTTCATAATAGACCAACAACTGATTGCTATAAAGGAGCCTGCTAACTTAAAGGTTTCAGAATGCAGCATAGAAGATGCATCTCAGACATTGATGCATACCAACATAGAAGGGAACGACTGCAGGCTATGGTACAGTTTGGCTCATTTCCTCAAATGTCAGTCAACATGGTCTATGTACTGCCACAAGAGTTTGAAACTAAAGAAGGAAATCAGGAGGGTCAAGAAAATGATCTTGTAGAAGTTTCTAGTGAAGACTCACAGATTAGCATGATCTAGGATGAGTCTGAAGTGGCCAAACCCATGGAAAGTGATGAAGAGAATGGAGGGGTAAGCGTAATTGCCCTGTCATACCCCTTTGAATATCCCACAGTATCTATGACTCAACATGTTAAGCTTTTGTATATCAAGGCACATTTCAATGGAATATAAATGAATAGGGTACTAGTACATAATGGGTAGCAGCGAATTTGCTTCCTCGATCATCCTTGAAGAAGTTGGGTAAGAGGAACCCCAAGCTAATCCCAACAAGCACAACTATTGCTAATTTTGTTGGGGATAAATAGATGGCTCAAGGCATGTTGCCCATTAACCTAAGTGTGGGGACATGAGACTGGATGGCTGTTTTCTTTGTAATAGACAGCAATGCCAAGTACAATGCCTTACTTGGTAAAGATTGGATCCGCACCAACAAATATGTGCCTTCCTCTTTGCATCAGAAGGTGATGATAGCTCTGAGTAATGGAGAGACAGAAGAGATAAATGCAGACCCACAACCCTTCGTTGCATGTGCAGATTTTGTAGAAGCAAAGTTGTATACTGAGGGGGTGGTTCCACCTAGTGTGCTGAGGAAGCCTGATGTAATAGCCGGAGCAACAGCTGCTGAGGAAGTGGCACACTTGAAACACTTAGTTCAAGAAAGTGCTAATGATAAGTACATCATCAAGGACACTAATAATGCCTGGTTTTAGGCAGGAGGATAAAGAAGTCAGACCATTGCCTTTAGTCAAGTTCTTCACAGTGGGCATTAATGTAATAATCCAGAAAGTCCAGAAAAAAGAAAGGGAAGCCATAATGCTTGGTTTCAGGCATGAGCAAGAAAAAACCAAGTCATTGGCTCTGGATAAGTATTGTGCATTGGACATTGAGAATAAAATCCAGGAAATCCAAGAATAAGAAGCTTTATGGACAGACTTTGTCTATGAAGAGGAAAATAAAGATGTTAAACCAGGATGGGTTGTGGTAAATCAAGAGGAAAAGATTGTTTCAAACCTAGATGAAGCTGAAGGAGAAGCATTGGTAAGTACTCAGATGCAAGACTCCTTGGAAGAAGTTAATCTAGAGGAAGCTTCAATACAACAACCTACCTACATAAGTGCTTGGTTGGACCCCATTGCTAAGGACCATTTATTGACTATCCTAAAACAGTATAAGGACTATTTTGGTTGGTCATACAATGATCTACCTGGATTGGATAGGTCATTGGTAGAGCAAACAAACTTTAAGCCATATATGCAAAGACCTAGGCAAATGAGTCCTGAAGTGATTCAGAAGGTAAAAAAGGAGATTGCTAGGCTTCTTAAAGAAGGTTTTATTAGAACAATCAAATATGTTGAGTGACTATATAAGATTATGCCAGTGATCAAGAATAATGGCAAACTAAGGGTATGCATTGACTTTCGAAACCTGAATTTGGCATCCCCAAAGGATGAGTACCCTACGCCAAATAGTTGATCTGTTGGTGGACAGTTCAACAGGACATAAAGTTTTGTCCATGATAGATGGACATTTTGGCTATAATTAGATATGCATAGCTGAGGAGGATGTCCACAAGACAACTTTCAGGTGTTCTGGAAGCATTGGAACCTTTGAATGGGCTAAGATGCCATTTGGACTGAAGAATGCTGGAACAACATATCAGAAGGCAATGAACACTATCTTCCATGATCTAATTGGAGGATATTTGGAATGCTATATTGATGATGTGGTTGTAAAATCTTAGTCCATGGAAGAGCATTTAGTCCATCCGACAACAAGCTAAAGCTCAATCCACTTAAGTGTGTGTTTGGTGTACTAGCTGGAAACTTCTCGGGGTATGTGGTACACAAGAAGAGAATACAGATTGATCAGAACAAAGCCAAGGCCATCATTAAGGCTAAGCCTCCAACAAGTAAGAATGAATTGCAAAAAATTTCTTAGCCAAATTAACTTTCTTCGGAGGTTTATTTCTAATACTGTTGGGAAAACTAAAGTTTTTCTTCTTTGTTAAAGTTAAAAGATGAAGAAGAGTTCACATGGACAGTAAAGCATCAAATTGCTTTTGAAGGGATAAAAGCCTATTTAGTCAAACCTCCAGTATTGATGCCACCAAGGAAGGACAAACCATTGAAGTTATACATTGCTACAACTGAAGAATCAATGGGAGTTTTCTTGGCTCAAGACAATGAAGAAGGTAAGGAGTAAGCAGTCTATTACTTTAGTAAGTTTTTAAACTCTTGTGAATGTAAATACTCAGCCATAGAAAAGCTGTGTTTACCCTTGTACTTTGCAGCAATAAAATTAAGATATTATCTTTTGCCTACTGTTGTCTTGGTAATTGCAACCACATATTTGGTTAATATATATTATCCAGGCCTATATTAAGAGGAAGAATTGGCAAATAAATTTTAGCTTTGTCAGAATTCCACTTAGAATGCGTCACCCAAAAGGCAGTAAAAGGTTAAGTTTTGGCCAACTTCTTAACTGATCATCTATGTCAAACAGAAAGTCAAGAAATAGTGGATCTTGACATAGTTGATTTAGAACCATGAAAGATGTGGTTCGATGGGTCAAAAGCTAATGGTCTAGCTTGGATTGGTATTGTAATCAAATAACCACAAGGGACAGAAACTAGGCATGGTTTGAAAATTCATGAAACAACTTGTTCCAATAATCAAGCTGAGTACGAAGCTTTGATTATGGGACTTAAAATACTTATTGGTTTACAGGCTCATGTAGTTGACATATTTGGAGATTCTTAATTGGTAATTAATCAAGTAAAAGGAGTCTTTAAATGTCAAGTGTATGCCTATTACCATACTATGTTGTTGTTGTACATTTGCTCTTCCAATTCCAAGTGGAAAATGTAACTTACATCTTAAGATTCATGAATCATAAGGCCAATTATGTGGCTTAGGAGGCTTCAAACTTCAAAAGAAGGAACAATACTCAAATAGATATGAGTCAAGAAACATATCAGAAGCTAATAACACCTTTAGCAGGACGAGGTATACTGGTAGAAGCTAATCAAAGTGACTTAAAAGAATAAGATTGGAGACATCCAATCATTTAGTATTTAACTGGCCTTTCTTCTAAGGCCAGTAGAAAGGTTAAACTGCAGTCAATGCAATTCATAGTATATGAGAATGCTCTTTATAAAAAAGGAGCAGATGGTCTTCTATTGGAATGCCTAGAACCAAAAGAGGCATTGATTGCCATGGCTGAGGTACATGAAGGTATTTGTGGAGCTTATCAGCCTGGTGTTAAGATGGGATAGTTGTTTTGAAGGCATTCTTATTATTGGCAAACCATCCTTAAGGATTGCCAAGAGTATGCAAAGGGTTGCCATGCATGTCAAAGGCATGGCACGATAAGGCATGTTTCAGTAATGAAGCCTTGGCCATTTAGAGGATGGACAATGGACATGATAGGAAAAATTTAACCACATTCTTCGAAGCAACATTGCTTCATTCTAGTAGACAGACTACTTTACCAAGTGGATTGAAGCTAAACCTTATAAGACTATGGATCAAACAGAGGTGATTGACTTTATCAAGGAGTTAATTTATAGATTTGGTATTCCATAGACCATAACTGTGGAAAATGGGACTGTGTTTTATGGAAAGCTAGTAAAAGCTTTTGTAGCGGAATATGGAATTGTCCTTGTCAACTCCACCCCATATTATGCACAAGCAAATGGTCAGGCAAAGTCATCTAACAAATCCTTGAAAAAGGGGATACAGAAAGTTATGGAAGACAATCCTAGAGATTGACACAACTTGTTGTTAGATGTTTTGTGGGCTTATAGAACCTCCCAAAGATCAAGTACATGAATTACTCCTTATGCCTTAGTATATGGGCATGATGCAGTACTTCATATGGAAAACAATATTAAGTCCTTGAGGGTAAAATGGCAAGACCATCTAAGTGCTGATCAATATCATCAGAGCATGTATCTAGAGTTAGAAGGTGTAGATGAAGCTAGAATTTTGGCATTAAACAATATCCTTTTATAAAAGAAAAAGCCAACCAAAAGTTATACTAAAAGGGTTCAACACATCAGCTTTGATGAGGGAGACTTGGTTTGGAAAACAATACTTCCTATAGGAATTAAAAGCCAAAAGTTTGGCAAATGGTCACCTAATTGGGAGGGACCATTCCAAGTCCATAAAGTCTTGCCTAGAGGAGCCTACCATTTGAGAAATTTAAATGGATATGTGTATCCCAAGAAGATTAATGGCAAATATTTGAAACCTTATTGCCCAACCATATGGGAGACACAATTAGTCTAAATACTATGGAAACATCAAGTAAAGACAATAAACACTTGTGTTAAATAAAAATGTTTCATTTCATAAAAAATTAAGTACATTATGCTACAAATTAGCCCAAAATTTACTACAATGTTTCAACTATTCCTGTACAATAAGCTCTCTGTTCTGGAGTATTGGGAACAGTTGTATGGTAGTGTTCATCTCCTACCTATGGCTTGATAGCCCCTAGTGTGAAGTGTGCAGCCTTTCTACGTGCTGCTCCAAAGCCAGGTTAACTGCTATTAGATCCTTCTCCAATTCTACCTTCCTATATAAAAGTTGAGCATGAAGTTGTGAGGTAGAGGAGTGTTGTCCTTTTTGCACTGAAACTTTAGAATGAATGTGGGAAACAAACTCCTTATCCTTTAAGAGCTCCTTCTCTGCAGCCTTAGCCATTTGGCAGATGTTGACATAAAAGTCAATGGTTGCTGCTGCCTGGGTTAGATGGCCTTTGAAGGCAACATTAGATTGCTTGAAGATTTGGCAGCACTTGAGGAATCCATCCTTGATATTTGGTTTCTATAAAGCCTCGAATGTAATGCTTGAGAAGGTCTCATCAACTCTAAGCATGTGCCCAAATCTACCTGAGGAAGGGAGATGGACTCAGCAGTAGTGGAGCTTTTTATTATCTCTAGTAAAGAGTCAGCTATGTCTAGTGGCTCAGTATCACTGCCGTTTAGAAGAGGTGGTGTAGATGTATCAAATAAGCTCGCTAGTTGGGCTTTGAAAATGTCCATCTCCTTTTCTGAAAAGGGTATTGCAGAGGGGCCACTTGTGGAAGGAAGTGTTAGAAGAATTGGTGTAGGAGAAGGGGAGGAAGATATCTCAGCAGAATCTATAGTCCTGGCCACCAGTAAGTCTAAGGAAGTGGGACTGAAGCCGGGCAATAAAGGAAGTATTAGTGTGCTACCAGTGCCACTCCTAGAAGTACTAGCTGCCACTAAAGCAAGGGTGGCAATAAGAGTACTTTTAGAAAGCAAGGGGGTTACCAGGACTGTAGAAGATATGGAGGCACATAGAGGTGAGGCAATTGTCACCACGGGCAAACTAAGAAGCTTAGTAGTGCCATGCATAAGAGATGATAAGGAGAGAATGATTGGCATATTAGGCCTTGAAGGAATTGAGGAGGGGGATGCAGGGAGTGTAAAGGCAGGGATTGGAAACACTATTTATGGGGGCTCTACACTCATTGGAGAACTGATATCTTATTCTCCTTTTCCTTTTGTAGCCTCTAATCTTCTGGAGCCCAGATGAGGCCTCCCAATTCCCTCAAGAAAGGAAGAAGTTGGCATTAAAGATGTAATAGGCAGACAAGTTATTTCTGCATTTCAAAAGAAAGAAGTATAAAGACAATGCTGATGTGAGGGATGTGAGGGGAAACATCATTAAGGAGTAAAGAAAGTTGCCAACGGTTGCAATAGTGGTAACTGGAGAGCTACGAAGAGTATGATGTTTTGCAACTTGACTTCTTCTTGCAAGGTCCTTTTGTGTTACCTCAACAGTAGCATTCTTCTTCTTCAAAACTTTCTGTTGCCTCTTCTTCTTTGACCTTTGGAGCACAAGGACCTCTTTGGCCTATTTCTTCTCCATTGCCTGGACAGTTGCTTCGTGAGCAAAGTCCATGATAAGTTTGGCTATGGGATAGGCTGGCATTTTCCTCATTTTCAAGGGAGACTTTTCTTTCTCTTCTTACTTTTCTTCTTCTGAGGAGACCCCACGTGCCTCTTCCACATGCTCAAGTTATATTTGGGCCTTTCTTTTCTTCAACTCCTACTGTTTGCCCTTCAATGTGACCAAAGCTGGTGCTTGCTGAGGGAAGGCCTCCTGCAAAGCCCCTGTGCCAATAAAAAGAAATACTGAGAGTGATAAAGGTATAATGAGGGGAAATAAAGCAAAAGAAGAGGACAAGCATGTACCTTTCTTAGTGGTAGCCCCAGTTATTCTGAGTGCAGGGGCTGAAACAGCAGGAGTGGAAACAATGGCGATGCCAGCCTCTATGGTTTTGGCTTTCCCACCTAGGGCTGGCATATCCAACTCTTTTAGTAAGACCAAGGTGGGAGTGGCAAGGCGCACCTCCATGTTGGCTGACCACCAATCTTGAAACCTTTTCATGACCCCACTATGACCAATGAAAAGTACAAATTCAAAGCTAGTGGTATCTGTTGAAACCTTGATTGTTGTTTCATTTAGCCTGAGCCTCGAAACCTTTAAGTTTCTGGTGTTGAGGTTAGAGTTTGAGAGGCTGCAGAGAGAGATTAGGATCCCTTGAGTAAGCCTAAATTGCCTTGCGAATTGGGCAGGGCAGTAAGCCTTAACAATGCAATTGTAGGTCTTGCGGTTTAAGGTACCAATGAAAAGCTCCCTCAGAACTAAAATTGAGGCTCACTTCTCCTTATGATTAGGCCTGGGGTAGGTGGTACCAGACAAGAAGGCTCTTAACCTTGCTGGCCCCAAATTGGCATCAAAGGAGAAGAAGAAGGAATGGCGAATGGAGGTTGGGAGATTGTGGAAATAAGAAAAGTCGTAGGTAAAACTGAAAGGGTTTAAGAAAACTCTGGCTTACTTCTCTCCATAAGTGGTGGGCTCTTGCACCGAGAATTTTAAGCAGCGAGAGTGAAAATCGGTGAAGTAAGCAAAAATCCAGAATTAGAGAACCCAAATAGGGCCTCCTCGATTAAGCTCTAGAGGCCTCTCACAAAATTGGGAACAAACCCTATATACATGACATAAAACATAGGGGCCAGGGCTATCCTTTTCTTCGAAGCCAGAGCCTTGGCAAGAGGGACAAATTTGGACATTATTTTTTGAGAAGAGGTATAAAAAAGAAATTTGCAAAGCCAATAAAGAATGAAAGAAAATAATTCTCGGTCTGTCACAAGACCTTCTCTCTTATTCTCAACTCCTATGAATTCACAACAAGAAGGATTCGAAGTAGGAATAGAGTAAGAGACCTTAAAGTTTGGGTAATTTGGGCTGAAGGGATCACCAATAGGTGAAAGCCCTAGAAAATGACACATATGCAGAATGGTAGGGGCCATCATATCACACCGAAATTGGAAAAAGTTGAAAGTTGGGTTCCAAAAATAAAGACTAGCAGGAATAAGAAAAGGGTCTTCAGGGATTATGAACCTAGAAAGACAGAGAGCATCAAGAACGCAGAGGTCCTCTAGCTCTTGTTTTCTGGCTTAAACAACCCTATCATACCATTTCTTTCATTCTGTCTTCAATGTGGGCCAACAACGATGAGGTCGAGAGGTCTTCCAACTTCCCCAATTGAACTTCCCTTCATAGAGAAGGTAGTGATCTTCTAAGCGAGGATACATGGAAGGAAGTGCGGGAGGAGCCTCAGCAAAAATAGGGCCAATGACATACTCCCTTTTCGCTCTATTGCAAGAGGCGGAGTACCTCCCATCCATCATACTCTGGCCCTCTGGTTCTTTGTACTTGGCTCTCTCTTTATCTATACATCTCTTCAAAGCCATTGAGGGACGTAGGCATTCGATGATTGGAAAATTTACGGAGGAAAAAATAGCCATCGGTGAGAGTTGAAGGAGGGATTAAAGAAGTGAGAAGTGAGGGCAAGAATGAGCAAGAGCTGGCGTAAGAGCAGGGGCGAGTACGAGTAGGAGTGAGAGTAAGAAATGAGTAAGTAAGTGGGCAAGAGCGTGAAGATTAGGGCTTTATACCTTCTTGTGTAAGTTGCCCATTTAATCAGATGGGTCAAGTAGTTTCAAGCTATTTGAGTTTTATTTGACCCATATGGAGTTAGGACCCATTTAACATTTCGAGGGTCTTGGGAGTAAATTTTTGGACTTTCTACCAAGTAAATTTCCTTTGAATGAGCATTTATTATCTATAGAAGAGAGAAAGTGTGCTTCAAAATACTTGACTTGGCCTCGAAATGAGTGGGTTGCTTCAAAGCCAATATTTGCTAATATGTTAACAAGTTTGATTAAAAACATGCATATTAACAAGTACAAACCATGTAATTAGAAGAAAGAAACCAATATTTTATTAAATAAATAAATAATTACATTGAAGGACCTACTTGAGTACATTCTCAATTTCATAAAAATAAGGAATGGAAAAGGTTACAAGGTTATGGAACTTATTCCAATAAAATTCAATGAATGTATGTTCTCTCTCTAACTTTTCCTCAATCCTATGTAATTGGGGCCATTCTAGCTGGTGTGCCCTTATTTGGTAGAAAAGTTGTTGGGCCTTTATCTCAAACTCCATCTACTTTAGTGCTTTCTCCACCTTGTCCATCCCATCCATGTTAGCATCTTCTCTATATGTTAAGTCATTGTTCTTGAAGTCTTCGTAGTTTTCAAAAAGATTCTTTGCTTCATACTGGGTTTGAATACGAGTGGCAGAGATCTCTTCCAATGATTCGTTGGTGGCTAGGGTATTTTTATGCTAGTTGAACACGAGATGAAGTTGGTCCAAGAAGGTGTGGAGTTTTGCCTGAGCCACGAGATTAAGGATATGGCTTCGAGAGACTATATCACAAGCCCATAGAAGGTTCTTGTGAGGAGGGTTATCTCAAAGCGCTTCGAAGGTCAAGTGGGAGAAGGCAACAAGTAGAGTTTGGGCTTTATACTGCTAATAAGCAGTGGGTAGAGTTGGGGCTTGGTATGGGGCAAAATGTAGGTCTTCGAAGAGGGTGAGTTTCAATTCTTCAATCTAGTTAGGATTATGAGGAAGGGAGGTGTAGCTGGGTCCATTCCAAAACAAGGTGGAAATTAGGGCTCATTTATACACTCCAGCCAATCAGAAGAGCAGAGTTTTGCCTTCTTGGCCAAGTGTGAATGACTCAGTCCTAGAGCCTCGATTGGATTGGGAGTCTTCTGCACTATTTTTGTTGGCAGAGTGGAGGTATACCACGCTGAAAGTAAGTTGTCTTGCAGGCATCGAAAGTGGTCAAATGGTACATAAGGATATACCATTGAACTGTGAGAAGAAGGAAAAACCAAAGTGGGGTCATCGAATTCAACAAATTTATGATGAATTCGCTCCCTTGTCTGAGGTTGGGACGATTTTGGTCAGGTATCCCAACCAATAACTTTTACAGAGGAAGAGACAGCCTCATCCTAAGCAGAGACCTTTGGGGCGGATGAAGAGCCTTTGAGGTCCATGTGAGCAAGCTTTTGCTCTAAAGGTGTGTACTCTGCGTATGCCTTCATGATTTGTATAAATGAAGGAGGGTAAGTGTGGCTAATAAATGCATGTGAGTTTTTTTAAGGGCCGCCATTATTGTCCAGTGCCTCTTCATATGCTTGATTAATGAAAGCGAAGGGTTGGTTAGCTATAGAAGAAGTATCAGTCTCTTTGTTTGCTCAATTAATGTATGTAAAATCCAAAAGCAAAGGGGAGTTCAATGTTTTAGTTTATGAACGTTGCTTGAAGCCGGTTATACTTCTAGAACAATTAATTACCATGCATGTTCCAGAACGTGGGTAGTGTGTTGCAAGAAAAGTGTAGTGCATCGGTCCACTAATATCACTAAGTCTTGGTTACATTAGTGCGGGGGATAATGTTGGCTATATATTTTGTATTAGCCAATCACAGCCTGACACGTGGCCCATTAGGGGTAATTTGAAGAATTAACAAGAATTTCTAATCATCAAAGGACACGTGGCAAGTTATATCAATAGCAATGGATTTGTGAAGTACTGGAACAATCAAAAGGAGCAAGGCGACGTGACTAAACGATTCTTGTAGGTTTAAATTCAAAATCAGGAGCGAAGCCTAACTGCAAGAAGTGACTTAGTGGAGGCAAACTGCTTGGAGCCATGTTTGATGTTTGTGGAGGTTACTTCGTCAGTTAGCAGCCATGTTTGAGGTTTAAACGATTCTTGGAGGTTTAAATGGTTCTTGGAGGTTTAAATTCAAAATGAGCAAGGTGACGTGGCTAAACGGTTCTTATAGGTTTAAATTCAAATTCAGGAGGGAAGCCCAACTGCAAGAAGTGACTTAGTGAAGGCAAACTGCTTGGAGCCATGTTTGATGTTTGTGGAGGCTACTTCGTCAGTTAGCAGCCACTTCGACAGTTACTAGCCATTTCGACAGTTGTCACCAGAGCATATAAATAAAGAAGAAAGCTGATAGTGAATGGACCCAGAACCAGATCCAGATTCAGAAACCAGTCTATTTTACTTTACATCTTTTCCAGTTATTTACTTTCCAGTTCTTTACCTTCTAGTCCTTTACTTTCTTGCACTGCATTTCAGTTTCTTATCATTGTTGTAATCCCCTTCGAAGCTGTAGAAGTGCGAATGTATAATTGTTTTTAGAAGAAAATTTAGAAAACTAATCACAATAGCAAAAGAAAGATTGAGAGAATAGTATCAGAAAGCCAAAAAAACTTCGGTAAGGACTTATTGATCCTTGCTGGCACACTCAAATTACATTTTTAACCTTCGAAAGCCAAAAAAACTAACAATATGCATATATTTCCTTAAAATAAAGGGCAAATTACACTTCCCTTCCTGATGTTTTTGACAAATACTGGGACCTTCCATGTAGTTTCAATAATTACAAAAACCTCTCATATTTTTGTTGACAATATAAAAATTTCCCTAATCCGTTAATTTAGCACAAACACTGTTACTTTTCTAGCTAAAATAGCCATATTGCCCTTGGAACTAATAAACTATTTAAATGAAAATTTTGCACTCACCTCTTTTGAGATTTTGCACTCACCCCTTTGAGCTAATAAACTATTTCCCCAATCCATGCATATTTGGACTTTACACCCTAATAGTTTAACCCTAATAATTAATAAAATATTTATAAGACTTATTTCACATTATATAAATAACGAAATATTTATCAATTTTAATTAATACATTTATTATTTAAATTTCTTTTTTCTTTTCTTTTTTAAGTTGAAAAAAATGGATTATTTTTTTTCTAGCAATTTGTCCTACTTATTTATTCATATGTAAGAAAATTATTTAACCCTAAATTGTTAAGATATTATAAACAAATTTTAATTTTTATATTTGAGTCATTAAATTTCTAATCGATGCATTTTTTTAAAAAAATGCAGGTTATTCTTACATGATTAAAAAAATTTAAAAATAAACATTGAAGTAAAAAAAATCTAATCGCCTCACAATAAATTAAAATTAATTAATAGGGAATGAAAGATCAAGAAATAATTTGAGAATAACAAACAATTCAAACAATTTCTCATTTCTTACACCTAAAAATAAAATTAATCTTTACTTGAATGAAGAAATTGTTTTAGAATACTAAAATACTCAATTAATTTATTGTATGATACTTAAAATATATTTCTCAATATTTATTTTTCTCATTTAAACTATTTTTATTAGATTAAATCTTAAAATTAATTTCTCACATTCATTAACAGTTAAATTTTTACTTTATTTTTAATTTCGCACCTTTATTTTGTTCTATTATTATTTATAGCGAAATACTATTATTTAAAATATCTAATTTTACTTCTTCCATATATCTAATACTCATATAATTTTATTGACAAGACTGAAAAATCAGACTCTAATACTAATTTATACACATAACGAAATAAAATACTTTCCAAAGAAAAAAAAATATAAATGTAATTTAATTACCCTATTAAATATATATGAAATTATTATTTATTTTTCATAATTTTTTCAAAATATAAATATAATTTCTTGACTTCCACAACAAGTTTTTGAACATTTATAAACAAAACATAAAATAAAAATTCAACCATTAACGAAGGTGAGAAATAAATTTTAAGATTTAATTTAATAATAATAGTTTAAATGAGATAAATAAATATGGAGACATAGATTGTAAGTATCATACATAACAAATTAATTGAGTGTTTTATTATTCTCAAATAATTTCTCCATTCAAGTAAAGATTAATTTTAATTTTGGGTGCAAGAAATGACAAATTGTTTGATTTGTTTATTATTCTCAAATGATTTCTTAATTTTTCATTCCCTATTAACTAATTTTAATTTATTGTGAGGCGATTAATTTTGTTTTTACTTTTATTTTTATTTTATTTTTATTTTATTTTATTTTTTTTAATCATGTAAGAAATATTAACCTTCATTTTTTTAAATATGCATAAATTAGAAATTTAATGACTCAAAGGTAAAAATCAAAATTTGAGAATAATATATGGTTGAGAAAATAAATAAGTAATGCAAATTGTCGGGAACAAAATAATAGGTAAAGCACCAATAAATCCCAAATTTAGGTCTTATAAACCATTTAGTCTTGCCTTTTTTCTTGTGGACTGATAAGTCCCATTTCAATGTAAAAGACCCTTTTGTAAGTTGGCCCACCATATGGTTTTCAGAAATGTAGGCATAGAAAGGAAGTTTTAGTGATGTTGATTTCAAAAATTTGTACAAAAGCCAACTGTATAGTTTTTGGGATTTCCCTCCCAGCCAATCATTCCAGAAGAGATTTAAATGGCAATGTTTGAAGATGGCAATGTTACTCTATAAAATATTCTTACAGTGTTCAATGAATTGGGAATGTTAGGTTGGTATTCGTAGTTTCCCCAAATAACATTTGGCTTCCCTCCCAAACCCTAGAAATACAACACTCCACTTGATGTGTTGTAACATTGAACCGTCAGAAGCGAGTGGGGCTGTGTACGTTTGCTGTCTTTGTTGCCGTTCGCATCGTGACAGCTGGCGGCGTGAAGTTAACTGCCACCCATCATCGGTGCCTTTGATTGTGTTGGTGAATGATGATATCAGGTGTGTGTCATCCGACTTCTTATTCCACTAGTTATTATGGATCATTTTCCTTAGGGTGTTTGAGTATATTTGGTTAATGTTAAAGTATGTGCATGTATATGATGGGTAGTTAGCGATGTTTGTTCTTTGTCTTTGATGTTGTTTGAACATAATGTTTGGGTGGGTTTGGATTTGCGAAGGGGTATAGTCATGGAATGTTTGGGTTGTATTCTGGGTAGTGTTACATTTGGGTAGGTTGTGTGATCATAGATTGCTGTCAATTTGATGGTGGTGTCATTGTAGAGTTTGTTGTGTTAAGTTGTAGTATTGACACAATGTGTCCCTTGTTTTTACAATTGTATATGTGGCTGCAATTTTGTGGAGTGTATATAATGTCCATGTTTGGGTAGTGAGATCTTTATTCGTAGTGTCGGTAAGTGGTTGGGTTCTGTTTCTACTGTAGTTATGATTGTATACGTAAATGTAATAATGCGTGACCTGTTTACGAAATGCATGTTAGTAGACATTACACATAGTGGTACGTCGATTGTTTTGAATGACATTTAAGTTCATGGTGACATAAATGATTTCCGTATGTCGGATCGTCCAAAAATAGTTGTATGACAATTCATTTGGAGTTAATAATTACATCTGTGAATGTGTTGTTGGTGATGTACATGTTCTTGTAATACAATGGCAGTTGCGTTGACTAAGTGGACAATTTTTAAATGATTGGGTCATTTTTTGGTGAAGACGGACATAATCACTTTGGTTTTGCATTGTGTGATATGTCAATGTTTTTGTTAATGGTTAATGGCATGCATGTACGCGTTTGTAAGTGATCATCGTGCGGTATATTATTTGTTGGTACTGATGTCGATGGTGTTTCAAGTTGTTATGCCTCAGTGGTTGAGCTTTCAAGTGTGACTGTATTTTTTTTTACATTTATAATGTGTATTGCATGCTACAGTTTCGTCGGTAACAAGTTAAGAAAGTACATGATATTGTGTGATGGTCATGGTAATATTTAGGATGGGCAGTTCATTGTTTTTTAATTTTTTTTTTCCCGCTGGCGATAGATAGCCTAATAATGTAAAGGTAACAATGTTGCAGGTACTACAGGTAGTGTGGTGTGCCTGTAGGACTGGTGGGAGAAAATCGTATTCAAATTTCAGCGGCCAAACGTCAACCTGGTTGCCTGTTCCAATTTGTTTCATCGAATTCCACAGTGTTGTTGTATGGGTTACTGATTTTGGGGTTTGTTTCGTCATTGCATGCTCTGCATTGTTAATGTAATGTGCAATGCTATATTTGGATAAAATTATGTTGTGAAGATTCAATATTACATTGGAGTCACACTGTATGTATAAGATTATGTTGGGTATTCTATTGTTTCTTGTTAGTACGGTGACGTGTGTAACAACTGAAAATCACAGTAACTGGAATTTTGTTGGTATGAGTTATGGTTATTATTTTAGGAGTGAATCATGTATGTTGATGTTATGTTGTCGATTTGTAAATGGAAAAATGCCCAGGTTGGAGGTTGGAGGTATGATATTCATTTCGTTGATAGATGTTTGTGCATGTTAATTTCGCAGCTATGTCGGCAAATGCGCTGCAATATTTTCTCATGTTTGTTAATTCTGTTTTAATGTGGAATTACATTGTGTGAAAATTGGAGTGTGTCTACAGTATTATGTTGTTCCCCTGTTGCATTATTTGGGAAATGTGTTTGGGAGTACACCCTTGCTATTTTTCTAAGTTAAATTTGCACCACCTAGAGGAAAATGAATAACATTACATGAAGTAAGCCTAATGAGATTGTAATTGTTTATATGGAATGTTGTACACCGAAATTGTCATCATGTACTGGTTTGTGATCATTTGAAAAATTTGAGTTCAAGTGGTTTGTGTAGACCTCGTATAGGTTGTCGTTTTCGATCAAACAAATGAACGTGTTTGACGTAGAAACAATCCAGAAAAATAGTTACCACGTTACAAGAAAAACAACATTAACAACTGCAAGACAACCCACCGTTGACCACTCTACACAACCCACATACACAAATGGAAATGTAAAACATTACCCTCAACATCATTACCACACATCAAAAAAAGAAAAAAAAGAAAAAAAAAAAGAAAATCACACCAAATCCCACAAAAGGGTAAATATGTAAACTCTACACATGCCAAATCAAAGAAAAATATTCCTTGCCAATTAAATAGGACCAAATGGTTCATAAGAAAAAAAACACAAGACTAAATGGATCAACAATCCTGAAATTAGGATTTACTAGTAATTTTTCAAAAAATAAATCTATTTATTTTTACTTTAAAAAAATTCAAATAATAAATGCATTACTTAAAATAATAAATTTTAGGTTATTTACGTAGTGTGAAATAAGTCTTAGATTATTTATTTTTAAGTATTTTATCAATAAAAATTAAATAAATAAATAATTAATTAATTTTTGGGCATTAAATGATTTAATATTGTCTTAACAATTAAAAAATTTTGTTTAATATTTCATGAAATTTAAGAATTTTATTAAATAATGGTAAAATGTGTATGAATTTTTGATAATATATATGCAAAATCTTAGATGGGGTGAGTGAAATTTCTCATTTGAATATATAAAGTAATTAATGGGCAATTTGTTCATTTTTGGTATGACATCAGTATGACATTATCATATTCTGTTAAATAACCTAAGACTGGGAAAATCTTGATAATAGTTTCAAAAGTAAGGGAGGTTAGTGTAATTATTGAAACTATAGGAAAAGTTCTTATAATTGTCAGAAACCTCAGGAGAGATGGGTGTAATTTATCATAAAATAAATTTTTTGTTAAGTTTTAGAACTAACTTTGAAAGTAAATTCAAGGCAGTTGAATGACTATCAAACTGACAATCAAGAAGGTAGATAAATCACATGTTCATGGAAATGAACATTAATTGAATTAATAGCAATTATCAATAATAAGAACATAGATAAAGAAAAAAAAAGTCATGGAAATGGACCATTGAGAGGACAAGCTTTTAATTTTATTTCTCACATACAATCTTGATCAAACTCATATCATTGCCTTCCAAACAAGACTACATATTAATACAAATTTCAAATCACAACTACACCAACAACAATAGCAAATTAATACTCACAAGTCTTCATCACCCCAGTTTATTGATGCAGCACACCTAAAAACTCATAAAAATTTAAAGAGTCTTACCCCTAGAAATGGAAAGCATGCATGGAACTTTTACTATTCCATCACTCACTACTACTAAAAAAAAAAAACTTTTCGTGTTGAAAGTATTTGCCACGATAGTTTTTCATTACTAAAAGTTTGCTCTTTGTCGTCAGTAGAACTTTTTTCGTCTCTAATACTATTTGTGACGTGACGAAAAAATATATTTACCGATGATTAACTATCGTGGCAAGTTTTGTTTTCTTTTATTTTTTCTTGTAGGTACTAATTGAAGTCATTGAAGAAGCCAATGAAAATTTGAACATGTTGTCCTTCAATTCAAATTCTTACCAGGAACCCTTAATCAGAATCTTCAAGATTTGGCATCAGGAATGCAGTTTCTGAGACAAGAGTGGTCAAGAGAGCTACACTCGAAACCTTTCCCCAACCGAAATCAAGTGCATGGAGAGGGAATTTCAACCAATCAGTCACAATTGTCAATTCGCGCATGGAGGGGAAGAACTTGTCAAAGGATTCGAGTGCTTTCATGTAGAGTTTAATGTATTCATCAGTGATGATATCTTTTGTTTCTTGAATTTTTTGAATGGTGATGTGAAGGGGTTGTTCCAATAGGTCTTTCACCAAGCAGGAGACTGAAGTAAGAACAAAGGCATTTCCTGTGAAGTTGTTTCCAAGAGGTGGTTGAAGCTTGCTTTTGGAATCTATAGGGAATTGTAGACATATATTTGTTTGTGGGTCTAGAGTAAGGGCTTTTGTTGGTAAGAATACTAGAAGAATTATATTTATTGATAAATAATGCAAAGAAAATGAGATACAAATAAATCAGGCTGAGGCACGAATATCTCGTTTCTTTAAGGAGATCAAGCCCACTACGGTAGGAAGAACCCAAATACCGATGCCGCAGTCACTAAACTATGACTTGTCCCCTCCAGGATACAACAGTCTGACCACTTGTCGTATGGTTCAGGCCAACACCCATCTTTGGCTAGTAATCTCTCAAGTGTAAAAAATAGTTAGTCTAGAAAAGAGTAGATGAGAGGAACAATTTATAGGCCACTAGGACCTTACAAATTACACCAAAAAATAATGACTATTAAACTAGAGAAAAGGGAGAGTCTTAAAATCTCCAAATATTAATTCACCACCAAGCCCATGACCTTCCAATTAATCTTCATTCATGAACAAAACAAAAGGTCACCAAAAAAAGTAAGATTCATGAACAAGAAAAAAGGTCACCAAAAAATAATAAATAAATAAACGATATTAAAATAGTCTAACAATTCCCCACTCATTTTAATATCAACAAGGACAAGAGAGATTACCAAACAAAGATTGACTAGTATGCATCATGAAGGTGTGCTTTGCATCGAACCTTTATTAGTGAAACAACAACCTCTACTCCAGAGTCAGTTATAGCGATCTCGGATTTTACCCCTTGTTGTACAGCGATCCGGACTTGGTTCCGTGGATGTTAGCAGTTGTTTATATCTTGTTTACATCCTTTCGTACTTTGTATTTGAGTTATAGGATGTGTTGGGCAGGTCTGAAACAGGTTGGTTGTGTTTTGAAACCTAGAGTTGACGCCCAGATTTTGGCCTTCACGCTCGAGCGGGGATTTTGACGCTCGAGCGGGAGTTTTGACACTCAAGCGTGATTTTCCATCTTCCAGTACTTTTGTCTGCAGGTCTTCAGATGCTCGAGTGGGAGTTTTGACGCTCGAGCGTGAACCTTTGTTTTTCTTCCTCCGCTCGAGCGGGGACCATGTCTGTAAAACTTCTGGAAGTGTGCAATCTACGCTCGAGCGACGCTTTTGACGCTCGAGCGTGAGTCTGTGTCTGACGCTCGAGCGGGGGTTTCCACGCTCGAGCGGGGCGATTGGTATATCACTTCGGGATTTCACTTTTTGGATCACTTTTTGGTTTCACTCTTTCTCTCTCTTACTTTCCCAAACACAGATTTGAGAGCTTCTCTCTCTAAAACCTTACCTTCTCTCTAGGGATTGATCTAGTAAGAGTGGTTTCCTCGTCTTGGGCCTTTGTAAAAGTTGTAGGGATCGTCGAGGGCTTTATTTTGATTCGAAAATTTCTTGGTTTGGAACATCATCAATTTCTTCATCATCTTCCTTTGAGCTCCGAATTTGAGGTAGGGATTCCTACTCATTCTTATGTGTTTTAACCTAAATATTGAGCTATTTGTATAGATGGTTTGAGTTGGGAAACTTTGGGACTTAGGGTTTCAAAATGAATAAAGGGGGTTTTGTTATTTTGATTCTTGAATATGTATTTGGGTCTCAAAATGATGGTATTGTTAAAGAGTTGTTGATATGTGAACCTTTGGGTTAATATTGAGAAATGGGAGAGAAAGCCCTAATTTGTGCATAAATTAATTGGTATAATTAATTTGGGAAAATCATGAGAGTATGAAATTGAGTTGAATATATATATTGAAATTGGCTCAGTATGAGACGGAATAGTGAAGTTGGATTTATTAATCGCTCACTTTTGAAATTGTTGATATTTATTTGTTGAACGTAATTATTATCTGTTTAGAAATAATTGCTTTGGACTATCGGTGGAGGATAGTCTTAATTGTTGTAGACAATGCATGATGAATTGGCAAACTAAAACTAATAAATTGAGTATGCCATTAAATATGGCGGTTGATATAATACATGAATTTTATGTATTGGTTTGGTTATGTATATGATCTGTGTTTATATACATTGTGTTGTGTGAGAGGAGATAGGGGATGTACTCCACGGTTTAGGGGAAGGTAGGGGATGGACCTCTAAACCGGATATCGTTTGACATTGATACAACACTAAAATGTGAATCATATGTGGAATATGAAAGTATTTTGTTTAACATTGATACAACACTAAAATGTGTATCATATGTGGAATATGGAAGTGTTTTGTCTGAGACGGATACAGTACTAAAATGTGTATCTATTATGAAGCATGAAATGATTAATTTGAGTTGTTATTTCAGTTGAAATAGAAACGTTGTTGATATGGGATGTAATCTCACTTAAAGTATATGGCTAGGTTCTGAGCCAGGGTTGTGAATCGAGAATTGGTTATGAGATGGAATAAAAACATGGACACATTGGTCATGTATTTGAAATGAAATATGAATTGATTTATGTGAATTAAACATTTATCAAATGCTGATGTTTTAGTTATTGCTCATACAATGTTTAGCATATCTCTACTGGGCGTTGGCTCACCCTTTATGGGACATTATTTTCAGGTACAGGTAGCATGCCACCTCCAAGGACATAGCTTGAGGGGATTAGTAGCTGGGTCTTCATTTGTGATTACTTTATTTGTATTACATGTAAATCAAGCTAAGGGCTTATTTTGTATATAGTTAGAACTCTTCTTTTTGTAACCAAGTGTTGACTTGGAAAGCTGTAAACCCATAGGCCATTTGCTTTTGTTGTTAACATGTGATATGTTTGTAAGAAATACTCTGATGAAATGTACTTATGCTTTATTCTCCTATGTCTGAGCATGTTAAGAATGTATGATTATTGGGTTTATTTTGAGGGCGTTACAGTAGTGGTCTCAGACTTGAACTATGACTACCTAGGGGAAATAAAGTATTACTGCTCACACATAATGATCCAGGTGTTGACATGAACTTTTAATAGCCAGCATATTACGGCCTTGTGCCTATCCCAATTTTTATGAGCATATTTGAGAATAAGCCTTGTTCTCATAGAAAGCGGCCCCACTTCCATGCTCACATAGGTTAAATCTGTCAACAAGAGCTACATAATTTCATTAAGAGTATAAAAACTCAACCCTCCAACATTACAGAACAAACACACTTACATCATACGGATAGACAACAAAATATTAAGGAGTGCATTTTTTTACAACTACCATATGATTCTTTCTTCCCATTGAACTTAGTTACAGGATCTCTGGTCCCTAGGTTGGATGTCCTCATATGTGGTTTATGATTTTATAGGCTTCAAACCCATCTCCCTCGATGTATTCCAGTCCCTATCTCTCGCCAAGGACTTGGTTAACGGATCCGTAAGATTACCACAAGATTTTACATAATTCACAGTTATGATGCCATTACTTAAATAAGATCCCACATTACTGTGTTTCCTTCGAATAGGTCTGGATTTACCATTACAAAAATGGTTGTTCACTCTACCAATAGCAGCAGTGCTATCACAATGAATTAACACAGAAGAAATTGGTTTTTCTCAAAAAGGGATTTCATGTAACAAATCTTTCAACCAATTCACTTCCTCACATGTTGAAGCTAATGCTATAAGCTCAGCTTCCATTGTAGAATTAGCAATTATAGTCTGTTTTTTAGACTTCCAACATATAGCACCACCACCCAAGGTAAAAATAAAACCCAAGGTAGAGAGAGAATCACCTGACAAAGTGTTCCAATCAGCATATATCCCTCAAGTACTGCAGGATACTTGTTATAAAACAAACCATAATTTTTCGTACCAGATAAATATCTAATAATTATTCACATGGCTAGCCAATGATCGTGACTTGGCTTGCTAGTAAATCTGCTAAGTACTCCAATAGCATATGCAATGTCAGGTCTAGTACAGTCAGTAGCATGTCTCAAACTATCAATCATGCTAGCATATTCTTTTTAATTAATCACTTTTTTTTTTCATTTGTTACGACAGATAAATGTATGCTTGCATCAAAAGGAGTAGCAATATGTTTACAGTCTAGAAAGTTATATTTCTTTAAAATTTTCTCAACATAATGCTACTGATCAAGAAAAATGCCATCATTAGTCTTTGTAATTTTAATTCCCAAAATAAAATTGGCTTCACCAAGATCTTTCATATCAAAGTGACTATTACACATATTTTTAGTCTCATTTATAATATGCAAATTAGAGCCAAAGATAAGTTGATCATCCATATATAGGCTAATAATCACATGTGCATTCTCACAAGTTTTATAATATATGCACTTATCACATTCATTAGTCTTATAGCCATTATCAAGCATGCATGAATCAAATTTCTCATGCCACTGTTTAGGAGCTTGTTTTAAACCATAAAGGGATTTAGTTAGCTTACACACCTTGCTTTCTTGGTCAAGCTCCACAGAGCCCTCTGGTTGGTCCATGTAAATCTCCTCATCTAGATCTATATTTAAAAATGCTATTTTCACATCCATTTGATGAATTTTTAAATCATGAATTACAGCCACTGCTATCAACAGTCTAATGGATATAACTCTAGTAACTAGAAAAAAGGTATCAAAGAAATCAAGATCAACTTGTTGCTTAAAACCTTTAGCAACAAGCCTCGCTTTATATTTATCTATAATTCCATCCGGTTTAAGTTTTTTATGAAGGACCCATTTACACCCAATAGTTTTACAACCTAGAGGTAAATCCACTAGCTTCCATGCTTTATTTGAAAGTAGTGAATCTATCTCATCATTTATAGCCTCTCTCTAGAAAATAGCATCAAGTGATGATAAAGCTTCTTGCATCGTAAAAGGAATTTCTTTTACATTGTAAATGTTATTGATAGTTCTGGTTAGATTCCATTTGTTAGTGTTGTTGATTATTTGTTGTGGTTTTAATAAATATGGGAACATATTGATAGGAATGATGAAAGTTTTATATAGAGATTTCGCTTTCTTCGGTTAGCACCTAGTAAAGCGTAGCGCTTTCACATAGGTGTCGATTTTATTCCGGTTTGCACATGGTAAAAATCGTGTGATATCGAATCTGTTTCTTTCCGACTTGTGACAGGTAAAGCGTGGCACATTGACATAGGTTCCACTTTCTTTCCAGCTTGCTCCTGGTAAAGCATATGGATTATTGGGCTATATAGAGGTTTTGCTTTCCTTCCAGCTAGCCACCGGTAAAGTGTGGCACTTTGACATAGGTTTTAATTTCCTCCCGGTTAGCGCTCGATAAATTGTGTTGGAATGGTTTTGCCAAAGTCGGATTGTGAACTGTGATAGTGTTCGCTGTTTACTTGTGCATTTGTGTAAAAATTTGTGTACATATGGAATTGTGATAGATGATCAAGTAAGTAGTTTAAATGGTGTTGAAAAGAATTTGATTTATAACTTCTTGTCCTAAGTGATGAAAGTTAGACTTGTTAATGGTTGTAAATGTTAATAGTCATCTATTATCTGTGAGATGTTAGGTTTGTTCATGTGTGTAAGGCTTTCAAATTGTAATACAGGTTGGAAACATTTTTGAGAAGATAATGACTTAATCGAAAGGAGTTTTTTCTTAAATTGTTAAAGATGACTTCTTTTGAGAAAGTAAATGTACGTATGTAAATACTATGGATATGAAAAGATGTCATCATACATACATATATATATATATATATATAACATGAGCATTCATGATCACATATATCTACAAGTTCTTATTGATTAGAATCATTGTAGATCCTTACTAGACCTTTGTATTCATCCTGTTGTTTAAACAATTTTTTAGGTATGGGGTTCAAGGATCAAGAAGTTATTTTATTGAGGACTTTAAATTTTTTTGTTGATTGTGGGTGAAGGGTTAATGTATTGTTGAAATGACGTTGTTCTTTCGTTGTAATGATTTATTTTGTAATATTCTATGTAAGCCTAAGGGTATGTATTGTAATCTGTTGTATTTGTATACTTCATCATTTGTGTTAGGTCTTTGTAGTTGGTAAACCCATTGGATAAAACTTCATTCAGTTGTATTTTTATTTGCTCTATTGTATTTGTGAGTTATGAGAGTTTAGATGCGAATCCAACCTGAGTTGTGCCTGTGTAGAGGGGTTTGTGTTGACATTCCGTAACTTGACTGAAGCATTCCTTATTTGCTATTTTGCTGACTAAGTAATGGGGATCGAGCTGCCCGGTTAGCTCACAAGAGTCCAGGGGGTAGCGCCCTGGCAGGTCTAGGGCAATGCCCAAGAAGGGTCTTGGGGCAGCGCCCTTGAAGCCAAAGTTGTTTGACTGCTCGAGTGATCATTTATTTGCTTGAGAGGTGAAGTGGTTCATCCAATATCTTTGCCCATGGTCTGAACTTCTGGGAAGTATGTTTTACTGCTCGAGCAGTAAATGTTGTGCTTGAGCAGTTGGCCTATATATGAGCATCGCCTTTAATCACACCGCTCAAGCGGTAAAGTGAGCGCTCTAGCTGTCTTCGCGGCTCTATTTAGTATAAAGTGCGCTATTTGCTGTTTTTAGGGTTGAATCCATCCATATTCTCAGAGAGGAGTAAAAAATAAAGTGTTTTGGATTGGATAGTTTTATATATGAGTTTCCTTGATGTATAAAAAGTGATCGATTGATCAACAAACTACATATAGAGAGAGAGTTGTTCATCGGTAGATTCGAAGGAACTTGGGCCTAAAGCTTTGGTAGATTGCTAAATGACTTATCGTCGTGGATTCAACATTGGCGTTGTAGACTCAACGTTGGGCAAAGCAATTCCTAGGTGAAGACGGTGGTGGAAGAGACACATCAAATTCGGTTCAATTCGGGCTTGGATTCACTAGGTAGTTGAGAGTTGCCATGTATAATTTTTTTTTGTCTTTGTAGTGGATTGTTTTCTACTTTTAGCCCGTGATTTTTTATCACAATTGGAGCAGTCCAATTGTGATTTTTTCCACGTTAAATTGTTGTGCCGATTTATTGTTGATTGCTTGTTTGTAATTCCTATTCGTTTTTTTAAATTGAAGCATAATCACAAATTAATATCTCGGGAGTTTTTAAAATTTTCAATTTGTACTATATGAAAGATAATATTACTATTTATTCATTATAGTTTTGCTTCCGCATTTATGTTACGCAATTGGACTTTAATAAGAAATCTTAATAATGTATTCGAGTAATAAAATTGGGGCCTTACATTTGCAAAGCAAGCTTATGGTTCATACTTCTCCCCTAAACATGAGGGGGTATGATAAGCTGCATGATCAATCTCAAACTATGGCAATCAAAACACAAGAGATCAAGCTTCAGGAGGTGCCACAAAAAATCACATTTCAGCTGAGCTCGCGTGTTATATATTAGTTAGTTATAGTTAGATAGATACAGAGGAGATACCACTTGTATTACAGCTATTACAGCTAGATAAGTTTGTGACAACTGACTATAATTAAGTATAGGTTGTTATAGCTTATTACAGTAGTTGATTATCACCTCAGATATTACAAAAATGTGAATTGTATCACCATTATATCCATTGAATCAAATAGATTGAGATTTCTTTTATTTTTTTTTTTTTACTTTGATTTTTTAATTATTTACTTTTGACTTATAAAAAGCTACTACGTAGGATCATTATTAACTTTTATTATGTTTTATATTATCACTTTGCATTTTCTATTATTGGAGAAAGGTAATTGATATTTTTTATAGAAAAAAAGTCAGTTAATTAAAATAACTAAAGTTAGTTAGCGATAATAAGATAAGAAACATACCTAAAGATCCTACAATAATCAAGGTTTGTGTCATTAAGAAACATAAAACACGATGCCCAATGTGAAAGAAATTGTGCCCAAATCATGTCACAACTTTCTTTTTTACATTGTTTTATATGTTGCATATAAATAGACTTGTCTACTCAATTTTAAAAATAGAAAAAAAAAAAAAAATCGTGTATAACACGGATTTTCTGCTAGTGGGATTTAAAAAATAAAAAAATAAAAAAAGAGCACCAATTCAAAACAAATTTTAATTAAAAGCATTCTAGCATTGATTAAAATAACTTGAACAATAAATAGAATAATCATATATGTATACACTTTATAATAATTTAGCTATTTGTTTTGAGTAGTGGTTAAACTGTGTAATTTTGCAGTTTCATTTGCAGTTTGAATAAATTTAGATATGTTACTTGTATAGTGATGAAATGAAACACTATGATGTTGTAGTTTTTATAAGGAAACAGTATGAACAATAGGAACAGCCCATTGTATTTTGTAAAAAGCAACAATAACAACAAGAAGATTAAAAATTCAAAAATAAGAATAAGAGTAACCAATATTGAACAACAAGAATAAGAATAAGGTGTTGAATGTGTAAAAACAGGGATTTATGTGTAAAAACAGTGTTTAGAATGTTGAAAAACAGGGGACTATATATAAAAGAGGGTTTATACATTTGGAAGTATGTAAAATGTGTATATACGAAATATGAAAAAATGATGTACAAATGTGAATGAAAAATAATGAATAGGTGAAGAGAGATGTTACTTTTTTTCCCCATTTTTGTGAATCGGAAGTCAGGAACTATGAAATCTCTTCAGAGTGGTGATGGTTCTTCGTGTTGTTGAGAGTCGCCGATTGGAGAATATGAACGACTTGGTGTTGTGTTGAAGATGAACGGTTTGGTTTTGTGGTTAGGGTAGGGTTTCAGAGGGAATGGAGTCGAACGGAGGAGAGATGGAGGATTGAGAATGCGATTTCGAGCGGCGGAGATGTAACAGTGCACTGATCAGACTGAGATGATTGTGGGTGATGAAGATGAACGGTTACGTTTTCTGGTTAGGGTTAGGGTTTCAGAGGGGATGGAGTTGAACGGAAGAGAGATGGAGGACTGAGGAGTCAATTTCGAGCGGCGGAGACGTGACAGTGTAGTGATCGAACTGAGATGATGGAGACGTGGGAGATGGTTGCGCGCGTGTAAATTGGATGATATATTGTGGATATTTTCGTCTTATTGTTAATTTGAGAACTTAATGGAGTATTAAATTTGTTTTGGGTCTAAATGGGTTATGATATGTTAGGCTTGGACCTTTGGATTAGACGCCCAACAATAAATAGAATAATCATATATGCATTTTTAATACATGGACATGCATATAATTGTAAGGTTCCCCTTCTCTTCAATAATCGAACATCCAATTATGAAAGAAAATAATAATAAAAAAATGCAAGCTCCACAACATCGTGAGAATACAATTAGAGAGAAGCTATGTACTATTTGTCATTATTCATTTATGCATACAAAGTTGAGAAATTCTAATATACATGCCCTTAAAAATAGTGCATTACATGCACTCCTAATTATTTCATTTTCTTCTTTAATTATAATTAAATTTCTTCTTTAATTGTGACATTATTTTAATTATGACTCATGAAATCTTTAATTATACCTCATAATATGTTTAGTTAAGATAGTTTTTTATTTTATTTTATTTGTTTTTTTTTTTTTAGGCATCACTAAAAAAGTGTAAAATTAAGTCATTTTTTTCTTTAATTATAAGGTATATATGGTATACCATAGACATATTTAACAAAATTTGCGTACAAAAGATTTATCTGTGAATTCATTTCTATTAGCGCTTGCCACATCTTAATTGCCTTTGCTATCTTCAAATCGAAGTCAATGTGAAAATAGGGAGAATTTAAAGGCACTTTCCACACATTTTTTTTAAACAAATTTACATATATCGAAACTCTCAAATAAGTAGTGATCTTACAAAATTATAACTACTTATCTAAACTTTTAAAATTGTGGCAACTCATTTTGAAATGTGTGGCATTGATCTTTTAGTTTGAGCTCTCCAGATGATCCAACTCCCTCCTCAGAGTGACGGTTTAAAGGTTTCCAGAGTTCTACAAGAGATGAAAGAACATTGACTGCATGGCATATGTTGGGCCTTTGGGAGGGCTTCTTTGCACAGCAGTGGCCAGCTAACTCAGCAACAATGCTGATACTAGCAAGAGTTTCTTCATCAAGATCAATCACAGGGTCAATGGCCTTATGGAATGCGATTTCGTGCATACGCATTTTGCGGAACCATGTGACAAGACCAATGCACTCATCTTGATGGGTCTCAAGCTCAACTACAGCTTTTTTTCCCGTAATAAGCTGCATTAGAATCACACCGAAGCTGAACACATCAACCTTAACTGTCACTCGTCCTGTCACTGTCCAATCATATGCAAGATTAGAATTTTCAACGCGTGACTTCAAAATTTTGGATTTAAAAATTATGTACTAAAAAATTGCACGAATTTCAAAAATACATGTTTAAAAGATTTGACTTTAACGAAAAAGACTAAGATTAGACATTAAAGCCAATAGCGTATCTCTTATGTGAGGCAAATTCTACAGTGTGAAAATGAATATTTTCAAAGGTTATGATTCAATGTTATCAAATTTATAATATCAAGTACATTGAGTCATAACTCTTATGTGAATCATAGGAGTTGCGCACCATGGACTGGCCCTTTCTCTGACAAAAATAAGAACAAGACATTTGAATGCTAGAATTTGATGCGAAATCTAACGGCAACCATAAATAGAGAAGATCATTGGAAAACCCATAACAAATTGAACATTCAAAAAGTATGAATCATTTCACCTAACAATTCAGCCCAAAAAATGTGATAATTCATCATTCACATAGACAAACAGACTCAACAAACATGTTATAGTAAGTTCCAAATAATGATATTCTGCTCCAACAATGACTAGATTAATTTGTTGGAAATGCAAAAAGCACAACGAACACATTTCACGTACAACAAAAATTAATGCACCATGTACTATCCTACTAGGGTATTATATATTATCCAAAGTACAACATATCATAAAAGGGTTAAAAACAATGTCACTAAAGAACAAAGGCTTAAAAGCCAATTTCCTTTTGTTTTATGGTCCATCCTACAGTCATACATAAGTTAAGCTATTATGCACCTGAATGTCAAACCATAGAAACATAACAATTAAAGATAATAGTAGGTATTGATGCCTGCAAAATGTCCAAAACTAAAAATTCTAAACATCAACGATAAGAAAATGGAGGAGACTATCTAATTAGAAGGAACAACCATCTAGATCCCAAATTTGTGACATGGATCCATCGACTTTGTCAGTGCAATCAAATCATTGTGTGTAAAATTTGTAGTGTTGGTTGCAATATGTGAGCAATGTTCAATTTAGAAAAGAGTACCTGCATATTCAGGTGCGAGATACCCAAAAGTTCCAGCTAGTTTAGTTAGAACTGAAGACTTTCCATTTGGTGCACGACGAACAAATCCAAAATCGGCTACTTTAGCATGCATATCATCTCCTAGGAGAATGTTGGATGGTTTGAGATCCCTATGAATAAAACCTAAACCATGCATATACTCAACGCCTCTGGCCACATCCAGAGCAATAGCCAATCTTTCCCACCATTCAAGGGCTTTCAGCCCTTCTTCATTCCATCTAAACAAATGCCTGCTAATAGTCCCTTGAGGCATGTATTCATAAACAAGTAGCCTCTCATTTCCATCCAAACAATATCCTATAAGAGAAACTAAATGCTTATGTCGAAACTTACTAAGCACAGCAATCTCAGACTTGAATTGATCCCAAACCCTCTCATTGACCAGTCCAGGCTCCATTCTTTTAACAGCAATCTTAGTCCCACCATGCAACTCCCCTTTGTAAACAGTTCCGAATCCACCTGTTCCCAATATGTTCTGTTTGCTAAAATTGTTAGTCGCACTCTTTAAAACATGAATAGAAATTGCCAAACGTCCAACTTCAATAACATGAAAATCACTAGAATGCTTTTGTTCACAACAATATAGGCAATATATCAAAATCCCAACCAATAAAACTACAAAAACACCCCCAATTACGAGACCCACAATCACTTCAATCAAGAATCTATTGCCACTTCTTGTAGAAGTCTTTGAAGGTGGTACATATATCGTTGGTGGTTGAGCAACACCATCCTTACCTAAATCAGGATTGCCATCAGTCCACCATCCACTACACCTACATCTATATAAGGAACCATTTGTAATAGCATCAATAACATCAATATATACATTATTCTATTTCTTTATATATTAAATTTCTACACTCTCATTTCCATCCAAACAATATCCTATAAGAGAAACTACAATCTTATGTCGAAACTTACTAAGCACAGCAATCTCAGACTTGAATTGATCCCAAACCCTCTCATTGACCAGTCCAGGCTCCATTCTTTTAACAGCAATCTTAGTCCCATCATGCAACTCCCCTTTGTAAACAGTTCCGAATCCACCTGTTCCCAATATGTTCTGTTTGCTAAAATTGTTAGTCGCACTCCTTAAAACATGAATAGAAATTGCCAAACGTCCAACTTCAATAACATGAAAATCACTAGAATGCTTTCGTTCGCAACAATATAGGCAATATATCAAAATCCCAACCAATAAAACTACAAAAACACCCCCAATTACGAGACCCACAATCAGTTCAATCAAGAATCTATTACCACTTCTTGAAGAAGTCTTTGAAGGTGGTACAGATATCGTTGGTGGTTGAGCAACACCATCCTTACCTAAATCAGGATTGCCATCAGTCTGTACAACCACATTACTCTTAAACGATGGAATTTGTCCAAAAAGTCGATTGTTCGAGACATCTAGTTTTATTAGGTTAGGCAAAGTTGTAAGCTCGTTTGGGATCGTACCCGTCAAACTATTATTAGCAAGAATTAGTATCTCCAACGAAATGACTGATGAGAAGTTTGGAGAAATTGTACCTGCAAGGCCCAAATTTAGAAAATTGACAAAAGTAATGTTTTGATTCACACAACTGATCCCAAGCCAGTTGTTGCAAGGATCATTCCCTTTCCATTTCTTTGTGAACACCGTTGGGTAACCAACAGACTCCGCAATTAAAAGCAACGTATTCACCCGGGGATCACAGGCAACTCCAGGATCTAATAAACAAAAACTATTGGACCCATTTTCTGTATCTACCGTGACAGAAGAATTAAACTTTGGGGTTGGCCCTTGTAATAGGCTGTTCATCAATCTCACATTCGTAAGCCTTGGAAGATTCACCAAAGATGTCGGTACCTGACCTGTAATGCTGTTGTCCGACATTTCAAAGCTCTCCAGCCAAGTAAGCCTTGAAAAGTCCGGAAATTGACCTGAAAAGTTATTAAAATTCAACCACAGTTCGGTCAACTTGGTCATGTTCTGTATCACAGCAATTGAACCATTTAGCTTGTGAATACTATTCTGCCCAGTCAACCACAATTGTTCGATTGAAGAACCCGGAAAGGTCGCCGGCAGCCCGCCCTCAAGGTTGTTGGATGCCAAGTAAAGTGCCGTTAGCCTTGCAACACCAAAACAATCCGGAATTTTCCCAGTGAAGTTGGAGAGAGTGGCTGAGAAAACCTTGAGGCTCGATGCGCTTTGGATACTGTCCGGTATAGGCTGTGCCGAGAAGGGGATGTAGTCGAGGCCGACAATTTCCAAGGACGTCATGCCGAGGAAGAAATCAGAGGGAATGGAGGAAAACATGTTGTAGCTGAGGAAGAGATATTGAAGCGAGCTCAACCCAGCCAGACTTGGGAGCCTACCACCAAGACTGTTGGCCGTGAGATCGAGTGTCTGCAAGGCGGTGAGGTTAGCAAGGCTCGGAGGGAGAAACCCTGTGAGGTTTAGATACCCGATTTGGATCTGGGTGACCCGATTGTCATAGGAACATGTCACGTATTGCCATTTGCAGTGGTCCTGGTCTGTCCAACCGAGTGAATCCGATGGGTTAAGACTCTTTTTCAGATCCTGCATTACAAAAGCGTCGATCGAAGTGGACCGACCATGAACTAAGACGAAGAGCGAGAGCACTGAGACAGAGAACAGGCCAAAAAACCAAGAACGAAGATGGGTAATCTCCATTTTCTCGAGAAATCTGTGGGAAAATGGAAGAAAAAGCTTGCAAGATTAGAATAGTAAAATTGAAGATTCCACTCCAAGAGAGAGTGCCAAAGTTACGGAGAGGTATAGAGAACTATGGTTTGAAATCATCCCGCCGTCAGATGGTGACTAACAATTCCACCGCCAAGCATCTTTTTTTTTTGTTTGTTTGTCTGGATGATCAGATAATATTTTGCATCTAAATGAAGAACTTGATCATCAAGGAAAAGCATACAACAGACTTGAAAATAAAATAAATAAAATATAAGAAATTCTATTTTTTTTTTGATCAGCGAAGAAAAGGAAACTTTATTGATGAAAACCGAGTAAGGGAATACATCAATAAGGGAGAAGAGGAGGGGGAAGGGGTAGGGGAAAGATGGTGAGTTGGTGAGTAACCAACCACAATCATCAAACCCAACCCACAATACAACCAAAGTCAGAAACATACCAAAGCCAACACCATCTTTCCCTCTGCTGGAGCATCCAGCAGCAGACCACACACGGTGGTTGGTTAGCAACAGCAAAAGCAAACATACCACACACAGTAACAAGAATCAGACCATCAGTGAGGCAGGAAAGTCAGCATGAGGGCTCCAGAATGAGGGCAAAACAAAGTCAGCACCAGACCAGAACCAAGTAGGCCTCTGCACTGCCATGACAGACCCGAAGCTGGTACCTACCACTCTGCAATTAAGCTGCATACATACCAATCTGCTTCAAAACCATCTGCTAGCATTCTGCATAATAACATAAGCTTCACCTACAGGAGCTTCACTGGAACCAGAGAGATAGCTGCAGACCAGACTTCTAGAAGCAAATCTGCTACTTCCCACACTGCTACCACTCTGCATAATGACAGACCAAGCACAACCTACGAGATACAACCTCTCACCTGCTTCAAATTTGCGACAATATCATGCACAGTGTAATTCACCCCTTTAACATATGACTTGATCCATAATGCAATTCTTACTTTCAGTAGCTCTATTATCTGTGCAAAATCTGCACTACCATTGTTAAATAAGCATTCATTCCTAAGTTTCCATAAGGACCAAAGCATGGCCAAAGGGACCACCTTCCAAATGTTGAACTCCTTCTTCCTGAATTTCATACCAGACCACCAGTCAAGCAAAATAGCCACAGATCCTGGTGTTACCCACTGCACTTCCCACAAGTTTACCAACGCAGACCATAACTTCCATACCAATGGGCATAAAAGCAACACATGATTTATGGTTTCTACCTCTGCTTTGCAAAATACACAAAGTGGGCTGACATTGGCAGGTATAGCTCCAATCCTTTGCATGAATTCTGCTGTTTTAAGTCTCCCTTTCCAAGCTAACCAGGTGAAGAACTGAGCCTTCGGGGGGGCTGCATTTTTCCACAGGAACTTTGAAATGGAAACTGTGGGTCCATTAACTAATTCCAACCTTTTCCACATTGATGCCACAGAGAATACTCCAGAATTACTTGCTCTCCACAAAAAGTGATCCTCAGTTAGAGGATTTAGATTAGGTACCTCTGCTAGTAATACATTTAGCCTATGAACTTCCTCCTCCTCCCAAGCTAAAAGTGATCTTCTAAATGCCAACTTCCAATCACTGCCCGGCCCTTTCCTGTGGTAAAAAAATTGCAAGGAACCTTCCTTCTCCACTGATAGACTAAATAGTCTAGGAAATTCACACCTAAGACTCATATCATTGAACCATCTATCCGTCCAAAAATGGATTCTTTCCCCATTTCCCAAAATAATCCTGAAATTTTGTGAGAAAAACTCTGCCGCTACACTATTTGCGGAAAGTAATGATACAATGTCCTTCCACACTGTAGATACCATTGCAGCTGGCACTGTTTCTGGTTTCCACCTGCCCCCATTCCCCCCATATCTGCTACATACCACCATTTTCCATAGTGACTGTTGTTGATGACCATACCTCCACCACCATTTTAACATTAAACAGAGGTTAACATCACTGAGACTTCTCACACCCAACCCCCCTTGGTCTTTACTTTTACACACCTCTTTCCATTGGACTAAGTGAATTTTCCTTTGAACTTCCGAACCACCCCACAAGAAGTTTGATTGAATCCTATCAATTGTTTTAGCCACACCAATAGGCAATTTGAAGATAGATAGAAAATACACTGGAAGATTTGACAATCCAGACTTAATTAGGGTCATTCTACCGGCAAAAGACAAGAATCTCCTCTTCCAAGATGCTAATTTCTTTTTAAACTTCTCCACCACTGGTTTCCAAGTACTTTTTTTCCTTGGGTTGGCCCCTAAGGGTAAGCCAAGATATGACAAAGGTAGACTCTGGCTGAGGCAATTCAGGTTGTTAGCAAACTCCTTAACTAACTCCTCTCCCACCCCAATTCCACAAACAATACTTTTATGAAAATTAATCTTGAGGCCTGACATGACTTCAAAACACCTCAAAATTCTTTTAAGCACCCTCAAAATATAAGAAATTCTATGATACACACTCCGGGTATGCCCAAGAGTATCCCTAGTTACCATGTTGGTAGTTAGTTCCGATCTGTTGTGGTGTTAGTTATGTGTTGATTATAATTTGGTTATAAACATTATTGTATTAATTATGGTTCATTGTGATGTTCCTTATAATATTATTTTGCTTACGATCCAAAAATTATTTAGCCATAACATTATTTTGATTACGATCTAAAATTTATTTAATTATCTAGCGTTTAATTATGACTAAAAAAAAAAAAATCAAATATGGCATTTGTGATAAATATCATAACTTGCATATTGAAGATGTATACCATAGCATGTGATTTTAATTAGGGAGACTTATGTAATATGTGTAGTTATTGTCCAATATGTTTTATGATAATTAATGACATTTTTTTATCAAATATTATTAAAAAACGTAACTAATTGTTAATTTTAAGCGACAGTTTAAAAATTGTCATAACAAATGTCACTAATCGCAAGTTTTAGCGAATCGTCACAAAAAAGGTTACTAATTTTTAATTTTTAATAGCAGTTTAAAAAATTCGTCAAAGAAAAAAATCACTAATTGTAAGTTTAGCAACAATTTAGAAAAACAATGACAGAAAAGGTCACCGATTGTTTTAGTGACAATCAGTATGTTTGGTTTGAGTTTTCTGGATTAAGTTTTTTGAAAACTAACTTTTTTGGTTTTTGTGTTTTTTTGTTTTTAGTGAATATTTTTTAAATTTTAAACATTTTTTTTTACTTTTTTAGATGTACTAGATGCATCTAAAAAGTAAAAAATTTGTGAAAAAATATTTTAAAAAATTAATAAATACATAAAAATACAAATAATGTACTGAATTCTAGTATTTTTTTTTTATATTTTTGGTATTTAGTGAATTTTTAAAAGATTTTTTTTACAATTTTTTTACTTTTTAGGTGTATTTATGTTAGGTGTGTCTAAAAAGTAAAAAAATTGCTTAAAATATTAAAAAAAAACTTAGTAAAAACAAAAAAAAAGGAAAAATAAGAAAGTAAAATTTCCTGAAAAGTGTTTTTTGAAAAGTGAAAACAAGCAAGGTGAATTTTATTATGACTTATTTTCAAAATAATTTGATGGGTATTAGGTCCTACTATTGGGACCTATTGGTAGATACCCTTTTAATTATTAATATATATAAAGTTTACTATTTATCTGTATTTTTTTTTTTAAAGTGTACATTACACTAAAAATTTTCCAACAAAAATTTAGGGACATAAATTACTTTTTAAGAAAAAAATATTTTTGTTGTCAAAAGTGTTATTATTACATTTTTAGCGACGAATTTGGATATTTAGTGATGAATTACTATCTTTTTTGTACAAAATTTTTGGTTTTAAAAAATAAGCATTTTTGTATGAAATTATTTTATACATTTATGAGTGACATTTCAAAACTGTTGCTAAAAGTCATTTTTTAAAACTTTTTGGGACGACCATTTAATAATTATCCTCACAACGACAGAAATTGATTTTCAAATATTTTTTCGCAACAAAATTTTCACGTATGAAGACAAAAAATTGGTATATAAATCTTTTATATGTCGTATTTATTGGACCCTAATTTTTTTTTTTTTAACCAAATTTTCACTTTAGAGATAAAAAATTTTTTTGTTCCTAAAACCTTTATTTGTTGTAGTGACACATTATTTTTTGTCTTGGTTAAAAATATCAATAAAAAAATCATTTGTATATAGAACTTTTATATATATATATATATAGATATATTACTGACGAAATGTTATAATTTACTAATGCTTGATTTGAGTCTTGGCATTTTCTCTTATACATATTCCTTGTCTTAAATATAGTACAAGGAATAGAATTGCTAAATTATAGAATGGATTTGCGTAAGGGTTCCTTAAGGTACTGTCGGCATGGGTACCGATAATTTTGTAGAGACAATTGAGGAGATCTTTCATAAAACAATAGATTAATCAACAATCGTGTACGAACATATCATATTTCTTTTGGTAAAAATAAAATAAAAAATTTAATAGAAAGCATGATTTTGATAATATATCATGATAAACCACCGCAACAACCATTAGATCAACTCACACAACAACCATCAGATCAACTCACCGATTAACAGATTAACTGAATAACTAATACAGCTGAGTTGGTTAGGTTGTTATTGTCACATCCCAAATCCGGATATGACCGGCTGTGACCTACAGGGCCTTAACCCAAGGCACACGTAAGTTTAAACATGAAACCATAATCAAATTGAACAACTAAACAAAAGTCCAATAAACAATACCATCCAAATTTATGAGATATAAACAGTAGGGGTTTACACAGTCTGAATTGGTTCGGTTCTGAGAAAATCCAAGAACCAAACCGATCCTAACGGTTCTGTGATTTTGAGAACCAGACTAGACCGTTACACTTGTAAAACCGGAATAGAACCAAACCGAAAAAACGGTTTGGTTTCGGTTTGGTTTACGATTCCAAAAATTTCTATCTACAAGAATAAATTGTTAATATTAGCAAAATAATTACTCAACCTAATTACATTTAACTTATGATAAAAACTAATAATATTAAGACATTACTTAATATTACATATCTATACCATCCTAATATCATTAAAATTATAAAAAACCAATTAATAAAAATAAAACTTGATATTATATATATATATATATATATCTTTTAAAATTCGGTTCAATTCGGTTTGAACCGCGATTTTTTCATAAAATCCATTAACCGAACCGTTTTTACGGTTATCATATTTCTTAATCCGAAACCGAACCAATTCTTAATAGAACTGAACCAAACCATACGATTCGGTCTGGTTCGATCCAGATTACCGGTTTGAACGGATTTTTGAACAGCCCTAATAAACAGCCCACATATCAAAATAATCCAAAATGAACCCCCAATAAAAAAATAAAAATAAATATGAACAACTTGACATGACAATCTAAAACAAAATTAATGAATGTCCTAGAGGTTTATGCAATTGAGTCCCGGCTACCCCATGAGTCCATTCTAAGTCCTTCTAACACCTGAAAATGATAAACAACTAAGTCAGCTGATAGCTCAGTGAGTAGCAACATGGATAGTAAATATAGTTTTGAAAACATGGTTCAATTCCAAAATAAGATATATATCACAGAAACTAGATTGGCATACAGTTTGGTAAAGACAATCTGTTTCAAAAAGAAGATTTCACAGTTCAACAGTTAAAATACTTATATCTCTCAAGAACATAATAAATGACATTTTCCACTTAAAACAGATTACAACATGAACACCAATAACTTTCTGGGTACCAAGAAATAACAAGTAACATACCACACAGTTCTCAAGGCTATAAGCCTGTTGGATCCAATATCGAACTAAGAGTCATCCTCAGGGTGGCATCCCGAGACTTTTCTCTAAAATGATCTGATTGAAGGTCATCTAGCTTAACCTAGGTATTTTCCTTACAATCGTTGAGCACTAGAGTCTTCACGGCCCAACTCGGATCTGTTCCCTAGTGGACAGAGTCACCACACAGTGGAATAATTTTGTTGGACTAAAATATACAGATAGTCCCAATAATCAATACACATCAGTTTTGCAAAACATGGTAATTCACCATTATAAATATGAGACCAAAACAAATAGTTTATGGTATGCCAAGTTCACACATGTTTCATAAATAATTTGATTATATTGATAATATAATAATTTATTAAAACAGTTTAGTCCTGAAATAACAATTAAATTTTCCAACAGTTTAGGATAGGGGAACAATTATAAAAAAATATGTAGCATGAAACTAGTCATCTGGAAACGGAATAATGTAATCCTCGAATAGAGTATAAAAGTCCAACTAGTGCCATGAACAAAGTATGAAAACTACACGTTACTACTAATTTAAAAATACTAAAGAATATGAACTAAGTAACCTCAAACTAAAGCACACTAACATGGCTCAACCCAACTCACCGTTACTCTTAAATATTACCTAAGTTCATGTTCTTCAAGGTCTAAAATCACCCAAGACATGTGTTTCGATCGAAACTTAACTAAAAGTGACTTTAAGATAAAACAAACAAGTTTTCCCAATCTATTCGCTAACTTTGAAAATTAAAAACCCACACCATGCTGTTCGAAAAATTCCAAAACCCTCTAAATATCAACTAATATATCTTAAGTTTCAAACCCAATTGGTTTTATTTGATTTTCTTATCAAAATAATTATCCATAATTAATTATATCAAAACAGGTTATTTTTTGCGGCACTTTAAAGAAATTAAAGGTTCCCTTAGTATACATGAGCAATCAACACAAGGCCAAAATGTACGAAACTAGACTCGTAACCGGTTCTAATGACACTAATTTGATAATTTTCGGATCTATACCCAAAGAGAACGATGCTTCCGAACTTACTGTTTTAAATCAGTTTTCTGGACAGATTTGAATGCATCAGTTTATATGGATTTTGACTCCCAAAAATTATGAAAAAATTCAGATACGAAATTCAATATGTAATTAATCTACTGTAAAAATTTCAGTTCAAAATTCATTCGTTTGATATGGTTCCTTGATTTTTAAAGTTTGTGATTATGTGTAGAATTCTAAAGATATCCACCCACCATTTAAGCACAAGTTCTGCTCCTTAATTTGCTTTCAAATTTCTTTAAAACAAAATATATGCACAGAGATTGTTATAGTACAAAAGGTAAGCCAAGACTAAACTATTATTACGGTTTACTCATGCACTAATATTTGCAGCCCCAAATAATATACCCAGCACCACAGTTATATCCGCAATATCCACTTCTTGCTTGCAAAAGAAATCAACTATACCCAAAACCTCCCATCACCAATCATTAATTTTTCACACCACCATCCTTCATCCTCACAAGACAATGATCTCAGCAATTAAATAACTACATCATAGCCTTACCTAAAAGAAACAATAGCATACGTGAATATAAATAAAATACTTACTTGGTCTTTCCTTCAATCTCTTTCGCAAGCAACCCTTCTCTCTCTCTCTCTCTCTCTCTCTCTCTCTCTCTCTCTCTCTTCTCCCTCACGGCGGTTGTGAAGAATGAATGAATAAGAAGGTAGGGTTTTGTGTATATTTTATTTAATACTAGCGGTGGATACACCTAAAGCATGTGTATGTCAAATATATAAATAATATACAAAATGCATATATAAGTTATATGCAACTAAAATGGTAAGAGCCTTATTTTGCACCATAAATTTATTTTAGGTTTAAAATTAATTAAAAGATCCTCCAATAATATTTAATTTGCACTTTATGATTCACTACCAAAATATTTGAGATTGTAATATTATTGTTATTTAATTATTTACTTAATTTTTATATTCGGGTTCTCATATTCTCCCCCCCTAAAAGAAAAGTTTCGTCCTCGAAACTAACCTGAGTAAATCATGAAAATAGATGTGGGTACTTCTCGTGCATCTTATCCTTGCGTTCCCAAGTCGCCTCTTCAACTAGATGATTACGCCACAGTACCTTAACCAATTTAATGGCCTTTGTACGTAACATTTTCTTTTTCGAATCCAAAATCTGAACAGGCATCTCTTCATACGAAAAATCCTCTCTAATCTGAAGTGGCTCATAATCCATCACATGCGACAGACTATGCACATATTTCCTCAGCATAGGCATGTGGAACACATTATGCACTCCTGCCAACCTAGGGGGTAAAGCAACACGGTACGCAACCTCACTAACCTTCTCCAACACCTTAAATGGACCAATGTATCTAGGACTCAACTTTCCTTTCTTTCCAAACCTGATGACTCCTTTCCATGGTGATACTTTCAGAATACCATATCTCCAACATGAAACTCTAAATCTCTCTTACGATGATTAGCATAACTTTTTTGTCTACTCTGAGCAGTCAATAATCTCTCTCTGATGGTGATAATTTTCTGTGTAGCATCCTTCACCAAATCAAGTCCCAACATTTGCCTCTCACCAGCCTCATACCAACACAAAAGAGACCTACACTTCCTCCCATACAAAGCCTTATAAGGAGCTACTTCCAGACTAGAATGATAACTATTATTATATGCAATTTCCATAAGTGGCAAATAATCATCCCAATTACCTCTCCACTCCAAAGCACAAGCCCTCAACATATCCTCAAGGGTTTGAATAGTCCTCTCCAATTGCCCATCTTTCTGAGGGTGATATGCTGAACTAAAATTTACCCGAGTACCCATAGCTGACTATAACGCACCCCAAAACTTAGACACAAAACGAGGGTCACGATCTGGTACTATTGACATAGGTGCACCATGCAATCTAACAATCTCCTTCACATACAACTGTGCAAATCAAGCTAGAGAATAGTTCATCCGAACTGTAATAAAATATATTGACTTGGTTAACCTATCAACAACTACCCAAACTGCATCGTGATTACTACTAGTGCGAGGTAATCCACACACGAAGTCCATGGTAACATGATCCCACTTCCACTCTGGTATAGGTAAGGGTTGTAGTTTCCCCGCGAGTTTTTGATGTTCTAGTTTAACCTGTTGACACACCAAACACTGAGTCACAAATTTTGCAATATCTCCCTTCATACCATTCCACCAAAAATGTTCATGAAGATCTCGATACATCTTAGTGCTTCCAGGATGAGCGCTATAACTAGAACTATGTGCTTCCATCATAATCTCCTTCCTCAAATTACCACCAGTAGGAACACAAATTCGGCTACAGAATCTAAGCAACCCATCATCACTAACCGCAAAATCTACATGTTTACCCTCTTCCATCTCTCCTTTAATACGCTCACACTGGGGGTCAATCTCCTGAGCTAAACGAATCTGTTCTCTCAAGGTCAGCTGAACTGTCAATTGACTACAATAAACCCCATCACTAGGCGTAACAACCTCAAGCCTCAAACGTCTCATGTCTTCCACCAAACAACTCTCAATAGACAAAGCAACTACATCTCTAATTGCGACCTTCCTACTCAAGGCATCTGCAACCACATTTGTGTTCCCCGGATGATATAAAATATTCACATCGTAATCTTTTAGTAACTCAAGACATTTTCTTTGCCTGGAATTTAGTTCCTTCTGTGTGAAAATATACTTCAAACTCTTATGATCAGTGTAAATCTCACATGACTCTCCATTCAAATAATGTCGCCAGATCTTAAGAGCGAAAATCACTGCTGCTAACTCCAAGTCATGTGTAGGATAATTTCTCTCATGTACATTCAACTGTCGTGACACATAAGCAATCACTTTCCTATGCTGCATGAGCGCACATCCTAAACCTTGTCGTGAAGCATCACTATAAATTACAAAACCACCTCCATCTACCGGTAAAGCAAGGATTGGGGTTGATGTTAATCTTTGTTTAAACTCTTGGAAGCTACGCTCACAATCATCATTCCACTCAAACTTTACCCCTTTCCTAGTGAGATTGGTAAGTGGCAAAGCAATACAGGAGAATCCTTCCATAAACCATCTGTAATAACCAGCTATGTATCTCTGTCACCGAAGTAGGTCGTGGCCAATCAACAATTGCTGCCACCTTCGTGCTATCCACAGATACCCCATCTTTACTCACCACATGACCCCAAAAGGACACACTGCTCAACTAGAATTCACACTTCTTAAACTTTGCATACAGTCTCTTTTCCCTAAGGATCTGTAGTACTACCCTCAAATGTTGCTCATGCTCCTCCTTACTCCTCGAATAAATTAGGATGTCATCAATAAACACTACCACAAATTTTTCCAGTTGGGGTTTGAATACTTTATTCATCAAATCCATGAATGCAGCTGGTGTACCACCATCAGGAGCACATCCTACCCCCGAGCACCTTTCATCGTTTCACAGATTTTGTGCGACAGACACCCACAGACTTGCTGCTACGGGAGCTGGCGTCCTACTTATCACATCACGCGTGCGAGGTGCGTATTTCACTTTTACATTTTCTGCGATATATTTTCCAATTCTGGCACATTTCATGCTTTCACTACATATTATATCTGCTCGTTCTGAACTCATGTACATACACAGTGCTTCTGCTCGTTATGAACATAACTCACAACACAACATTCCATTCATTTGGCACACAGCTCATACATAACACTCTGCTCACTTGGCACACAGCTCACAACACAACGTTCTATTCATTTGGCATGCAACTCATACACAACACTCTGTTAATTTGGCACGCAGCTCTCAACACAGTATTCTGTTCACTTGGCATGCAACTTACAATATAGCACTCTGTTCATTTGGCACACAGCTCACAACACAACATTCTGTTCATTTTGCACGCAGCTCATACACAACACTCCGTTAATTTGGCACGCAGCTCTCAACACAGTAATCTGTTCATTTGGCACAAAGCTCATACACAACACTCTATTCATTTGGCACGCAGCTCTCAACACCGTATTCTGTTCATTTGGCACATAGCTCATGCACAACACTCTGGTCATTTGGCACGCAGCTCACAACACAGTATTCTGCTCATTTGGCACGCAGCTCACAACATACTATTCTGGGCACACAGTTCACAACACAGTATTCCATTCATTTGGCACGCAGCTCACAACACAGTATTCTCAGCACACAGCTCACAACATAGTATCCTGGGCACGCAGCTCACAACATAGTATTCTGGGCACACAGCTCACAACACAGTATTCTATTCATTTGGTATGCAGCTCATAACATAGTATTCTGTTCATTTAGCACGCAGGTCATAACATTGTATTTTGTTAATTCTGAAACTGAATACATCTCTTCATTCTAAACACAGGTATCTTCCCGTTTTACCCGGGGATATGGGTCGATCATTGCGAGGGATTGGTACATGGAGCTCCCAGATGTTGTTAGATAGATTGTAGATGAAGTGGGGTTCGGCCCATTTTGTGTGGGGTTGTCGCGCCTTCAGGCGAGCAGGGCCCTCATGGGTGCACTTGTAGAGTGATGGTGGGACACCACCAACTCCTTTCATTTCCTTGCTACCGAGGACATGTTGATGACCCCGTACGACTTTTTGATGCTGACGGGCCTCGACGTGGCAGGCCGACCAATCCCATACGATACCAATATGGGTGAGTGGGAGGCAGCTTGGACTTATCTGCTCGAAACCCATCCGCCGACCGACAGATCATCAGGCATGGTTAGGTACACCTGGTTCGCCAATCAGTACAGGAGGACTACGCCTGAGACTGTTGAGGCCATAGAGCAGTATGCCCGCAGATTTCTGATGTTCCTTCTCGGGACCACACTGTTCTCCGACCGGGGAAACACGGTCGGGCTATATCTTCTCAGTGCTCTGGTAGACCTATCACAGGTTCGGCACTTTCATTGGGGTGGCGTTGGCCTCGCTACCCTTTACTGCTATATGAGCGCGACCTCCAGCGAACGGGGGAACATAGTAGGTGGCTATTGGAGAGCTTGGGAGGTACATTCTGCCCTCTTGGTTTTCATTTCTGCTTTTCATTATCTGTACACTGCACACTGCACACATCACATTACATCATGCCACAAAAGCTAAATGCACTATTCACACTGAGCCGCACTCCGCTGCGTTTTCTGTTCCTCTATGCCGTGGCATGATGTTGAAATCCGATAACTCATGTCTTTAGCTTTTGCGAACAAGAGATGTGTCCCACTTTCGAAGACTTCCAAGCTTTAATGGAATCCGAGCGCGATGAAGAAATCTTGCCACAATTCCGCTTCGACCACGTCCAAGCCTTAGGACGGATGTGCGAGCTCACTTTGCATGACGCTCGGTCATTGACTCGCGATGGAGTACTGGACATCCCCAGCTTGATTCGTCGGTTTTCTGATGCCGGTGATCGCGACGATCATCATTGGCAGCGCTGTCGGCGACACGCGCTTTGCTTGTGCATGTTGTCCCATTTCTTGCTTGCTCCAGGTTTCAGAGGATCTAGCGTCCATTTGATTGAGGTTGGCCAAGGCCTAAAAGAGGGCAAGAACTGCATCGCCATGACGCTAGATGAGACATTGATGGGTTTGGACGCTTTCTATCATCGAGAGACGACTAGATTCGCGGGGAGTCCACTACTGCTGCAGGTAATGTTTCCCACCCTATCTCACAAATATTTCTCACATCACTCGGTCCTTAGGCTCGGTTTTTTCTCTCAAAACCCTTTTCTTACTTTTCTCTCAATGTACACCTCTCTATTCTTTAATCTCTCATTTTTCATCCCTCCCCAGATATGGTTGATGGATAACTTGAAGGTTGTGGACTCATGTCCAGCATATTCAGCTCGCGGCTATTTCTTCCGATGACGTCTAGTCGATGCCCTTGATGAGGGATGGTGGTGCGAATGGATGTGCAGTTTGTCTGCTGCCAGTATTACTTGGCGCTGCCCCTGTCTCAATTTACCGGCGATGAGCTACAGTATAACTCCCTTGCCCGGGATTCAGTTAATCAGCTTGACACACTGTGTCCTTTATTTCCCATTTCGATTCCGGTGCCAATTTGGACATGATCAGACTTGCCCGGCGGAAGTGATAGAGTACCCTGCTGCATTTCCAGCCCGAGGCGCACAGCTAGCTCGGTATGCCACAGCATGGAGGATGAGAGAGCTTCTGGCCCCCGCTCTCAATTTCAGTTGCAGCCAAAAGGTGCAGGTTGGGCCTACGTTGGTATCAGAGGCTTCCACAAGCTCTGGGAGGGGGCGCAGGAACACCTGACTTGACTATGCCCCGAATTTATTGCTTTATCAGTACTTTCAAGTTTTCTTTATGAATGTAATAAAAAACAACTTCAATTTGTATGCAAGAGTAGGAGAACTTTGTACTGAAATCAATGTAATTGAAGGTTGTGGGTACTGAAAATTTTTCGTTTGGTCAGAAAATGGTCTAAGTCGTAAAAAGATTAATTTGAGCAAAATCAACTTTTATTAAAACTTTCGAAAACCATTTTCGATATGGATCACAACAGGACACGCCCGAGATCTATCACTGAGATGTACAACCCCGGATCCCAGTAACTAGAAAGTTTCCCCTACTCTGAATAGCATTGCACTGGAGATCACAACCGAGCTTTTGAATGCAGAGTAGAAAAAGATAACCAACATGATCACATGGACGAAGTTGATTTGGAAGTGTTTATGGCTGGACTTCAGAATGAAGTTGCCTACGTATCCCAAAGATGGGAATCAAGCCTTACGTAGTTCGGTTCAAGTTCACTCGTGTATTAACACTCTCCTTTTGCGCTCTAACTTTTGCCAAGGCTGCCCTTTCTGGGTTTTCAACCAAGCGAGCTCAGTTTTTATTATTTCAAATTTTTCATGCTCTAACTTTTGCCTAGGTCGCCCTTTCGGGTTTTCGGCCTAGCGAGCCACACAAGGATAGTATTTCTTCAACTTGTCCATGACGGAACCAATACCCATAATGACGAAATCTCAACTTCGATAGGCAGAACAACCTCCATCCCATGAACCAAGGAATACGGAGTTGCCCCAGTAGAAGTTCGAATTGAAGTCTGGTAGCCCCAAAGAGCAAATGGCAGCTTATCTGGCCAATCCCTGTAGGTTTCTACCATCTTTTGCAGAATGTGCTTGATGTTCTTGTTGGCGGCCTCAACAGCTCCATTGGTTTGCGACTGATATATGGATGACTTATGAAAAGCCACATTGTACTTCTCCAACAAGTCGATCACCTCCTTTTTGAAGTGGGAACCATTATCCGAAATAATCTCATTCGAGACCCCATAGCGACAGATGATGTTGTTCCTGATGAACTTAGCAACGTGTCATGCCTTCAACACTGCGTAAGATTGGGCCTCAACCCACTTCGTGAAGTAGTCTATCGCTACCAAAATGTACTCATGCCCATTGGACCCCTTTGGAGTGACAGCCCCAATCACATCAATTCCCCAGACTGAAAACGGCCATTGCAAAGTCATGTTGTACAGCTTTGACGGCGAAATCTTCATGCGATTTGCATGGATTTGACACTTGTGCCATCGCCGGACAAAGCCAATACAATCCTCCTCCATAGTGGACCAGTAATAACCCTGTCTGAGGATCTTCCGGGCTAACATCACCCCGTTCATGTGTGCTCCGCACTCTCCTCCATGGATGGCCTCCATCAGGCGCTTAGATTCTTCAGCATCAACACATAGCTTATGCATCTTGAGATGACCCCTCTTGTACAGTTTACCCCCGCAGACGATAAACTGAGCAGCCATTCTTCGAATTGCCCTCTTATCTTTGGCATTTGCCCCTGGCGGATGCACCTCCTTTTCCAAGAAGTTCCCGACGTCGTAATACCAGGGGTTCTCATCTTGTACCTCATCTATGGCAGTAATCAGCTCATAGGTCGGCACGAATTTCTGTTCAACTATGATCGGACGCATCTGGACTCCGAAAGGGATGTCTATCATAGAAGATAGAGTTGCTAATGAATCAGCGAACCAGTTGTTCTCTCTTAACAGATGAGCGAAGTTTAGTTTCTCAAACCGAGGAATCAGAGCGTCCAAGGTTTGGTGATAGATTCTCAACTTTTCTTCTTTAACTTTCCAATCTCCTTTGGCTTGAGATACAACAAGGTTCGAGTCCCCGATGACATCCAACCGTTTTGCCCCGAGCTCCAGGGCGGCTTCTAATCCAGCAATACATGCCTCATATTCTGCCCCATTGTTCGACACTTTTAACCGGAGTTTGAATGCTAGAGGTATACAGGAATTGTCAGGCGCTATCAGTAACACCCCTATCCTAAACCCGTATTGGTTTGATGCTCTGTCAAAGTACATCGTCCAAGTCTCTTCTTTGACATGTAGAGTGGCCTCGTCTGGGAGCAAATACTCAACTGCTTCATGCCCTTCAACTGGGTGGTCGGCTAGGAACTCTGCTACCGCTCTCCCTTTCATTGACTTGCGCGTCATGCACTTCAGATCAAATTCGGAAAGCAGAAACAATCAATGAGCTAGCCTACCCGTAAGTGTTGGTTTCTCGAAGAGATATTTGATGGGATCTAATATCGAAACCAGTATTACAGAGTGAGCTAACAGGTAGTGCCTCAGCTTCCTAGTAGCCCATACCAAGGCCAGACAAGCCTTCTCCAGCAAAGTGTAGCGAGTCTCGTAATCCAGCATTTTCTTGCTCAGGTAGTAGATAGCTTTCTCCACTTTGTTCTCAGACTCCTGTGCAAGCATGCTGCCCATTGTCGTTTTAGTCACTGAAAGGTACAGAATCAATGGTTTCCCTAGCTCAGGCAGTGACAACACAGGTGGGTTCTGTAAATATTGCTTGATCTGCTCGAAAGCGACTTGGCATCGGTCGTCCCATTGGAACTTCTTCCCTTTCTTCAGGAGACCAAACAATGGTTCACAAATCAAGGTTAATTTCGCAATATATCGTCTTATGAATTGCTTTTTACCCAGAAAGCCTCGCAACTCCTTTTCAGTCCTTGGTGGTGGCATTTCTAAGATGGCCTTGATTTTGGAAGGATCAACGTCGATACCCCTTTGTGTGATCAAGAACACCAACATTCTCCCTGCTGTAACACCGAATGTACATTTCTGAGGGTTCAGCCGCAACCGATACTCCCTGATCCGTTGGAAGAATTTCTGCAAGGCGGTGTAGTGGCCCTCTCTTTCCTTGGACTAGAGAATCATGTCGTCCACGTACACCTTAACCTCTTCATGGATCATATCATGAAAAATCGTGGTCGCAGCCCGTTGATATGTAGCTCCAATATTCTTCAGCCCAAATGGCATTACCCTATAATAATAGGTTCCCCACAGGGTGGTGAAAGCAGTCTTCTCCCTATCTTCGGGTGCCATCAAAATCTGATTGTAGCTTGAAAACCCATCCATAAATGAGAGCAGTGCATGCCCAGCAGTGAAGTCCACTAACTCGTCGATATGCGGCAGAGGAAAGTTATCCTTCAGACTGGCTTTGTTCAAATCACTGAAGTCCACACATACCCGAATTCTACCGTCCTTCTTCGGCACCAGAACTATATTGGCCAACCAAGTAGGGTATTCAGATACCAACAGGAACCCTGCGTCAATCTGCTTGGTGACCTCTTCTTTAATCTTCAGAGCCCAGTCCAGGCGGATCCTTCAGAGCTTCATCTTAACAAGTCGGGCCTTTGGGTCAAGAGGGATCCGGTGTTGTACAATGTCAGGATCAATTCCAGGCATGTCTTCGTAGAACCACACGAAAACATCTTTGAAATCTTTTAATAAAGCGACTAAGCGCTCGTGCTCCTCCGAAGACAACGTGGACCCGATCTGGACCAGCTGAGGGTCCTTCTCAGTACAAAAATTAGTTGTGGTGATTTTATCAACCAAGGGTTTTACAAACCTCTCCTTCTTTTGATCACGAAAATATTGCAAAACTAGAGGAATTTCTTCCTCGTCGTTTTCATCAAAATTTTGAAAGTCTTGATTAATGCAATAAATTAAAGGCACAGAAAAGTACTCAAAAGCCACAGCCGTATCATTCTCATTAATAATATCTAGCTCGCCTGATTCCTCTGTTACAATAGACTCAAAGGAAAAAAAAAAAAACGACCTGCACAAGACAGTGGCATCTGGGTTATCACCCCCAAGGATATCGGACTCAGACTCAGACGAGCTGGAACCTGGTTCCGACTCCACAGACTCGGTGGAATCAGGTTCCGGCTCACTACCTGACCCGGTGCTACTCAATAAAAAGCCCTCCTCGTATTGCTAAACGAGGGAGGGTGCGATGGATGCATCCAGAATGCTTGAAGATGGGCTCACAGCGGCTTCATTCCCAATCATGGACACCGAGAAGTTATCCCCCAAGCACTTCTGTATGATCTGAGGATCTACGAGGAGACAAGCCAGCGCTACCCCCATTTCAATTTCTGTGCTCTTAGAATCCTCTTCCTTGCACTGTTCAGCCTCAGCTGGTGGATCTGTCTGCTCTTCGGCAACATCATCCCCGGACAATTGCAAGTCAAAGAAAATCTCGAATCCCAGCAAGCGCTGCCTCTCTGTATTTAGCCATTGCTCTGGGAAGCCGTAGAATGGGAAGTCTTCCCCCTCCCAGACAAAGCGTCTGTTCAGGGTACCCTGGATAGGTCGGTGTATCAACTCATAATGCTTCCCGGCCTGCTTGGCTCTGGCTCTTCTGGCCATCTCTTTTCCTTTCCTCACCCAGTCCTCCTTGGTAGGCAGATAACCTAAACGAAAGGTATGTGGGTTATGCGGCACTTCGGCCGATGCTGCAACGCCTTTCCGGCCACTTTGCCCTAATCCCATCCCGGGGATGTGCTGGAGCTTGTTCATAAGTTAGATAGACTGTGCACTGATATATAGACCCTCATCAACAACTAGGATATTCTGTACAACCTGGGCATTAGCTAGGGTAAATCCTGACAAAAACACATCCTTCGCGCCATGCTCAACCTCCAGAACTGGTGTAGAAACCTCCGGCGGCGGATGGATTGAAGAATTTCCAAAAACGATGGCCACCCCCTTCCCGTGGGGGTACTTCAGCATTTGGTGCAAGGTGGAAGAGACGGCTTTCACATGGTGCAGCCACGGCCGCCCTAGAAGTAGATTGAAGGTTGCGGGAACGTCCAAGACATGAAACTCATTGTCCCATTGCCTCGGACCAACCTGAGTCCAAATTTGTACAGTCCCCATCACCTTTCAACTGGTATTGTCATACGCCTGTATCACCTGGGCAGTAGGCACAAAATCCGTGGGCTTCAACCTGATAGCATATGTCGTTCTCGACGGCCACCCCCTTCCTGGGGGTACTTCAGCATTTGGTGCAAGGTGGAAGAGACGGCTTTCACATGGTGCGGCCACGGCCGCCCTAAGATTAGATTGAAAGTTATGGGAATGTCCAAGACATGAAACTGAATGTCCCATTGCCCCGGACCAACCTGAGTCTGAATCTGTATTGTCCCAATTACCTCTCGGCTGATATGGTCATACGCTCGTATCACTTGGGCAGTAGGCACAAAATCCGCGGGCTTCAACCCGATAACATATGCCGTTCTCGATGGACACACGTTGATAGCAGATCCTGTGTTAACAAGGACCACCGGCACCCATTTCTCTCTACACTCGACAGAGATATAGAGCGGTTTGTTATGATTTGAGCCCTCAAGCGGCAGTTCCTTGTCAGTGAAGGTTAAGGTCGGGGAAGCTCCTCCTGGGAAAACCAAACCCTACCAACTGCTTGGGTGTGGTATCAATTGAAAGTTTTGCCTTGTCCATAGCAGAAATGACGGAATGTCTGTGAACTCTTCAGGCGATAAGTAGTTCCTAGATAGAGATGTCTACTTGAATTTTCTTAAGTTGTTGCAGTACAGCCTCCTCATTCAGTAGTTTTTCTTTCTGCTTTTCTGCCTCTTTTTCCTTTCTGGACGTTTCTGGCTGATCCAAATGTGGTGGTTGAAGTACCGCCCATTTCTAGTTATGTGGTCAACCTCCTCTACATACCAGGTATCGACTGGTTGGTTCCGTCCCCAATCTTCGTCGGTGTGGGCAAGACGTAAGTCATCGTCTTCCGACCACATCCCGTCGGCGACCGACAGATAGTTGTCCGGTCCCGTTGCAACTGTTCATGTGCTCACAGCACATTTCATCCCCGCAGGGGCTTTGGCCTTCCTAGACCTCTCAAGATCCTTGATCTTTTCCTGCTCAAGCCGCTTCAGTGCAGCCTAATGTTCAGTCTCTTCTGTACTCAAATTGCTTGGATCCCGAGCAAAATTCTTAACACCGGTGCTCTCCGGCGATCCCTTCTAATTCTCGGCCATTCTGGCCACAACTGATGTTCTCGCTTTTGATTGCCCCTGTTCTGTTTGAGACACCCCAACAACATTTGGCTCGTCGTTAAGCCACCCAGTATTTTCTGCCGATCCATCCAAGTGGAACCAATTGAAGTTTGCATCTCCTGAGTCCTGCTCATTGAAGAACTGTAGATCTATAATGCCCTCTTCCAGCTCTGTTAGGTCATCTAACCCCTGACCAGGTCCATCATCCCGAACCATACTGATCTCTACCCCAACTGGCAGCTCTACCTCCGGTTTAACTTGACCTGTTGATGTGATATAACCGCTCGGGTTGAACGTAAAGTTCCCAGATCCCTCAGGCTCTAAATCAACATTTCCATCTGCCTCCAAAGTCGACCCAATTCTATCTTTGATAGTCACCACCACCGGTTCAGGTTGGGTTTGGGAGGTGCTCAACATGCACAAGTCTGTGGTGTCCGGGATGAACACCTCAGTCTTGGGTAGGTGTGAGGACGTGATATATATGCTTGGGTCATATGGAATGGCCACGGTTTGGATTAGGTTGATGTGTTTGGGCGGTGGAGCTTGGTTATGTGGTGGGAGGGGGTTGGTTGTGACATTTGGTTTCTCTGGAGGTGCAATCACCTTATTGTCAATAAGATCCCGGATCTCATGACGCAGTCTGAAGCACTGGTCGGTGTCATGACCATGCTGTTGGTGAAAGGCATAGTATTTGGCTGGGTTATGGGAAGCAGGAAGCTTGTTTGGTAATGGCCGCAGCTCCAGGGGCTTCAAATGCCCTTTCTTGATTAGAACCCCCAGAGCATTAGACAGGGGCATGTATAGTGGAGTAAAGGTTCTTTGGCCTCGGGGTGGATATTTGGCTGTTTGCAAGCTGGCTCTGGATGCACTGGTGAATGGGGTTGCTATTTTTGTTGTGGTGGTGGTGACCATACTCATATCGAAAGTTCTGGCAACTATGGCACTACTCAGGCCTACATTGGAACTATGGGTAAATGCCTTTTTGGGCTGCTCTCTCTCATGGTCGATCAGACCCTGTTTTATGGCATCCTCAATCTGTACCCCGATCTCGTGTAAGTCTGCAAAGGTGGGAAGGTGTAAGATGATCATCCTTTGCATCAGTTTGGGTTGGAGATTGCACACAATCATCCGTATCTGATGCTTGTCGACCGGCCTGGTGGTCATAATAGAAGCTTTGGCCCTCAAACAAGTTACAAAGTCGGAGAGGCCCTACTTTGGCTTTTGCCTCGTTGTCTCGAGATCACAAGTTGTGATTTTGATCTGCGTGTTGTGGGAGTATTAAGCTACAAAGGCCTCAGCCATCTCCTCTCAGCTTCTCTTGACAGAGTCCTCTAGCTTTGCGTACCAAATAGCCGCAACACCCAACAGGGTCCGGCCGAAGTGGGAAAGCTTTTGCAATCTAGAGAGGCCTATTAGCCTTAGGATATCCGAAAACAATCACAGGTGTACCATGGGGTCCCCAGAACCGTCAAAACGGTCTATGTGTCGCATCTTAAACTAGTCCGGCAAAGTCACCGCCGAGTCAATATAACCATCCTCTATGACTGGAATGGAATTAACGCCTTGAGCTCTTTTGAATAGCTTTTCTAGCTTGCTCACCTTTAGCGCTGTTGGGTCCATCTCAGATTCAAACGGTGTATCTATCGAGAAGGCTAGTGTCTTTGAAATCTGTGGTAGAACTGGTGGCGGGACTTGCCTTGTTGGAGCGTCCGTATCTTCCTGGACGTTTGCAGCATCCCCGAGTATTCGAACTCTAGGTAGAGATGGGGGTGGATTCGAAGCAGATGCTCCGGCTTGTTGTGGTTGCTGTTGTTGCTGAAGTCTGGCAATCAACTCTGTTTGCTAGGCTATAACCTCAGCCTGATGCACGGAAAACTCTGCCTGATGGGCAGCATTCTGCTGCATGGCTTGTATCGTCTCTTTGAGCTGACGTATCACGTCCTCGATACTGGCCATAAGGTGCTGATCTGACTGAGTAATAGGTATATCTCTCTGCGGTAGAAATGGAAGCCTCAGCTCGACTATTCACTGGTGGGGTGGATAAGGACCACTGATCTGGTAACCACTGTACTGATGCACTGCGCCTAACTGACCTCCGTCTAGTAACCGGGGGTGAAGACACAAACACTGGTTGTCCGTTAACTAGATCCTCAGATCGGGAAAGTCTTCGACCTCTAGTCTAGAGTGCTTGGGTAATATCTACCTGGTCGGAAGCAATGATGCTAAACTACCTTGCAAAAAGATAAATAAAGCATAATAAGGAAGCATACAACCAGAAAAAACGGACAGCATTTCGTCTTAAAATAAAGACAACACACAGTTGGTATTTGTAAGCCGAACATACTGTTCTCAACATTGATCACTGTCCCCAAATCACTGCCTTGAATCTGATACCCTCAGGTATAACTGATTCTCCAAAAATACTGATGCCCGCAGGCTTGATACCTAGACTTGCAAACTGATACATGCATTCCCTGTGGGGGCACACTCTAAAAGCACATAGCAAGCAAGTGAGAGCCAAAACACCCCTATGGAGGGGTAGGGTTTCCCTATCCTATCTTGTCAGGAGCTAGGGTTTCACTACACACAGTGGTTTCAAACAACCTACAATCGGGTAGGCAACCTGTCCTAGTTTGAAATGGTCACTATGCATTCCGATATGCACTAGGTCGAATGGTCAAAAAGGGTGCCTCGGTAAAAATCGAGGTTTGTGTTCCCGTCGTGGCAGAGCCCGCAATCGATCAGCGTTATGGCACGTTTTTCCAAGCAAGCCTCCGACAAACTGTTCAGGAATAGCATACGAAAAACACGGTGTCCTAGGCGCACCAATGCAAATGCAATGCAAAGAGACACATAAGTACAAACAAAACAACATATCATGAGTTCGAGTCAAGTTCTCTAAATCCCCAGCAGAGTCACCAGAAACTGTAGACCGCGAGGGCACAAATCGTGGTTCTTAGCTGCTATAGTTTGGACTCCTATCACGGTTCTAAATCTAATCTCACAAAGTGCGATGTAAGACTGATAAATCACCAAAGAGTCTAAATCCGGCAAATCGTTTTGGAAAATCGATTTTAATCAAAAAGCGCGAAACATAGACTGCTTTGTCAGATTTCAGAGTCGCCACGTAAATATTTTATTTTGAGAAATTTAGGAAACCCTGACTCGTGCCTAAGGCCACGTGTCCGTCATCACCAAAGTTGCCTCGGCTTGGGAACTTGGGTACGAGAGGGGAAGGTCTTGAAATGAGCACCCCCGCTCGCCCGATCAAAGATCGCCCTCTAGTAACATGATATGTTGTTTTTGAAAACACATGAGTTCTTATTCCGGTTTATTAGCTAGCTTACTATGTGATGCGCACAACATACAAGTATAGACTAAATCGCTCAAGTTGGAACAAAATATCTCATGTTTGCTTTTGAAAATGGTTTGAAGTTGCCACTCGCAAGTAGGCTAAGTCGCGGATTTGCCACCCACAAGTAGGCTTAGAAAACATGATTTTGCCACTCCAAGTGGGCTTAAAATGCACATTTTGATGAATTGTTCCAACTCGAGCAATGAAGCCTTCATCCACAGGCATTCAAGCAGTTATAGCAATTAAGCACATGGCCTCGTGGTAAGCATACTACCATGGCAGCCACTTACACACATGCAAGGATGCTGAAGCATAAAAGCTTACCTAGTACTCCGAGCCAAAAAGGAATCTAGTTAGTAATCAATGCTTGATCCTAGCTATGTTAAGAATGCCTAATGCAACACATGCAAAAATGCGACTAAGATAGGCTCGGCTATTGTAAGATATCATCTGAGTGTGATTAGATAACATGTATTCAAATTGGTATTGAAATACAATGCAGTTAGTATGATGCGCCGAGCCCGGTGCATGCAAGACAGATGAATGATGCAAACATGCGAGCATAAGGATGGTAATTGAAACATGCCCTAAAACTAACCATCAAAAGCTAGTAAATAAAAAGGAGAATGAAATGGGGGTTGGAAGACATTCATCACACACGCACACTTATTGCAAAAGTTGTGCCCTCTTGACGAAGGGTCCAAAATAATAAGCTAACTAGCCAATCTAAACTAATTAAACTAATTATTACAAAACAAAACTAATCAACTAATCCTAGTTAACTAATTAGTTACAAAGCGCAAATGAATTGCTAAGTACATTAACTAACTAAGTACAAAACCAAAGCATTACCTAGCTAGGCAAAAAAGCTAAGTAAACAAGTAAAAGAGGAGCCTCGGGGCGGGAAGTGTATGCATGCTCGGTCGCCTTGTTCAGAAATCCATTACGATGCCCCAACTTTTCTCTGTTTGCATTTGTTTTTAGAACATTGCACAAAGCTCCAGATAGGTTCTACTCCATCATGGGGACCCCCGGGAGGGTTGCCGACCAGTTTATGGTGGTGTAGACCACCTATAGACCACCTATAGACCACCCAAGTATGCTGCAGGCCAGAAAAAGTGGTCGGCCAGCTACTTTTTCTGGTCTGCCGACTAGAAAATTCTGCCTAACTTCATTTTGCTGCAACAAAGAACAAGAAGCGGCATGGCAGTGTATATGCAAGATATGTGTGCACAACCACTCTCCCTATCATTTCTTAAGCTCAAGGGAGTGCGGTTCTCGACTCTCGGGCCACCAACCGAGCATCGCAATGCATGATGGCCGAGAAGCTGAGTTTGCACAATTCAATGTCAATGAATGCACAAATAACACATAACGGCCTTAAACTCTATCATGCATGATCAAGAGTGTCGGCGACTGAGAAATGAGGCACGTTTCATCACTTGAAGTATAAAACGTCCCTCGTTTCTCGTGTTTGGATTAACACCCTATCCAAACACAATGCAACACAACACAAGCATGATCAACCTATCAATGCTAATGGCATGCAAACACAATGCAAGGTAACAACATGATCTTCTATGAGTGTTAGAATGGCATGCTCAAGATTTTATCATGCAAACAATGCATGCATGGCAAACTTAAAAGCTATGGCCTCAAGGCAAATGAAGTGCATCATACATGAACCATGCAAGACAATGCTCAAATGGCCAAATCAAACATGGACAGACCTGAGATACTTCAAAACAGTGGCCAAAACTCAACAAAACCTAGGCACAAAGAGCATGGAATGCACATTCAACTCATGGCTCGCAAGCAAGGCATAAAAGCACAACTCTTATATGCAATTAAAGAGTGACATGCATGAGAATATGGCAATGCTACATGCTCTGAAATGAGGTGTTAAATGATGCCAAATCATCCAAACAACACAAATGAGGCATGCTAGAAGGCCTAGAGCATAAGGCTAGTTAAGAGCAATACACATGGAGCATGCAATACTAAGCTTAAACCACTAAACCAGCTTTGGACAGAGCTTAACCATGCCAAGTTAGGGGCCAAGAATATGTCAAAATGGAGCTCAACAGCTTAGGCAAACATGCATACACATTGGCTCACAAACAAGGCATGAAGACACAACTTTCAAACACATTGAAGGAGTGGAAAATGTGAGAGTGTGGCAATGAAATATGATCTGAAATCATGTGAGAACTGAGGCTATACCATGCAAACATCACATTCCAAGCATGCTAGAGACTTTGAAACTCAAAGCTAATGAGCAAGATTGCACTATGGCTATACAAAGCAAGGTATTCATGACCCAAAACACTCAAAACAGAGCTTAAGCATGGAAAAACATGGACAAAATCATGCTGGAGTGTAGTCAAAATAGGCTAGAATGATGGTCCAAAGTATAGACCATGTTAGGCTAGCAATGTAGAATTACACCATAAGTGTATGAAACACTCAAGAGACAACCAAACCAGCCAAAAACAGAGTCATATCTGATCCAAAATGTCACAAAAACAAGCTTAAACAAAGCCACAAAGGAGTGTAAACACATAAGCACTTGAAAATGAAGCTTTTTTTAATTTAAAGTTAGGCCTAAAACATCATGCAAAGATGGCCAAATGTTTAAGCAAAACAAAGCTTAAAGAGGAAAAACACTCACCCTTGAAGAACAATTTGGAAAACAGCAAGCTCTGAGGCAAAAACTAGCTTAAAACCACTCAAATGAAGCTCCCAAGTACCTTAGCAACAAGAGGAAGGTATTTGAGTAGGTGTTTGTGTGCAAAGGTATGAGGAAGCAACACGTTAAGGCACAAATATATAGAGAGATATAGAGAGAGAGTACACTTTTTTGCTTTTCAAATTTCTGAACCTGGAAAAGCAAGAGAGAGCCTCCCTCTTATAGAACTCCAAGCTTCAAGCTTCTTGGAGAAACTAGAAGCCTGGTACAATCCCTCCATAATGCAATCTGTGCTCTCCAACTGGCACAGCTGGCATCCATAACCTTTGCAGAAAATGCAGGAAAGCTGCCGACCAATTAAAGTGGTCGGCCAGCTACTTGCACTGGTCGGCCGATCAGTGAAAGTGGTCTCCAAGGAGACAAAGTGGTCGGCAAGGGGTAGGAGTGGTTTGCATAAGGAAAGCAAGGTGATGGCAAGGCTGCCGACCACTTTTGGTGGTCCAAAAACCACCAAGGCTAGTTGGCCGACCAGAAAACTAGCTGGTAGGAAGGAAACATACTTTTCAGGGAGAGAAACTGGTCTACAACCCTTATTCCACCCTCCAAGCAATGAAAACAAGGTTTGTGCCAAAAACAAACCAAAAGGATGCAAGACAAGAGTTCGCGGGTCAAGGCGCGTAGCTGGAAGCCTCGAAAACTAGTCTACGGGCACCAAAAGTGGTCTACGGGAGGGAAAAGTGGTCTACGGCCACAAAAAGTGGTCTACAAGACCACTGTGCCCCTCTAGACCAAGGCAACAAGGCATGGTCCAAAAACCAAGCCAAGAGGAGAACGTTAAGCAGTCCCGAGACAAGGCGCGCGACTGAAGACTCCGGAAACTGGAAACTAGCCTAGAAGAGGGAAAAGTGGTCGACGACCACAAAAAGTGGTCTACATACCTCTCTCTCCCTCCAGGCAAGGGAGAAGAATGTTTGGTTCAAAAACCAAGCCGAAACACAAAGGAAAGAGTTCAGAGGCCCGGAGGCAAGGTACTCAGCCGAAAACTCTAGAAACTCGAAATGAGCACAAACATGCACGATCATCGAGCGCTCAAATGATGACGTTTGAGTCTTAAGGTTGGTAAAAAATGGGGTGTCTACACTATGCAAGATACCCAAAGCATAACTTGATGAAAACAAATTTAGTAGCAACTTCCGATTTACCTCTCAAAAAAGTTACAATGTGTTTAAAGGATACACGTTGTTCATGTTGACAAGTGACGAACATCGCGCATCGAAAACATAGTGTCGAGCTTCCAATGAGACAATCTTAACCAAACAGGGAACAATCCTTTCAATTCTTGAAGACCAAGGACGCAACATCATCAGAACCCCAAGAGAAGCCGCCAGCCACCTGCCCGCCACAAGGGAAGGCCGCCGGCTGGGTGCCAGCCACTGGTGAGCCTTGCTGGCCATCAGTGGGCCTTGCTGGCCACTTGCCGGCCAACGATGGCAGATTCAGGGCTTTTCGGTCATTTATCCTCGGGTCTTTAAGTATGAGCAACTAGGGCTCATTTCCTTATAACCTTATGTCCAAAATCTCTCCCCCTCTCTCTCTAGACACTCCTTTGCTCTAGATTTGTGCTTTTTACGCGTTTTCCAACACCCTACGCGAAGTTGATTCGCTAAACCCTCTTTGTTTCCTTCACTTTGAACCGATTGAAATTTGATTTCGGTGTTTCTTTCCTCATTTCCATCGTTCTAGGCTTATTCCCTTCGAGTTTCTCTCGAGTTTTGTGCACTTTTCCTAACTTTGAATTTTTCCTCCATTTACTCTCTCCTAGGGTTTGACTTTTTGCAAGTTTACCATTTTTCTTCACTTTTTCACCTATTCGCACACATTTCTAGATGGCGGACGAGATTCCTCAAGACGGGGCTCCCCTCGAGATTCCCCCAGTAGTTCCACCTGTTCTCGAGGTAGAGGAGCCGGTAGCTGACCTTGAGGCTGACCTAGAGGCAGAGTTCGAGCCCGAGCCCGAGCCCGAGCTCGAGGCAGAGCCAGAGCCGCTACCGCTGAGGGTACGACCTTTCGATCTAGCGAGATATCATCCTCTAACACACATATTGCCCACCTCCGGAGGCATCAGACATTTCACCGAGCTTCCTCGTTGCATGCCGGAGAACCTTCTGTTGAGGGAGCCGGCTTCTCACTTGTCAGCGATTGTCGTTGAGGTACGAACATTGTTTTCATGCATTTTTGCATTTCTTTACTTGCATTTCCAGCATTGCCTTCATCTGACAACATTTCATGTACTACCTTTATCTGATTTTTCCTTGCCTTTTGCATCTATTTTCTGGCACAGGGCGAGGGTCGTGCTTTCTGAGGGTACGATGCTACGACCGCCCGAGATTGGTTCGACGAGCCCTCTTGATATAGATGTGGAGGAGTAAGAGGCAGCCTAGTTCAAGCTGCTGGGGGCATATCCATCCATATACCGGACGGGGAGGGTCAGATACACTTGGTTTGCTGAGCGATTCAAATGGACCAAGCCTGAGACGATAGAGGAGATTGAGTAGTACGTCAAGGGCTTCCTGATGTTCGTTTTCAGTACCACCTTGATTTTTATATTTTTACCTCATTTCTTTTTTGTTTATAGCACTCTGAACATTGTAGCTTCAGAGAGGTTTTATATTTTCTTTAAAAACTTGTATTCTGCTTTTGTAAAGGCAGCCATGATCGAAATGAAAACAGTTTTTATGAAAAAGTATTGTATTTTTCATGATGAGCACCACATTACATGAAATGGACATGGAATCAAATTGGCCAAGATACCATTCTTGATTGAAACAAAACTTAATTAGGTAATGAACCGACCAACAACTGAAATGTGAAATACAACATACAAACTCGATAAACATCACAACAACAACTCGATAAACAAAACGACAATAACACGATAAACAGAACAACATACCACTCAATAAGCAAAATAACACAAATACAACTCGATAAGCAAAACAATTCAAATAGAACTCAACAAACTTGCAAAAGCCCAAAAAGACTCAAAACAAGACTCTAAAACACACAAAGAGCAGAACAAAATACATGCTTCCAGCACTGTTCAACACAAAGGTGGACAGCAGACTTGAGCAGAAGGTTGCTGACCACAAATAGAGGTTGCTGGTCGTATGCCAGCCATGAGAAGTGGCCTGCCGGCCATCAATGCGGCTTGCCGGCCATCAATGCGGCTTGCCGGTTACCTGCTGGCCACCTGCTGGCCATCAATGCGCAAGACCTCTAGATTGTTCACACTTGGCTTCCACTCACTGCCTTATCTTCTATAAAAGGTTTAGCTAAGTGATTTCTTCATTTCAGCTGCAAATTCTTCACAAATGGAGCCATTTCTCACCCAAAAACTCTCAGATTGGATTGCAACTTTAGATGGCTCAAAAAAGGTAAATTTTTGGGGTTTTGGCATAAATGCACTTTTCTCTCTAAGCCGTTCTTCGCTTTACTTTCCATTTCTACATGCCACAGCTAGATGCTGGAACCCGATTACACATGTTTTCATCTTTGGAGGAGAAGAGATATGCCCGAAAATCGAAGAATTTCAAGTGCTAATAGAATCCCGGCACGATGAGGAAATCATACCTCAACCTCGTTTCGGCCACATCCAAGCTTTGGGACGGATGTGTGGGCTTACTCTACACGAGGCTCGATCTTTGGTTCACAACGGGGAGTTGGATATTCCCAGTCTGATTCATCACTTTTCCGACGTCGATAACCAATGTGACCTTCTTCGGTGGGGTTTTAGGCAACATGCCCTTTGCATGTACATGTTGGCTCATTTCTTTCTAGGAGGGTCTAGCATTCGGCTAATTGAAGTGGCGCAAGGCCTGAAAGAGGGCAAGAGTTGCATTGGCTTAGTGTTGGCCGAGACTTTGATGGGTTTAGATGTCTTCCATCGGCAAGAGACTACCAAATTTGCAGGGAGTCCACTACTTCTTTAGGTAATGTTTCCCACCCTTTTTAATATGTGTTTCTCACATTTCTTGGCACTCATGCTCTATTTTTCTCTCTAAACTCTTTTCTCACTTTTCTCTCAACATACATCTCTCTATTTTTTAATCTCTCTTTTCTTTCATCCCTCCTTAGGTATGGCAAATGGACAAGCTAAAGGTGGTGGACTATTGCCCTGCATACTCAGCCCGAGCATACTTTTTCCACCAACAGCTAGTGGATTTCCTGAATGAACGATGTGGTGCCACTAGATGTGCAACAGATTTGCTGTTTACATTGCTCGGCATTGCCCCTGGCTTAACCTGACCGAAATGAGCTACAGTATGACTCGGTAGCATGGCATTCAGTTGATCGGCCTAACACACTGTGTATTCTACTTCCCTTTTCGGTTTAGATGTTAGTTTGGACATGATCAGACTTGTCCAGAGGAAGGGGTAGAGTACCCGATTTCATTCCCCATCCGAGATTCACATTTGGCTAGGTACCTCACTACTTGGAAGACAAGAGAGCTTCTGGCTCCTACCCATAGTTTCAGTTGTGCCCTTTCTGGCGAGTGTCTGACTTGGCTCAAAGATGAAGCACAAACCAGGCCCACCTTAGCATTAGAAGCTTCCACGAGCACGAGTGAGGGATGCAGGAGCACTTGACTCATCTATGCCCCTAGTTTACTGCTTTGATTTTTCTTTTCAAGGTTTTTTAATGTAATAAAAGCAACTTTGATTTGTATCGAGAGTTGGAGAACTTTGTATTGAAATCAATGAAATTAAAGTTGTGAGCACTGAAAATTTTCCTTTTGGTTCAAAAATAATCTAAGTTGTGAAAGGTAAAATTTGAACAAAGTCAACTTTTATCAAAGCTTTTCAAAATCATTGTTGAAAAAGATCACCACTTAACACACACAAAATCAATCCTCGAGATGTACGACCCCGAATCCAAAGATCACAAATTGCCCCTTGACTGAATAACACTGCTCAACACTGTAACCAACTCTTCTCTCAGGGTAAACATCTCAACCAAACTTTCAGATGAAGAATGAACAAAGATGACATGATCAAACGCATTGACAGGACAGTTGAATTGGAGGTGCTCACAGCCGAACCTCAGGATGAAGTTGTCTACGTATTCCGAAGATGGAAATTAGGCCTTACGTAGTTCGGTTGAGGTTCACTCAAGTATTAACACTCTCCTTTTGTGCTCTAATTTTTGTCAAGGCTGCCATTTAGGGGTTTCAACCTTACGAGCTCAGTTTTTCCTCATTTTCAATTTTTGTGCTCTAACTTTTGCCTAGGTTGCCCTTCTAGGTTTTCGACCTAGCGAGCCCCTCAGGGATCGTATTTCTTCAACTTGTCCATGTTGATTGGTTGGGAAAATTCTAGGCCATCCCAGTCCATGACAATAATAGCTCCACCTGACCAGATAGTTTTGATGATATAAGGACCAGTCCAATTGGGTCTGAACTTGCCCCTAGGGTCATGGATGGGAGCTCGGTTGTCTTTCAGCAACAAATCCCCTTCTTTGAGATTTCGGGACTTAACCTTCTTGTTAAAAGCCCTGGCAATCCTACGTTCATAACCCTGAACATGGTACAATGTTTTCAGCCTTCTCTTACCAAACAACATTAGTTCTTCGAACCTGCTCTGCTGCCAGTCCACCTCTGCTATTTGACACTCAGCCATGACTCACAGCAACTGAACTTCTATTTTGATTGGCAAAATAGCTTCCATCTCATAGACAAGAGAATAAAGAGTTGCCCTTGTAGACGTCCGAATTGAAGTTCTATAACCCAGAGTGTGAATGGCAATTTGTCTAGCCAGTCCCTATTGGTCTTAACCATTTTCTACAGAATATGCTTGATGTTCTTGTTGGCGGCCTCAGCAGCTCTGTTGGTTTGCAGCCGGTATGTAGATGACTTACGGAAAGCCACGTTATATTTCTCCAACAAGTCGATCACCTCTTTCTTGAAATGGGAGCCATTATCTGAAATGGTCTTGTTTGAGACTCCATAACGACAAATGATGTTGTTTTGGATGAACTTAGCCACATGTGCTGCTTTCAACACTGCATAAGACTGAGCTTCCACCCACTTTGTGAAGTAATCAATTGCCACCAGAATGAATTCATGTTGTAGACACCCCATTTTTGACCGACCTTAAGACTCAGACGTCATCGATTGAGCGCTCGGTGATAGTGCATGTTACGCTCGTTCGAGTTTCCGGAGTTTTGGCTGAGAGCCTTGCCTCCGGGCCTCTGTACTCTTTGTGCTTTGGTTCAGTTTGTGGACCGAATCTTGTTTTCTCTTCCCTGGAGGGAGGGAGTGGTCTTGCTGACCATTCTTTTGTGGTTGTAGACCACTTTTCCCGCTTGGAGACTAGTTTCCAATTTTTGAAGCCTACGGTCGCGCGCCTTGTCTCGGGACCGCTTAACGTTCTCCGTTTGGCTTGGTTTTCGAACCATGCCTTGTTGCCTTGGCCTAGAGAGCCACTGTCATCTGGGAGACCACTTTTGTGGTCGTAGACCACTTTTGGTGCTTGTAGACTAGTTTTCAGGTCTCCTAGTTGCGCACCTCAACCCCCCGAACTCTTGTCTTGCATCCTTTTTGGTTTGTTTTTGGAAAAAACGTTGTTTTCCTTGTTTGGAAAGTGGTACAAGGATGGGAGACCAGTTCTTCCCCTTGGGGACCACTTTCCCTCATGCCAGCCAGTTTTCTGGTCGGGAAGCTGGTTTTCTTGGTCTTTAGGCCACTTTTTTTGGTCGGCCACTGCACCACTAGCTTTGTTTTCAGTGTGCAGACCTTCTCCCACCTTGGCCGACCACTTTTTTCCCTGGCCGACCACTTCCACTGGTCGGCCGACCAGTAGAAGTAGCTGGCCGACCACTTCAAGTGGTCAGCAACTTTTTATAACCTTTTTGGAGATATTTTCTTTGCAGCTGTAATAGCTGGAGGGCACAAAAACCATCCTCCATACACATGTATGGAGAGGTGGCTTTGAGCCCTTAGCTTCCTCAACAAGCTTGAGGCTTGTTTCTCTATAAGAGAGAGGCTCCCCCTCCCTCCTCCAGGTTTAGAAAATTTGGCTGGAGCGATACATATACATATATCTCTATATCTTTCTTTTGGTCTCATATTTGTGCCTTAAAGTGTAATTTCTCCATACTTTAACACACAAACACACACTCAAACACCATCCTTTTGTTGCTGAGGCTCTTAGAAGCTGGTTTGGGTGTTTTTGGTTTGGTTTGAGCTCAAAACGTTACTGGAGTTGTAGCTTCAAAGTGGTTCTACAAGGGTGAGCTTTTAACCCCTTAAACCTTGGTTTTTGCTTAAGCTTTTGAACCTATTTGCATGCTATTTTTGGTTTGACTTTCTACCGTAAAAAGTTCTATTTTTTAGTCTTTAGCATGTTTGTCTAAGGTCACTTTTGTGTTGGGGGTGGTCTACCCCCTTTTAGGCCTTGTTTGGCCTTGTTCTTGTGCCATCTTTTTAAGCAATTGGGATCACCTTGTCTTGGCCTTCCCACCACTGAAATTTAGAGGAATTTCAGTGGTGGAAATAGTGTTTTAAGGTCCCAAATAGGAGAGGGTCATCCCCTCTCCTTGTTGTTTTGAATACTTGCTTTAAATGCCTCCTGTTTGAGCATGTTTATTAAGCTTGTGTTGGCCACATCTCAGCCTATTTTAGGCCTTATTTTGACATGGCATGCCACTATTTTTACTTGGTTTTGTCACTCCTTGCATGCCTTATACACTTGTAGTGTATTTCTCACAAACTAGTCTTGTATGCTTCATGAAGTAGCATGTCTTTCTAGCTTGTTTTGAGTCCATCTCAGCATGTTCTTGGTGTTGTTTTGCCATGATATACCTCTGTTAAGGTTTGGTTTGATAACCCCATGCATGCTCTGTGCACTTGTAGTGCAATTCCATTAACTAGCCTAATGTGTGCCATGCTTTACATTGTCATTCTTGCATGATTTTGACTTAACTTCAAAAAGCTTTTGTCCATGTTTTACTATGCTCTAGCTCTGATTTGTGTTGTTTTGGTCATGCATGCCATGCTTTGTATAGCTATAGTGCATTTTAGCATGTTAGCTTTGTGTATCAAGTCCACTAGCATGCATTGCTTGGCCTATTTGAATGATTTGGCATCATTTGTTATGAGATTTCAGTGCATGCTTCATGGTCATACACTCACATCTTTCACTTATTCCATGCTTTGGAGGGTTGGTCCTTTATGCCTTAAACATGAGCCATTGTGTATGCCTTCATGCCTAAGCTTGCGAGCTATCATTTTAGTGTGTTTTTGGGATTATTTTGCCATGATATAACTCTGATTTTTGTTGGCGAAGCAATCTCATGCTTGGTTTTGAGGTGTAGTGTAACTCTCCCTTTTGGCCTGGCATATTCCATGCTTCATGCCCTTCATGCTAGCTTGTTTTGGCTTCCTTCCATACATGTTTTAGACTCATTTTGACATGTTCTAGGACTATTTTGGGTCGCGTTTGCCATATGCTTCATGTTTTGCATAGTTGTAGTACAAATGCCTATGCTAGCTTTAAGCTTTGGGTACCATAGCATGCTTCATTTGCATCATGTACATGATTTGGCATCATTTATCATGATATTTCAGAGCATGTAACATTGCCATATTCCCACTTCTTTCACTCTTTAAGTGCCTTTGAGTGTTATACATTGTTGCCTTGTTTGTGGCCTAGCATGTATGCCATCTTGCCTAGGTCCTTGAGCTCTCATCTCAGCATGTTTTGGTCTTTGTTTAGACCTATTTGAGCTCTGTCCATGTTTGGTTCATGCATTTGTGCCATGTATTGCATGTCCCCTTTGTAGTCCTTTTTGCTAGCTTTAATGCTTAAGGACCCTAGCATGCCATGCTTGTGTTGTTTGAATGATTTGGCATCATTTCTTGCCTAATTTCAGCGCATTTGGTGTTGTTACACCTCCACATTTGTCACTCCTTGAGCACTCTTGAGAGTTGTGCTCTTATGCCTAGTTGATGGGCCTTTGCATTGAGCATGTTTGTCTTGATCTTCATGCCTTTGTTTTGGTGTTATGGCCACTGATTTGAGCATGACTGAGGTCTGTCCATTTTGGTTTAAGTCCATCGAGCATGTTATGTGAATGTTGTTACATTGTATCATGTTGTTGCATGCTTATGTTGCCTTGCATTGTGTATGCATGCATTAGTGTTGTTCGCATGTCATTAGCTTTGTTAAGTTGCGTATGCCATGTTACATTGCATTGTGTATGCCATGTTGTTTGAATTGTGTATGCCATATTGTTGTTTGCATGCTCATGTTATTTGCATACTTGTGTTGCATTGCATTTTGAGTAGGATATTTGTCCCTTGCATGTTGTTTGCATGCTTGTCCCTTGCATGTTGCTTGCATGCTTGTTTTATTGTATTCCATGTTTGCATACTTGAGTTGCATTGTATGTTGTGGCTTGCATTGTTGTTTGGATTGAGTCTTAGTCCAAACACGAGAAATGAGGGACGTTTCATACTTGAAGTGATGAAACGTGTCTCAATTCTGGGTCGCTAACCCTCTTGATCATACATGATAGAGGTCAAGGCTTTATGTGTTTATGTGTGCTTTCATTTTACATTGAATTGTGCAATTTGGCTTCTCGGCCATCATGTATTGAAATGCGCAATTAGTGGCCAGAGGGTCGAGAACCACACTCCCTTGAGCTTATGAAATGATAGGGAGGGTGGTTGTGCACACATATCTTGCAAATACATTGCCATGCCCTTTCTTGCTCTCTTTTGCAGCAAACTGGAGATGTGCAACAAAAATTGGTCGGCCAAGCAGAAAAACTAGCTGGCCGACCACTTTTTCTGGTCTGCAGCAATAGAAAGTGGTGGGCCAATGGCTGGAAACACCCTTAGGTGGTCGGCAGCCCTCCCACAGGTCCCCAAGGTGAGTTAGAAGCTTTATGGAGCTTGGTGCAAGGTTCTGAGAACAATTGCAAACAGAGGCAAGTTGGGGCATCGCGACGGATTTTCGAACGAGGCGACCGAGCATGCATGCACCCGTCATCCTGAGGACCTCTCTTTAATGCTTTCCTTAGCTAGTTTATGCTTTGGTTCTGTATTTAAGCAATTAATGCGTTTGGCTGCTTATTCATGTTGTAATAAGTAGCTAGTCAGCTTGTTAGTTAATTAGTTTTGTGATGTAATAATTAGTTTAGTTAGCTTAGATTAGCTAGTTAGCTTCTTATTCGGACCCTCCGTCGAGAGGGCCAACTGTTGTAATAAGCGTGCGTGTGTGTGATGCATGTCTTCCAACCCCCATTTCATTCTCCCTTTTACTTAACCGCTTACGATGGTTAGTTTTAGGGCATTTTTCATTTAGCATCCTTATGCTTCGCATGCATGCATCCACTCATCTGTATTGCATGCACCGGGCTCGGCGCATCATACTAACTGCATTGTATTTCAATTTCAATTTGAATGCATGTACCAAGTTGCATTTCACATGACATCTTAGGATAGCCGAGCCTATCTTAGTTGCATTTTTGCGTGTGTTGCATTAGCCATCTCAACATGAAGTAGGCTCATGCATGATTTCTAACTAGTTCTTTGTTTTGGCTCGGAGTACATTGTGAGTGTTTATGCTTTAGCATACTGCATGAGATGTGTATGTTGCCATGTAGAGCATGCTTGCCATTAGGCTAACTACTTAAGTGATTAACTGCCTGAATGCCTATAGGTGAAGGTTGGATTACTTGAATTGGAACAATTCATCAAAATCCTCGTCTTAGCCTACTTGCGAGTAGGAAACTTAAAATCATTTTCACAAACAAACATGCAATGTTTTGTTCCAACTTAGGCAATCTAGTCTATACTTGTATGCTGTGCGCATCACATAGTAATTTTAGGTTAATAATCGGAATAAGAACACATGTGTTTTCAAAAACAACATATCATGTTAGTCAAGGCCGATCTTCGATCGGGCGAGCGGGGGTGCTCATTACATGACCTTTCTCTCTCGTACCCAAGTTCCCGAGCTGAGGCAACTTTGGTGATGACGGACACGTGGCCTTAGCCACGAGTCAGGGTTTCCTAAATTTTCCAAAATAAAACATTTAGGTGGCGACTCTGTATCAGGCAAATCAGTCCATGTTTGACACTTCTTTATAAAAATCAGTTTTCCAAAACGATTTGCCGGATTTGGACTCTTTAGTGATTTATCGGTCTCACATCGCACTTTGTGAGATTAGATTCAGAACCGTGGCACGAGTCCGAACTGTAGTAGCTAAGAAGAAAATGATTTCACACCCTCACGCGCGGAGTCGGGGAGTTCTCGGGGCGGTTTACACATGCCCATTCGACTTTTTTGGTGTGACTGTGCCGATGACATCGATTCCTCAGACTGAGAAAGGATATGGTGAAGTCATGCTGTACAGCTTCGACGACGGGATATTTATACGATTAGCATGAATATGGCATTTGTGGCATCGCCGGACAAAATCGATGCAATCCTCCTCCATAGTAGACCAGTAGTAACCCTGCCTGAGAATCTTTTGGGCCAACATTACCCCGTTCATGTGCACTTTGCACTCTTCCCCATGGATGGCTTCCATTAGGCGCTTTGATTCCTCTGTGTCGACACACAACTTGTGCATTCCTAGATGACCCCTCTTGTACAGTTTACCTCCGTAGATGATAAATTGAACGGCTTGTCTTTGGCATTTGCCCCTGGTGGATAAAACTCATTGTACCAAGGGTTTTGATCTTGTGCTTCATCTATTGCGGCGATAGTCTCATAGGCTGGAGTGTATCTCTACCCAATGATGATTGGATGCATCTAGACTCCAAGTTAGATGCCTATCATGGATGACAGAGTTGATAAGGCGTCATCCAACCTATTGCTCTCTCTTAGTAGATGCGTGAAAGTCAACTTCTCAAACCTAGGAATCAAAACGCCTAAGATTTGATGATAGATCTTCATCTTTTCTTCTTTGACCTTCCAGTCTCTATTTTCTTGAGAAACAACTAGGTTTGAGCCCCTGATAATGTCCAACCTTTTTGCTCCTAGTTCCAGGGCGGCTTCCAAACCAGCGATACACGCCTCATATTCTTCTTCGTTATTGGATACCTTGAACCGGAGTTTGAAGGCTAAGGGTATATGGGAATTGTCGGATGCTATCAGTAACACACCTACCCCGTAACCGTACTGATTAGACGCTCCGTCAAAGTACATTGTCCAAATCTCTTCCTCGACTTGCAGAATAGCTTCATCTGGGAACATGTATTCTACCGCTTTATCTCTATCTACTGGGTGATCTGCCAGGAACTCTGCTATTGCTCTCTCCTTAACCGACTTACAAGTGACATACTTCAGATCAAATTCGGAGAGAAAAAGTAACCAACGGGCTAGCCTACCCGTAAGTGCTGGTTTCTCGAAAAGATATTTGATGGGATCTAATCTCGAAACCAGAATTATGGAGTGAGCTAACAAGTAGTTTTCTCAACTTCCTGGTAGCCCATACCAAGGCTAAGCAAGCTTTCTCCAGGGAGGTGTAACGGGTCTCACAATCCAGTATTTTCTTGCTCAAATGATAAATGGCTTTCTTCACCGTATACTCAGATTCCTGAGCAAGCATCCATCCTATTGTTGTTTCCGTTACTAACACATACAAAATCAAGGGCTTCGTTGGCTCTAGTGGCAACAACACAGGTGGATTCTGAAGGTATTGTTTGATTTGCTCAAAAGCGAATTGATACCAATCATTCCATCGGAATTTCTTTCCTTTCTTCAAGAGACCAAAAAGTGGTTCACAAGTCAAGGTTAATTCAGAGATAAATCGTCTTATGAATTGCACTTTACCCAAAAAGCCTCACACCTCCTTTTCTATCCTTGGTGGTGGCATTTCTAAGATGGCATTGATTTTGGGAGGATCTACCTCGATGCCCCTCTGTGTGATCAAAAAGCCCAGCATTTTTCCTACTGTCACGCCAAAAGTACACTTCTATGGATTCAATCCCAGTCCGTATTCTCTGATCCGTTGTAATAATTTCTTCAAGGCGGTGTAGTGGCCCTCTCTTTCCTTGGACTTAATAATCATGTCGTCCACGTACACCTCAACCTCTTTATGGATCATATCATGCAGAATAGTGGTCGCAGCCCTTTGGTAGGTAGCCCCAGCATTGTTCAGCCGAAACGGCATCACCTTGTAGCAATAGGTCCCCTACGACATTGTGAAAGCAGTTTTCTCTCTGTCCTCGAGCGCCATCAAAATCTAGTTGTACCCCGAAAATCCGTCCATGAAGGAGAGCAACGCATGACCTGCGGTGAAGTCTACTAATTCATCGATGTGAGGTAGTGGAAAGTCGTCCTTCAAACTAGTTCTGTTCAAATCTCTGAAGTCCACACACACCCGAATTCTGCCATCTTTCTTCGGCATCGAGACGATATTGGCCAACCAAGTGGGATACCCAAATACTAGCAAAAACCTTGCCTCTATCTGCTTGGTGACCACCTCCTTAATCTTTAAAGCCCAATCCGTGTATATTCTCTTCAATTTCTGTTTGATGGGTCGGGCCTTGAGGTCAAGAGAGATCTGATGCTGTACAATCTCAGGATCGATTACAGGCATGTCTTCGTAGGACCACGCGAAAACATATTTGAAATCTTTTAATAAAGCAACTAAGTGCTCGCGCTCCTCCGAAGACAACGTGGACCCGATTTGGACCAGACGTGGATCCTTCTCAGTACCCACATTAAAAACAATGATTTCACCAGAGAGGGGTTTTACAAACCTCTCCTCCTCCTGATTAATCAAAATTTTCAAAACCAGAGGAATTCCTTCCTCATCGTTTTCATTAAAATTTTGAAAGTCCTGATTAATACAATAAACAAGCGGCACAGAGAAATATTCAGAATCTGCAGTGGCATTCTCATTCCCAAGGTCAAGCTGATCTAGTTCTCCGGTTACAACCGACTCAAAGGAAAAAGAACAGGATGACCTGGACAAAACCTTGGCATCCGGGTTACAAACCCCAAGAATACTGGACCCAGACTCAGAAGAACCCGAATCTAATTCTGACTCCACAGACTCTGTGGAATCAGATTCTGGTTCACTACCCAGCCTAGAACTGCTAGATAGGTAGCCCTCCTCTGGCTGCCAAACTAGTGATGGTGCATTAGATGCATCCAAAATGCTGCTAGAAGGGTTGACACCCGGTTGGTCCCCGATCATGGAAACGGTCAGGTTATCCCCCAAGCTCTCTGAGTCGATTGAAGGATCCGAAAGGAGACATGCCAGTGCTGCCCCTAGTTCAAGTTCGCCGTTGTCGGAATCACTTTCTATGCTCTGCTCAGCTTCAGCAGTCGATTCAGCCATTTCCTCCATATCACTGTCTTATAGCTTCAAGTCGAAGAAAATTTCAAAATCGGGAACACGCTGCTTCTTAGAGTTGAACCAGGGTTCGGGGAAACAACAAAATGGGAAGCCTTCTCCCTCCCGAACAAAATGACCGTTCAGGGTTCCCCGGATTGGTCTACGTACAAGCTCATAGCGTCTACTTAGCTCTAGCTCTTCCTGCTATTTCTTTCCCTTTCCTAACCCAGTCCTCTATGGTGGGCGTATAGCCAAGACCAAAGGCATGCGGGTTATGTGGCACATCGGCCAGTGTTGTGACTCCCTTCCGGCCACTTCTTCCTAACCCCATTCCTGGCATATGTTGAAGCTTGTTCATGAAGTAAATTGATTGGGCACTAACATACATGACCTCATCAACTGCAAAGATGGTTTGCACCGCTCGGGCCTTAGCTAGGGTAAATCCAGAGAGAAAAACAATTTCCAGCATAGGTTTAGTTAACTATGGCGGTGGATGTATGGATGAATTCCTGAACACAATAGTCATCCCTTTTCCATGGAGGTATTTCAGCATTTGGTGGAGGGTAGAAGAGACAACTTTTACTTGGTGCGGCCACGGTCTTCCTAGTAGTCGATTAAAAGTGGCCGGCACATCTAGAACATGGAACTCAATATCGTATAGAGTTGGGCCCACTTGAACTCTGATTTGTACTATGCCCATAACCTCTCTGCTTGTATTGTTGTATGCTCGAATTACCTGGGATATAGGCACAAAATCTGCTGGTTTCAAGCCGATGGCATACGCTATACGAGATAGGTAGACATTGATAGCTGACCCTGTATCGACCAATACCATAGGCACCCATTTTTCTCTGTACTCAACTAATATGTACAGAGGTTTGTTATGTGCCGAGCCTTCTGGCAGTAGTTCTTTATCTGAGAAAGTTAAAGTTGGTGCAGCCCCTCTAGCAAAGACCAACCCCAAAAGCTGTTCATGAGTCATGTCAATGGACAATTTGGCTTTATCCATCGCTGATAGCATAGACTGTTGATGCACCCTAGAAGCTATAAGCAGAGCCCAGATTGAAATATCAGCCTGGATCTTCTTCAGCTATTTTAGCACTGCTTCTTCTACCAACTGTTTTTCCCTCTACCTCTTTATCTTTTCCGGAGGCTTCAGCTTGATCCAAATGTGGGGGCTTGAAATGCCACCCACTCCTCGTTATATGGTCAACCTCTTCGGAGTACGAAGTGTTGTCTGGCAGTTCTTCACCCCAATCCTTATCAGTACTCACATTAACAAACATGATCTCATTCATTAAGGGCTTAGCACGACTCTCTTTCTCTCAATTGATCAAATTTTGCAAATCCCGAGGAATTCTTTCCTCTTTGTTTTCTTCACAATGTGCAAAAGGTTTTGAAAAACTCAGGTCAATGTAATGATTTCAAAGCACAGAAAGTAGGTGGAATGCACTGCCGTTTCATTCAAATTTGCTGGCACAACAGGCTTCAAGGCAGAAACAGACTCAAAAGAAAACGAAAAGACAAACACAAAACAAGCAAGTGATGTCTGAGGTAACACCCCTGAAATCACCCGACTCTAACAAAACAGGATTGACTCGATACAACAAGACAGACCCACCTGACTCAATATGAAAAGACTGACTCTATACAACAGGACAGACTCTAAACGACATAACAAAACTGACTCAATACCCGAGTCAGAATGTACAAAAACCAGCATTCACAAATGCTCAAAACAGTGCATGCCATACGCCATATCTGGAGTAAACTGAGTGTCGCCCGCAGGTGGTTCATCCCCTGATGACATATTCGTACTATCCCCCAAGTTCACTGATCTAGTGGCGATAGACTTTGCTGAGCTGGTGCGGCGATGACCTTGTTGTCAAACAAATCTTGTACATCACGGCGAAGACGAAAGCAACTGTCAGTGTCATGACCGGTTTGTTGATGGTAGGCACAGTATTTAGTCTGGTCATGCTTTGGAGGGATAGGATCGGGTAGAGACTGTTGTTCCAACGGTTTCAGATATCCTTTCCGGAGTAAAACCTCTCGAGCCTTTGACAAAGGCATATAAAGTGGGATAAAAACCCTCCTAACTCGAGGTGGATGTTTGGTTTTTTGTGAGCTACTTCCGGACGCACCAGTGAATGGGGTAGCTGTTCTTGATGCGACGGTGGTGACCACACCTACTTCAAAAGATCTTGCAGCTGCATCACCATTGGTGGTTCCATTCGAACTGTACCCCTATCTCATGAAAATCTAAAAAGGTGGGAAAGGGGAGAATGATCATCTTTTGCATGAGTTTGGCCTGGAGATTGCGCACAATCATCCGAATTTGATCTTTGTCAGTGGGCCTAGTGGTCATCATTGAGGCCTTGGCCCTCCATCGGGTTACGAACTCAGAAAAGCTCTCCTTAGTCTCTTGCCTAGTCGTCTCAAGATCATGGGTTGTAATCTTGATTTGTGTATTATAGGAGTACTGAGCGACAAAAGCCTCGGCCATCTCATCCCAATTCCTCTTAACATCGTCTTCTAATTTTGCATACCAGATGGACGTTACACCCGACATGGTCCAGCCGAATAAAGAAAGCTTCTGTACTCTGGTGAGATATATGGCATCTTAAATTGGTTTGGCAGCGTCACGGCTGTGTCGGTGTACCCATCTTTGATATCTGGGATGGACTTGACGCCCTGAGATTTCTTGAACAGCTTTTCAAGCTTGCTCACTTTTCATGCCGTAGGGTGCACCTTAAACTCGAAGGGGGAATCCGGTAGGTTGGTAAGTGTTTTGGATAGCTAGGGTAAGATTGGGGGCGGAGCCGGCCCCGTTGGGATGTCCGTATCTTCCTGCACATTTGCTGTCTCCACGAGTATTGGGACTCTTGGTGGGGGAGGAGCTTGGTGTGAAGCGGATACTCCAGTTTGCTATTGTAGCCTGGCAATTAACTTTGCCTGTTGAGCCATGACCTCGGCCTGTTGTTTGGAAAATTCGGCTTGACGAACAGCGTCCTGCTGCATGGTTTTCATACTTTCTTGGAGTTGACGCAACATCTCCTCCATACTAACTGAAAACTGCTGATCTAACTGAACAAGTGGTATATCTTCCTGAGGTAAAAGCAGATATCTCAACCCAACTGCGCACAGGTGAGATGGATAATGACCGCTGATCTGAGGACTGTTGAACTGATGATCTATGCCTGACTGGCCTTTTTACCCTGCCTCTGGCAAAGGAACACTGATTGCCCTTGAACTGAATCTCTGACCTGACAAAGTCTATCAGCACAAGTCCAATGTACCCGGGGGATATCGAAGCCTTCTGAAGCTATGGTTCCCAAGACTACCTAGCGAAAAAGAAAACAAGCAGCATCTCAGCCCAATTTCACCAGAACAGATATGAGCAAAGCTGAATGACTGTGCTCTCCACTAAATTCTGCCCCAAAATTGAATCTGATACCCACAGATATAACTGATTCTCAAAACACTGATACCGATGCCCGCAGGCCTGATACCCACACTTGCAAACTGATATATGCATTCCTGTAGAGACGCACTCTAAAAGCACATAGCAAACAAGTGAGAGCCAAAACACCCCTATGTTGGGGTAAGGTTTTCCTATCCTATTTTGTCAGGAGCTATGGTTTCACTATGCACGCAGTAGTTTCAAACAACCTATAATTGGGTGAGCAACCTGTCCTAGTTAGGAATGGTCACTACGAATTCTGAATATGCACTAGGTCGAATGGTCAAAAATGGTGCCCCGGTAAAAATCAGGGTTTGTGTTCCCATTGTGGCAGAGCCCGTAACCGGTCAGCCTTATGACACGCTTCTCAAAGCAAGCCTCCGGCAAACCGTTCAAGAATAGCAGACGGCAAAACAAGGCGTCCTAGGCACACCAATGCACATGCAATGCAAAGAAACACATAAGTGTAGTCAAAACAAGGTATCATGAGTTCGAGTCAAGTTCTCTAAATCCCCAGCAGAGTTGCCAGAAACTGTAGACGTCCCCGAACGTCCCGGGAGAAATCCCCATTTTGTTCAGTAGGGCATACTACAGTTCAGACTCAAATGTCACGGTTTTGAATCTAATCCCGCAAAATGCAATACGCTACCGATAAATCACCAAAGAGTCCAAATTCGGCAAATCGTTTTGAAAAATAGATTTTTAGAAAGAAGTGCCAAACATGGACTGCTTTTCCAGATACAGAGTCGCCACCTAAATATTTTATTTTGAGGAAATTTAGGAAATCCTGACTCGTTGCCTAAGGCCACGTGTCCGTCATCACCAAAGTTGCCTTGGCTCGGGAACTTGGGTACGATTGGGGAAGGTTAGCTATGAGCACCCCCGCTCGCCCGATCAAAGATCGGCCACTACTAAATATGATATCTTGTTTTTTGAAAACACATGCATTCTTATTCTGGTTAATTAGCTAATCTTTACTACGTGATGCGCACAGCAAAACAAGTATAGACTAGATCGCCTAATTTGGGACAGAGGATTGCATATCCGTTTGTTTGGAAATGGTTTGAAGTTTGCTACTCGCAAGTAGGCTAAAACACGGATTCCAATGAATTGTTCCAATTCAAGCAATCCAACCTTCACCCACAGGCATTCTGGCAATTATATCACATAAGCAATTAGCCTCATGGCAAGCATGCTGTCATGTTAACATTCACATACATGCAAGATGCTAAAGCATAAACACTCACAGTGTACTCCGAGCCAAAACAAGAAACTAGTTAGTAATCATGCATGATCCTAGTTCATGTTAGCAATGGCTAATGCAACGCATGCAAAATACAACTAAGATAGGCTCAGCTACCCTAAGAATGGCATGTGAAATGCGACAACTCGATACACGTATTCAAGTTGGAATTGAAATACTATGCAATTGGTATGATGCACCGATCCCGGTGCGTGCAATACGAATGAATGTATGCAAACATGCTATCATAAGTATGCTAATTGAAATGTGTCCCAAGACTAACCATTGAAAGCAAGTAAGTAAATGGGAGAAAGACGTGGGGTTAGAAGACATGAATCACACACACGCACGCTTAATACAAAATTCTCCCTCTCTCGGAGGGGCCAAAAGAATAATACAAACCAAATAAATAGTCAACTACTCCAGCTAATTAAATATTACAAAACCTTAATTAATTAACAAATTAATTAAGCCATTAAAGTAGTAAAGCTGTCTCGGGAAGAGGGTAAAATGCATGCATGCTCGATTCGCCTCACTCGGAAACCTGTTGCCATGCCACATGTTGCCTCTATTTTCACTGTTCTGTACCTCTGAGAGCTCTGAAAGTCCTTAAGATGCCTCTAACTTACTCCCTGAGAATTGTGGGATGTCACTGGCCAAAAGATAGGACCACCGACCATTAAGAAATGGTCATCGACCAAAAGTGCGGCCATCGGCTGGACTTTGGTAGCCGGCCGGCACTAAAGAGGGCCGACCGGCCATCTGTTCCTGCAGAACTCTGTTTTTGCTGTAGCAGAGGACAGACAGTGCATGGCAAGGAATTTACAAGACAATGTATGCACGACCACCCTCCCTATCATGCTATGAACTCAAGGGGGTTTGGCTCTTGACCCTCGGGCCACCAATCAAGCATTTCAATGCATATTGGCCAAAGGCGCCAAGTGTGCAATTTGATATCAAATGAAATACACAAAAACACATAAGGGCCCCAACCTCTATCATGATTGATTCAAGAGGCAACAGATGCGCACACAATGCTATGCAACCTAAGCATGCAAGCAAACTAATGCAACATGAGCATGCAAGCAACAATGCTATACAAGGCAACTAGCATATAACAATATGCAAAGACAAACATGCAAACAAGCATGTAACTTAACAAGCATGCAAGATGGATGAACATGCAACAACATGTCAATAGGCTAACATTTTATAACATGCAAAGGAAAGTATACTTAGACCAATGTAATACATGCATGATGAACTTACAAAGCAACACAAGCATGCAATAGGCAATAGGCAATAGGCATACAACCTAAACATGTGAACATGTATAGCATGCAACAACATACAAAATGAAGCAAGCATGCAACAACATGGTGAGATGGAATTACACTAACATGGGTAGCTCTCAAGCATGCCAAAATCAGTGGCCAAACATGATGGAAATGAGGCAACAAAACACATGCAAACATTCAAGGTGCAAGGGCTCTAACTCATAGCACAAGATTCAACTCTCCTAGTGCGTTGAAAAGATGAAGTATGGCATATAATGGCATATATTCTAGCTTTGAAATGACATACAAAATGGTTTCGAATCATGCAAACAACTCACACAATGCATGTAGGAAGGCTCAAATACCGAAACTAGTGAAACACATTACACTAGAGGTATGCAAACCGATGCTCGAATGACCAAACCAACCCCAAACAGTCCCTATGCAGGCCCAAAACAGTGGCAAAATGGACTAAGATGATGCCTTGAAGTGCACAAAAATGAAGCTCATGCAACGGCTCACTAATGGGGTATAAAAGCACAACTCTCAAACACATTGAAGGCATGATAAACATGATAATATGGCACACCTATAAACTCTGAAATATCACATTCAATGATGCCAAAACAGTAAAATGCCTCAAGCAACACATGCAAGGGACCCCAAAACTCAAAGGTAAGCAAGGCTATTGCACTACAACCATGCATGGCAAGCACCAATCGACCAAGAGGCCTAAAAATAGAGCTAAGGCAGCCCAAAATATGAACAAAACATGTTTGGAGTGTGGCCAAAAGGTGCTAGAATAGAGGGCCAAAACAACATGCAATGTGAGTTAGTAAGCATAATTTACACTACAAGCCTATGAAGCATGTGAGGGGCCACCAAACCAGCTAAAAACAGAATCATGGCATGCCAAAATATGACCAAAAAATTCACTAAAACATGGTCAATACATGCAAGAATGACATGCTCCTTTGATAAGCTATGAATGGGATTACTCTACACATGCAAGAGGCAAACAAAAGGGGAACGAACCAGCCATGGAAAGAGGCTAGGCAGGTCCCAAAAGTCACCAAAAAGTACCTGAAATAGGCATCCAAATGATATAAACATATGCTCCTTTGATAGGCCAATATGCTAGTAAACAAGACAACAAAGGAGAAGGGATGGCCTTCTCCTTCTTAGGACATCAAAACATCATCCCCACCACTAAAATCCCACTGGATTTCAGTGGTGAGAAGGCCAATACAAGGTGGTCCCGAAGCTCACAAAAAAGGCACAAAAATGAGGCCAAACAAGGCCTAAGAGGGGGTAAACAAACCCAAATACAAAAGTGATCTTAAACAAAGATTAAAAGCATGAAAAAATAGAACTTTTACCAGTTATACACTAAGCTCAAAACATCATGAAAGATAGGCTAAAATCTTGTGCAAAAATGGGGAATAAAGAGGAAAAAGGAGTTACCCTTGTAGCTCAGCAAAACCAGCAGGTTCTTGGACCAAAAACCAGCTCTTTAACCTCTGAAAATACCCTCGAAGAACCTTAGATGAATGGTGGAGGTGTGTGGTTGTGTGGTGGTGTGCAAAAGGGCCAAGAATCTCACTCTTTTGAACCCAAAATATAGAGATATAGAGAGAGATATATCTCTTGTGCCTTAGACAAATTTTTCCAACCTCTCTAAAGGAGAGGGAGGCCTTCTCTTATAAAGAAACAAGAGGGTTCAAGCTTCTTGGAGAAGCTAGAGCAAAAGGGTCAAGCTTCTTGGAGAAGCTAGAGCAAAAGGTTCAAGCTTTTTGGAGAAGCTAGAGAAAAGGTTCAAGAGGTTCAAGCTTCCTCAAGAAGCTAAAATAAAGATTCAAAAGGTTCAAGCTTCCTCAAGAAGCTAAAACATGGGTTCAAAAGGTTTAAGCTTCCTCAAGAAGCTTAAAACAAGGGTGCAAATCCTCCATACACGTGTATGGAGGGCAGGGTCTTTGCTTACCAGCTGGCACAACTGGTATGCTTAATGCCTGAAAAAGGCAAAGAAAAGGTCTCGGCCAGAAAAAGTGGCCGATTGACCAAAACAATGGTCAGCCAACCAAAAACAATGCCATCCGGCCAATGCCTTTGGCCGGTAGCAAGAAAATAGGGCCGGTGGCCTCAAGCCATGGCTGGTAAGGTGTGTGGATGGCCAACAAGCCATTCCTTGCCTTAGAAGCAAAAACACAAGGGTTTGGTCCATGACCAAACACAAAACAGATAAGTTGAGAGATCTTGAGGCAAGGCGCGTAGCCGAGACCTCTGAGAACTCAAAACGAACACGAGCATGGATGATCATCAAGTGTTCAAACGATGACGTCCAAGTCTTGAGGATGGTAAAAAATGGGGTGTCAACAGTTGCCCCTCTTTAATAGAACTTGAAAGTCATAACAATGACGGGAGTGAGTGTCAAAGCCCAGAGACGACCCATTTTTGACAAGGCCGAAGACTTAGACAAAGCATACAACCTAGCAAGATATGTGCCCGTAGGCAGGGGCAAGATGCAAGAACAACGCACAAAGCCGAGCATAACTTATGATTATGCAAAGAGAGCTGTAATGAAACAAATATGCAAAATAAATGCAATATTTTCAGCGAATGTTATGCAAGCAAGTAAACACAAACCAAACTACAACTCATGCAGAAAGGATGTAGGAAAATTACTGCAATTCTCACAGCGAATACAGTGTGCATGTGTGATAGATACACAAAGCGAATGTGTGACAGATACACAAAGTGAGCATGTGTGGTAGATACACAAAGCGGACGTAGTGTGATGGATACACAAAAAGGTGAACACAAAGTGTGATAGATGCACTAAGTGAACAAGTGATGATAGACACACACGGTGAACACAAAGTGTGATAGATGCACTAAGTGAATAAAGTATGATAAATACACTAAAGGTGAACACAAAGTGTGATAGATGCACTAAGTGAACACAGTATGATAGATACACTAAAGGTGAACACAAAGTGTGATAGAGGCACTAAGTGAACAAGTGTGATGGATACACAAAAGGTGAACACAAAGTGTGATAGATACACTAAGTGAAAAGGTGTGATGAAGAAACAAAAGGTGAACACAAAGTGTGATAGATGCACTAATTGAACAGAGTATGATAGATACACAAAAGGTGAACACAAAGTGTGATAGATGCACTAAGTGAACATAGTATGATAGATACACTAAAGATGAACACAAAGTGTGGTAGATGCACTAAGTGAACAAGTGTGATGGATACACCAAAGGTGAACACAAAGTGTGATAGATGCACTAAGTGAACAGGTGTGATGGATGCACAAAAGGTGAACACAAAGTGTGATAGATGCACTAAGTGAACAGAGTATGATCGATACACAAATGGCGAACACAAAGTGTGATAGATGCACTAAGTCAACGGAGTATGATAGATACACTAAAGGTGAACACAAAGTGTGATAGATGCACTGAGTGGACAAGTGTGATGGATACACTAAAGGTGAACACAAAGTGTGATAGATGCACTGAGTGAACAGGTGTGATCGATACACAAAAGGTGAACACAAAGTGTGATAGATGCACTCAGTGAACAAGGTAGGATAGATACACTAAAGGTGAACACAAAGTGTGATAGATGCACTAAGTGAACAAAGTATGATAGATACACTAAAGGTGAACACAAAGTGTGATAGATGCACTAAGTGAACAGAGTATGATAGATACACAAAAGGTGAACACAAAGTGTGATAGATGCACTAAGTGAGCTGAGAATGATAGATACACGAAAGGTGAACACAAAGTGTGATAGATGCACTGAGTGAACAGGTGTGATGGATACAAAAAAGGTGAACACAAAGTGTGATAGATGCACTGAGTGAACAGGTGTGATGGATACACAAAAGGTGAACACAAAGTGTGATAGATGCCCTAAGTGAACAAGGTATGATAGATACACGAAAGGTGAACACAAAGTGTGATAGATGCACTAAGTGAACAGGTGTGATGGATACACAAAAGGTGAACACAAAGTGTAATAGATGCACTAAGTGAACAAATTATGATAGATACGCTAAAGGTGAACACAAAGTGAACACAAAGTGTGATAGATGCACAAAGTGGACAAGTGTGATGGATACACAAAAGGTGAACACAAAATGTGATAGATGCACTAAGTGAACATAATATGACAGATACACTAAAGGTGAACACAAAGTGTGATAGATGCACTAAGTGAACAGAGTATGATAGATACACTAAAGGTGAACACAAAGTGTGATAGATGCACTAAGTGAACATAGTATGATAGATACACTAAAGATGAACACAAAGTGTGATAGATGCACTAAGTGAACGGGTCTGATGGATACACAAAAGGTGAACACAAAGTGTGATAGATGCACTACGTGAACAAGGTATGATAGATACACAAAGGTGAACAGAAAGTGTGATAGATGCACCAAGTGAACAGGTGTGATGGATACACAAAAGGTGAACACAATTTGTGATAGATGCCCTAAGTGAACAATATATGATAGATACACTAATGGTGAACACAAAGTGTGATAGATACACTAAGTGAACAAGTGTGATGGATACACAAAAGATGATGAATTGAATATGTTCATGATTGATACACAAAATGAGGATGTGTGTGATAGATACAGAAAATGAGAATATGTGTGATAGATACAGAAAATGAGAATGTGTGTGATCGATACCGAAAATGAGAATCTGTGTGATGGATACACAAAATGAAAGAAGTGTGATTGACTCACTAAGTGAAGACAGTGTGATTGATACACTAAATAAATGAAGTGTGATTGATACACTAAGCGAATGAAGAAAGTGTGATAGATACACTAAGGGTGAATAAGGTGTGATTGATACACTAAATAAATGAAGTGTGATTGATACACTAACTGAATGAAGTGTGATTGATACACTAAATAAATGATCTCAAACGGAACTTCTTTGAATAAACCGTATATACAATATCGTGCTGTAGCACGCGCCCGCGGAGGGGGGCCCTCACTACTACAGTTCGGACTTGCGATTTTCGTTGTCGCGGTTCTTAATCTGAACCAAAGAGTCCAAATCTGGCAAATCGTTTTGAGAAACAGATTTTTGAAAAAGTAGTGCCAAACATGGACTGCTTTGCCAGATACAGAGTCGCCACCTAAATATTTTAAAATGGGGGAATTTAGGAAACCCTGACTCGGTGCCGAAGGCCACATGTCCGTCATCACCGGAGTTGTCTCGGCTCGGGAGCTTGGGTACGATCGGGGAAGGTCAGCTATGAGCACCCCCTTTCGCCCAGTCCGAAGACCGGCCTCTACTAACCATGATATCCGATTTTGAAAACGCTATGTGTTCTTAAACCAATTATTAGCCTAGAAGTACTATGTTATGCGCGCAGCAAACAAGTATAGACTAGATTGCCTAATTTGGAAATAAACATTGCATATAACCAATTATTAGCCTAGAATCACTATGTTATGCGCGCAGCAAACAAGTATAGACTAGATTGCCTAATTTGGAAATAAACATTGCATATAACCAATTATTAGCCTAGAATCACTATGTTATGCGCGCAGCAAACAAGTATAGACTAGATTGCCTAATTTGGAAAGTGCGATGGAATGTACCAAATGTTGCCCGCAGGCGGTCCACTTTACATACTTGCAGTATCTGAGCCCTCAAAATCCAACAACTGAGTGGTGACGGGCTTGCCTGAGGTGGGTGGTAGGATAACCTTGTTATCAATCAAATCCTGCACTTCATGACGAAGGAGGGAACATCCATCGGTACTGTGACCGGACTGTTGATGGTACGCGCAGTACAAGGTAGCATCATGAGTGGCGGGGAGATTCTTCGGGAGTGGCCGGGACTCCAAACTTTCCAGGGGCAGGGTGGGTCGACCTATCAGATCCCCTTCGCCCCTCCACCGGCTGGTCACGAGTTCATTACATAGTAATTCTAGGCTAACAACC